>JAFIRS010002655.1:0-194783 GCA_018342105.1 Gonioctena quinquepunctata | reverse complement strand
TTGTGTATTTCGGTAAGTCTTTTTCCATCTTTTAACACATTGACTGCCAATTTAAAAACCTTTTTTTTTCTAAAAAGTCAAAGAAATACTTTTGCTCAAATCCATTATACCCCAAAGGTTTTAAATGATGCTCATTTCTTGTATTGTGATAAATTTTTGTTTTTTTTTTTTTGTATTTGTCAACTTGTTTTATGTACTAAATATTTTTGAAAATTTTTTCATATATTCACTTTAATTAAAAAAGCATTACATAAAATATTTTTCGATGATGCTCATTTCTTGTGTTGTGAAAAATTTTTTGTATTTCCCAACTTGTATTGGAATATTTGTCAGTTTAAATTATTTACTTACTTTAGATTAAAAAAGCTTTGTCAATAAAATTTTTTTTCTTGGACAAAAAAGTATATTGATTGATTGAACCCTATGGGACAACTGGCAAAACTTTGTGTTACGTAAAAAACCCAAGATCATTTTAAGATCTTTAAAAACATTCTTATTTTTTTTTGATTTTACTATGTGCTATAATTAGACTTTTCAATAATATAATAAAAATTTGGTTTTTTTTTGCCGGAACTGAAAAAGTATGGAGTCAACGGTTGATAAAAAAATTTATCATTTTCCCCCCAAAAGAAAATATCAATTTTGGGAAAACATTCTGATTAAAAAAATTAAAAAAAACGTCCGCCATTTTAAATTTTGGAATTTCAAAAAAGTTCACAACTTTCCCAAAAAAAAAAACAATTCAATTTTGACTAGATGCGGATCATGAATCATAAAGTTGGCACCATCTTGATAACCACCATTTTGTATCATTGAATTTAAATGAAAAAAATTTAAAAATTTATATTCTCAAGCACAAAATTTTTGGGAAAATATTCTGACCACAATTAAAAAAAAAATCGTCCGCGATCTTGGAGCCGTTTTTGTTTTGGGAAAACCAGTTCACAACTTTCAACACCTAACAACCAAATTTTGATAAAAATTATTCAAACTTGGGATGAGCAGGTTTGATAGTGAGAAATTATGAATTCTTCATTAAATTAAAAATTAAAAAAAGTTCCAAGATGGTGGCAGGTCCCCCTCGGGCCACCATCTTGGAACCGCCCTTTTGAATGAATTCAAAATTTACCCTCCTTCTTTAAAATTTGGGAAAAGAATCTAACTATAAATTTAAAAAACTCCCCCATCTTGGGTTGTATAATATACAAAAAAAAAAAACCCTAAGCATCTCAATAAAATACAAAAGTTATCAATTTTCCACTGGCCAAAACTAAACTTTTTTTAAAACCCCCAGATCCAAAAATGCCCAACATCTCTGAACCAAGACAAAGTTTTTTTAATTTTGGGTTTTTGTCATTTTATTGTTTGGTGACTTCTTCTTATCAATTAATATCACCATTTTGAATTTTTGGGAAATTTTCCCCCCAAAAAAAAATTACCAAATTTTTGGGGAATATATTCGACAAATTAAAAAGGGGGCCGCCTTTTTGGGGAATGTTTTTTTGAATTGTTGGAATTTCAAAAAAAACCAAAAACCAAAAACCCCAAAAAAAATTCCCCCAAAACCCAAAATTTTTGACAAAATGGGACCATGCCCCCAAAAACCCTGGGCCCCCCATGTTCAAACCGCCATTTCGAATCTTTTAAATTTTTTAATGAAAATTCATTTTCCCAAACCTTAAAAACTGTAAATTCCTTTTAAAAATTTAAAACTTGTCAACCAATTTAAAAATCGCCTTTTTAAAATTTTTTTGAAATTTCAAAAAAATTCACAACCTTTCCCAAAACCCCTTTAAAAAAAAAACAACTGATTAGAACATTTATCGAAAAAACCCCCCATCTTTTAACCCCCTTTTTTTAATCGTTGAATTCTTGGGGGAATTTTATATTTTACCCTAAAACTGCACAAAAAATTTTGGAATTTTTGGGGGATAAATTAAAAAAATCCCCCTTTTTAATCGTTAAATTTTTTTAAAAAAGAATTAAAATTTTCCCCCCTTTCAAAGTTCCCTAAAAATTTTAAAATATATTCTGACCCCACAAAAAAAAAATCGTCCGCCATCTTGGAGTAAACTTATTAAATTTAAAAAAAACCAAACTTAAACCCCAAAAAAACCCCAAAAACCCAAATTTTCCCCGACTGGGATGTGGCCCCGAACGGCAAAACTGACCGCCATCTTGGGTCGCCATTTTGTTGAAAAAATTTTTAAAAAAAAATTCACAATTTAAAAACCCCCAAAAACCCCCCAAAACCAATTTTGACTAGATACTGACCTAATGAAAAACCAGCCACCTTTTTGGAACCGTTTTTTTGAATCGTTGAACTTCAATGAAGAAAAATTTCTCACCCCCCAAACACAATCCCCCTTTTAATATATTCTGACTTTTTAAAAAAATTTTATTTTTCTTGGGAAAGGGGTTTTTTTTCGTGAATTTTACAAAAAAACCCCATTTTCAACCCCAAAAAAATTTGTTTAAAAGTAGACCATCTAAAAAACCTTGGGCCCCTGTTTTGGGGAAATGCCTTTTTTAATGAATTTTTATGAATTAATTTTTCCCAGTTATTAATTTTTTCTCTTTTTTAAAAAACCCTTTAAAAAATACCTAAAAATGGTTTTCAATTTCCTTCCTTATCCTTCAACCCTGGGAAAACAATATCCAAAATTTTTCCCCTTTTCCCCTTTTTAATATTGATTTGTTTAAAAAAATCATTAAAAAGAAAAATGTCCCTTTTCCCCCAGACAACTGACTAAAAATAACCTATACAATAGGTTAGGGGTTTCTACCCCTCAAAAACAACTACCCCCGGCTAATTTAAGGAGTTTTTTTTCATCCCCATGGATCCGTAAAGTCCCCCAAGGTACTTTTTTTAAAATTTTTCGAAATGGACAAAAAAAACCCTTCACTCAAACTGACCACCTGAAGACCCCGGGTTTTTGGGATTTCCCCCCCTCAGTAAAAGAATAGGTCAAAAGGAAAAAGACTAATGTGTCCTAATTAAACAATCAATATAATCCAATTTTAAATTTTTAAACACTTTGCGGGGGGAAATTTTAAAAAAGGAAATGCATATTAGCAAACCCCCTCTCAACTCAACTAACCCAAAAAATTACCAACTGACATGTCTCCAGTTTTAGGATGAAATCTCAATAAAAACAGAAATTTTGAACAAAAAAAAGCCACCATCTACCAAGTTGTTTCGGGGTCTTCCCCCGGGGATATCCCAAACACCGGAAATCGTTTCCTCCGGGATTGGGATTGGTTTTTTAAATTTGAAAAGACCCCCTAGACTTCCGATGTTTGGGGGAAAACAAAAAAGTCACCATCAATAATTTGTTTTCACCTTTTTTTCACAAAATTTAAAGAAAACCTATTTCCCGTTTTCCCCCCTGATCAAAAAGCAAATTTTTTTGCATCTACAAAAAATTAAAACCCCACCCACTAAAACAGACGCTTTCCCTGGACGGTCCCCCGGGGCCCACTGCGCTGGGCCCCTATGGGGGGCATCATGTGCCGCGGGGCGGAAAAACCTTTAAGACGCAGAGGGGGAAAAGGGGCCCCCGGCACCCCCAAAACCATACCGGGATCTTTAAAAGCTGTTTTTTTTGCCCTGCCTCATCTGCATCTCCGCCCCGCCCCGGGTCCCC
Organism: Gonioctena quinquepunctata; assembly: GCA_018342105.1. Classification (NCBI taxonomy): domain Eukaryota; kingdom Metazoa; phylum Arthropoda; class Insecta; order Coleoptera; family Chrysomelidae; genus Gonioctena; species Gonioctena quinquepunctata. Next base: position 191,136 of record JAFIRS010002655.1, on the reverse strand, counting down.
CCCCATCTGGGCGTTTGGGCCCTGAAAAAAAATTTGTTTTTTTTAAAACCCCGTTTTGGGGCCATCGTAGCTGCGTTGGCGTTCGGGGCCCCTTGGGCCCCCGGCGCCCGGGGTTTTTTTCTTTCGCGGCGTCGAAAACGCGGGTCCGCGTCTTTAATCCCCGTTTGTCTCGGCACTTTTTTTGTGGATTTTGGGGCCCTGTTCTTTTGGGTGGGGTGGAAGGCGGGGTATCGCGGTGATGTTCATGAAGGGGTCTGGGGTCAGTGGGGGGCCCTAGACCCGAAGGAAAAAAGATGGGGGGATAAAAAGGGTAGCCCCTTTTGGAAAAAAAATTTTTTCCCGGGGCCCAAAAAAGGGTTAACGCCCCCCAAAAAGGGTTTACATGAAGTCAAGATAAACAAAATAAAAAAATATCTTTTATAAAAAAAAACCAAAACATTATATTCAATGTTTAAAAAAGCCCCTACTCAGCCCCCTTTTGGGGGCCCCCTTTTTGGGTTTTTGAATTGATTTTCACAAAAATTCTAATTAACCCTAAAACCCCCAATAAAATTCTTGATGCGGCCCATTAATAAAACTTGACCAAATTGGGGCGGCCTTTTTGAATTTTGAATTTTATTTAATGAAAAACCCCCGTAATCCCCCTCAAAACTACCCTTTGACTAAAATTTAAAAAAAACTCGTCCGCCATTTGAGTCCCAATATGTTGTTAATTTTTACAAAAATCAACATTTTCAACCCTAAAATTCCCAAAAAAAATTTTATATAAATATACCCATAAATAGAAAACTCAGCCCAAATATGAAAATGGGGACTCAATTATAAAAATTATTTTAATAAAACCAATCTGAAATTTAAAAAATGCTTTAAACAATCCCCATAGGGCTTAAACCATCGAAGTATCCAAACCCAGATATAAGTTGAACAAAAATTTTTGTAAAAGTTATTTTAAAATAAAAACAAAATTTTAAATTTAGCTAAAAAAAAAAAACAGGAAACCCCCAAGATGTAATAAACATTAATTTTAACGTTTAAAAGGGGATTTTTACCTCGGGACAAATATACAAAAACATTGCTGAGTTAAAATAATGTTTTTTGGGTTTTTAACTTATCTAACCGCTGAAAAAAATATGGGCCGAAATTTTTTTTTCTCCTCCAGAGTCTAAATTATAAATTAAGAATATAACCGTCATCACCCCACATAGTGATAACTAAAAAGGGAAAAAGTCACCCCTTTGTGGATAAAAAGGCCCAAAGTTATTAATTCACCCCATTCACTTATCTCAGTCAAAGGGGGAAAATCTTTCATTGGGATATCCAAATATTTTTGGGTTTCTAAATTTGATGTGTCAGAAAAAAATTATTAACGATGTAGAAATAATTGAAATGTTTCCCCAAAAGTGTTAGAAAAATATCAATGGGAAAAAGGTTTTTTTAGAATCAAGTGTGTTAAAAAAACTTTTATAAAATTAATAAAATAAAACTAAATAAAAAAAAAGAAATAAATAATTAATAATCAAATTTAAAATCGTTTGCTAAAAATTGGTATGTAAACCCAAATTTGGGAAAAAAAGGGGCTTATATTTTTGTGTTTTGTTTTTGGATTTGATTTGTTGGACTATTATTATACTGAATGGCTTATTTTTTTTTAAATTTTTATCCCAAAATAAAAATTTTTTAAATCATTTTTGTCTTGGGTCCCATTTTATTTTTTGAATTTTACCAAAGAAATCACTATGCCAACCCCAAAGACCCCAAAAACTAATTTTAAAATATGAAGACTATAAATACCCAAAATAGTCCACCATTGGAATTTTTTACAATGATTTGTTTCAAAATAGAAAAGGAATGTGGTTATCGAATTAAGATAAATTTTTGTCAGTATTTTTATGTCAAGATAATCTTGAACCCCAAACATAAAATAAATTTTTTTTTCATTTTAACATGAAACCCCCTTTTAAAATTTTGAATTTTAAAGAAATTTTGGCTCAAAAATAAAAACCAATTTTTAATATATTCCATAAATAAAAAATTTCCCCCCTTTTTTTTGGGTTGGAATCGTTTTTTGAAAAAAAAATTAAACTCCCCAAACTTATTTTTTTACATTATGGTTTAAAAACCCAATATATTTTTTTCCCCAATTTTTTAGTTTGGAAAGTTTAAAATCAAACCAGGGAACTGAGATTTGAGGAAAGGCAAAAAATAAATGGTTAATTTTTTTTTCCGGGATAAATCAAAAATTTTAGATTCTGATTTTTACCAAAAATAAATTGAGGTTTTTTTCCAAAGTTGAACTTATTTTGTATCAAAATCTTTCATTGAAAATTGTTGAAAAATAAAAGTCATGCTGAAAAGTTGAAATTTGGGTTTTCAAATAAAAAAAAAATAAAACATATTTTGGGAATTTTCAAAATAAACATAATATTTTTTGTCAAACAAGTCTATATTTAACCCTTTCATAAACAAGAAAATATGAAAATCTCGAGCCCAATTTAAAAAAGATCCCATGTTCTTTTCCTACTATCCACCAGAATGATGTCCATTCCATTTCAATACAGTACCACCTTCCCTGCTCGTTACTCTTTCATTCTATTGATAAACATATCCATGTCCTTCAACGTTGACATGAACTCTTCCAGGTTGTTATTCGTAATGCCGTCTCTTCACCTTGTCCCTTGACATCGTTGTTTTGTGTCAGCATCTGGGGGGCAGTGGCGGCGCGGAAGGATTAGAAGACACAGCCTGATCATTTTGTTCGTTTGTTTGTACAGACCCAATAGGATCTGTTCAGGTATCTCGCGATTCCCGGGTTGTTTTGTTGTTCGGGGGGGGTCGCGCCACAGGAGCAGGTTGGGCTAGAGAATGTAAACTTTTCCCTTCATATTCCATTGGAAAATAATTCCCTCTTGTTCGGAAATAGAGTGAAATAAATGAAATCCGACGTACTTTTTATGGGTTTCCGATTGAATCGTCATTTGTTAAGGATTTTTTTTCCAAACAATTTGTGTTTGAAAATTTAACTCTTAATGAAAAATAAAATTTCGATCTATGCCCTCCGGACTTTAAGAAGATAATAAAACCACAGTTTGCAAACCCCTTAAGAACAGATTCCAAAAGAATTTCTAACCCCAAAAATGCACATAGAATTCCAAATATAATAAAATAAAATTCGCTATTTTCAACCTCAAAACCCCAAGACCAATTTCGACTAGATGGAACATGAATCGAAAACTCGGCCACCATCTTGGAACCGCCATTTGATTCGTTGTATTTTAATGAAGAATTCATAATTTCCCACCCTCAAAACGCCCATACCAATTTTGGAATATATTCTGATTATAAATTTAGAAACTCGTCCCCATCTTTGGGGTCGCTATTTGAATTGTTCAATTTTAAAAACTCCAACCCCCAAAAATTCCAACAAACAATTTTAAATAAATGTAGACCATAAAAACAAAACTGGCCGTCATCTTGGAACCGCCATTTTTTTTAATTTAACTTCTAATGAAAGAAAAGTTTGAGCTACCCCGGACTTTATAAAGATAAAAAACCTCAATTTGCACCCTTTAAGAACAGATTCCACAAAGAATTTCTGACCCTAAAAGGCACATATCAATTTTTTAAAAAAATTTAGCTATAAAAAACTCGTGCCATCTTGGAATCGCTTTTTTAATTGTTGAAGTTTTTACTAAAAATTAACAACCTACAACCCCAAAAAAGCCCCAATAGCCAATTGTGACTAGAAGCATATGAATTCAAAACTTGACCACCATCTTGAAACCGCATTTTGATTCGTTGTATTTTAATGAAAATTCATAATTTCCCCCTAAACTGCAAAGATTTTGAAATATATTCTGACTATAAATTTAAAAACTCGTCCGCCATCTTGAGTTGCTTTTGAATTGTTGAATTTTTACATAAAACACCATCTCCAAACCCCAAAAATTCCAAAAACCAATTTTTATTAAATGTTTTAATATAAAAAATTTGAATCATCTTGAACCGCCATTTTTTAATTCAACTTTTTAATGAAAGATTAAACCTCGAAACCCCGGACTTACTGCCATTTTAATGCGGATTTTAATGAAGAATTATAATTTCCCCCCCCAAACATACCAATTTTTTGGAATATTTCTGACTATAAATTAAAAAGACCGTCCGCCATCTTGAGTCACCTATTTTGAATTGTTGAATTTTTACATAAAATGCCACCCATCTCCAACCCCCCAAAAAATTTCCCCAATAAAATTTTAAATAAATTTAGACCATAAATAGCAAAACTTTGCCATAATCTTGGAACCGCCATTTTGTTTTTTAAATTTAACCTTTAATGAAAGATAAACTGGACTTTGAAAAGACCTTGCATTCAAAGAACAGATTCCACAAAAAAATTTTGACCCAAAAATGCACATATCAATTTTAAATATATTTTACCATAAAAAAAAACTTGTGCGAGTCGAATTTTCAATTGTTTAAATTTTCCAAAATTCACAATATCCATCCCAAAACCAATTTTGACTAGAAGAGACACCATGAACCCATTTTGATTCGTTGAATTTTTGTATAAAAACACCATCTCCAACCCAAAAAATTCCCATCAAACAATTTTAATTTAAATTTAGACCATAAATAGAAAACTTGGCCATCATCTTGGAACCCCATTTTTTACTCTTTAATGGAAGATGTCCAACCACGCCCCCCGGACTTTAAAAAGATAATAAAACCCCAATTTGCAGTCATTAAGAACAGATTCCACGAAAAATACAGAATATTGCATTAAATTCGCATTTATGTTAATAATAATAATGGAGTATATTAATAATGAATTATAAAATAGAATTACCCTTTAGGACTGTAAGAATGGCACTGGAGGAATTTTTGGCTTTCTTCCGACTCTCAGAGCTAGAGCCAACTGCACCTTTCTTCTCTTTAGTCTTCCCTTCTAGGGGGCCCGACCCAAAATATCCCATAATAAAAAGTTTATTTGTTAATAAAACCATCGGTTTAGTTAAAACAAAGTTAGAAATCGTGTATTCCATAAAATAATGAGCCCCAAAATTGACTAACCGATTTTTTGTGCCAAAAACTCTTCAGATATTCCCAATTGTTTCAGTTTTCGAACGCCAAGATGGCCAAGGTTTTGTACTTCATCGAAAAACGAATCCAAAAACCCCTACCAAAAAACAAATGCGCCTTAACGTGGAAAACTAGAGTATTTCTCATTTGACTTCCCAACGAAATTACAGTTGTTTATATGGCCCCAAGAGTTTTATTTTTATAAAAAATTTAGGGCTTTTTAAACTATTGTCCAGAAAAGGACCCTTGAAGATAACACCGAAGAGGAAAGAATCTCAGGATTTCCTAAAACCAGTAACTAATAGAGATCAAAAAAACAGAACCATTGCCTTCAAGCTTTTCAAAAAAATATCCCAAAGAATGAAATTGTTATTTGTGCAGAGAGTGCTGCCTTTTCAAAATCAACCGTACTATAGGAAAAAATATGCTTCTTTGGAAGTTAATTAGCGGGTACCTCAAATCTGTCCTGGGACCATCATCATTTCCTATCTATAAAGTCGATTCCTAAATTAAACCGTAGTGTAAACAAATTTGGAAGAAATATTACACTGGCTAAATGGGCATTAACTGCTTAAATATTCTTCGATTATGTTCAATGCTAAAATTAAAACAATGGGAAACAAAATGACAGTGAAATTTTTATCAGATATATTGAGTATACACCAGTAACAAATTTCTTGGTTTCAACTGTATAAACTGATGTCACCAATATGACCTCCAAGAGTTGGTGATGACATTATGTTTGTTTGATTGTTTCGAGATTTGCCATTATTTAGTATATACAGTGTGACCCATTGAAAGCGGCCACCCTCTAAAACTGTTATTTATTATCCGATTCAGAAGTTCTTTTTCAGTAGATAGAGCATCAATAGTTCTAGTTGATTGAATGCCATAAATTAGAAATAAAATTTTAGGCCTATTTCGAATTTTGTCAAGGTCAAAAATCCAAAAACATTTTCTTTAATAAAATTTGACGACGCCACTGGATTTGTGATGCTTTCAAATGGGTGTGACTAAAATTTCACGATGATATTATTTTTTTCAACAGAAATATGGCATAAGTAAAATTCAAATCACTTTATCAAAATATTTCGAATAGTCGTCATATAAATCAAAATCTTGTTAAAAATATCGTTTAAAATGCTCTTTCAGGTCGTTAGAGGTCGAGTTTGTAAATAGCAGTTATTCAAAATGGCGTCAAATTATGTTTCTTCCAAACGTAACTCCATAGTATAAGAGATAGTTATGTCCATCAGAACACTGCAGTTTTTTGCCAAAGAAATTAAATGTACATCTTTACATCAAATAGTAATCAATATTCATAATCAATAATTAACCAAAGAAAACATATTCATGAGAATGTTTCCTTTCTTGTTGAAAAGGAAAACATTCTCAATTGAATATTGATAGATTTTTTCTTTAGTTAGGCCTTCAGGATATCTATCAGATGTAGTTCAATGTCCAGCGTGGCTTTTAGCCGGGGAAGTAGTTGTTTCTGTTAGACATTCACAAAAATTAACTTCATTTTAATCGTGGATTTTTCAATTTACAGAAAAATCTTTTTATCAATATTCAATTGAGAATGTTTCCCTTTTCAACATGAATACCCCTGTCTTATTCTTTCACGCAGTTCCTCTTTGGTGGTGGTTGACAGTTATTCCAAATATCAATCTTGGTTTCATTCAAACATGCTTGGGGTACCACATTTCAAAAATATTATTTTTATTGGGAAGCTTTGTAACTTTAGTTGCTATAGAGATGACAAGTCATCAGAACAATAGACTAAAAGACACAAATTTGTCAGTGAAGTTTATAACTATCAAGTACCTACACTAATAAAGAAGTATGTGATAATTTGACTTTGCAGAGAAAATTGAAATAGTAAGACTTTGTGGTAACAATGACGGATCCAATGGAAAGTATGTAGAATTTTCAATAACATGCATCCGGTTACGAAATATTAAGAGCTACAGTTGGCCGAATAAACCAAATTTTCAATCAGTATGGAGCTGTTTGTAAACATATTCTGGGAAAAATAGTACTATTGTACAAAGACAGAGACAAAATAATTTGAACGAATTCGAAATTATTTTAATAATAATCCGAAAACAAGTGAGAATTGAAGTTTGACATTAACTTACACAAGTGAAACAATAAGGAGAAATCTTAAGAAATATAATAAGATGAAGCCCTTTAAACCAAAGTTTCTTCTACACCTTTTGATGAAGGCGATAATGAAAAGAGGATGGAGAATAGTTTATGGGCTCATGGAGAATATCTAATAATAGGAATTTTCTGAAAAAAATTTTTTCAATGACGAGGCAACATTCACAACCAATGGAACAGTTAATTCTCAAAAAACAAGGTAATTGGACGGAAGAAAAATCCACATTGGGTAATAAATTGCAGAAGAGATACCACAAAAAATTAATGTTTGGGGTGGAATATTACATCAAAAATAATTGGCCCCTTTTTTAAAGTATTTTGAATGGTCAACATTTTTTGAGTTTTCTAACGCTATGGATGAACTTCCACTGGCAGAAGAGGCTCATCTTCTATTTCAATTAAATGGCTGTTCCATCCAAAAACAGCAGGATTGTGGAGATTGGTTGGAAGAAAATGTTCTAATCGGTGGATAGGGCGAAATAGTGCATTGATCGAGTTTCCCCAGATCCCCGGACTTGACTCCATTGGATTTTTATGGGGCTTCATAAAGAAAAAGTTTACAAACTCGCCCAACGAGCAAAGAGGAACTGCGTGAAAGAATAAGACAGGCTTGCAGAGATATCACCCCAAACCAATTATCGAATGTTATGGTTAACATTAGAATCATGAACAAAAATGTATTGAATTAAATGGAGATTGGTTGAACAGTCTGAAATTTAATGTGTAGGCCCCGTATGTCAATACATTCTTTGTACTAGTTCATTTGTGTTATTTATTGGTAATTATATTATTGATGTCAAAGATGTCATTTCTATTTTTGACAACAAACTGCAGTGTTCTAAGGGACATAACATATCCCACATAGAGTTATGTTCTGAAGGAGTATTTAACATATTATTTTACAAAATTGTGATTTATATGACAAATATTTGAATTATTTCGACATTGATATGAATATTTTACTTATGCTATATTTCTGTTAAAAATAATTTTATGGTGAGATTTTAATCACACCCATTTGAAAGCACCACAAATCCAGTGGCGTCGTCAAATTTTATTAAAAAAAAATCGCTAATATGTTTTTTGATTTTTGACCTTAAAAAAATTCGAAGTAGGCCTGAAATTTTTATTTTCATTTCTAATTTATGGCATTCAACTAGAACTATTAATGCTTCTATCTACGGGAAAAAAAATCTGAATGGGATAATAAATAGCAGTTTTAGAGAGGTGGCCCGCCAAATGGGTCACTTTTGTAAAAAAAAATTGCATATTATTTGTAGAACAATTGAAGACAGAAGAAATAACTCTATTGATCTGCGTAGGCAAGCAAATCTTGATAAATCTGTAAAATGACTGTCCATAAAATCAGTAATCAATAAAAAGATAAAAATCAGAACTTTTACCTCAACCTTCATAACATATGCATACAATTTCCGAAATCGCGATAAGCCTGTGAAAAGACCAAGAAAAAAAACTGTCATTTACCAAATTTTGGTTTCAAAATCATTTGTAGATAGGAAACAATTTTTTTCTTCGAAGTTAAGAATAGCTCCTTGTGGGGTACCTCAAGGAACCGCCCTGGGACCATCATTATTTCCCATCTATATAAATTCTATTCCTAAATTAAACAAGGTATCTTGAAGTAAAAAAATGACTGTCCATAAAATCAGTAATCAATAAAAGAAAAAAAATCAGAACTATTGCCTTCAAGCTTCATAACATATCATGCATATTAAAACTGTTTAGAATCCAACATTCCATTTTCAATACAGATTTACCATTTTCTAAATTATGTGATAAGCCTGTGAAAATAGCATTACCATTTGCCGAATTTGGTTTTAAAATCATTTTGTACCATAGGAAACAATTTGTTTCCTTGAAATTAAAATACTCTTGCTGGGTACCTCAAGGATCCGTTCTGGGTCCTTCATTATTTCCATCTATATAAATTCCATTCATCATCATCATCATAGCATTCATTAGATCTATATTTGTAATTTCCCAAATTTACAAACACCCCTTTTTCGGACATAGAACGTATCATATATATACTAAAACTACAAACTACAAATTACTATAACTGTTTGGAAGAAATAGAGGGAAAAAAAAAGAAATATGTATGCTATTCCTAGAAGATAGAGAAAGATCAAAAGTGGTTCTTGTATTAAATGAGAAAAAAACGTTAATCTAAAGTTTCAATAATTCAAGGACAGTTTCCTGGCAGTATCAGTAAATGGATCAACTCAACAGCAGAGATAAATAAAATATGTGACTGAAAATTCAAATGGAATCATCACAAATAGACCAGGGCTGAAGCCTTTGAAAATGGTAAAAGTTAAAAAATAATAGTAGGATGAAACCCATTGGAAAAAGAAAGAGAATATAACAAAAATGAAGGAAAAATAATTTATGGGCGATCTGAGGTCGGAAGTGGAAAGGGTGAGTTTTTAGGGTAAAAACGGTTTATCTCGATTTCCAGCAAATCTACGAGTCCTATGGAAAAGTTAAATGGCAAAGTTGTAGATAATGAAAAGATCTACAACTTTTGCATTCACACTTTTTTCCCCATAACCTCAAAATGTATGTAAAAATTGAATCAATCATGTTTTTAATTTTTATTTTTATCTTTTCAAAAAAAAATTTTTCCACGATATTTGGTGAAAACTCACCTTTTCATGTCCCAAACACACTGTAATTTTTTGATTTAAAATATTTATTTTTCACCTTATTTTGACTTAATATCGAAAACACCTAATTTTCAATTAAAAATTCTCCAGTCAAAAATATCAGCTTTTTAAAAAGCTCGGTGGGCTTTTTGTTCGTTGAAATCTCTACTTTCTGAAGGCATGAAAAAAAAATACATTACTTTTAAATGTTCTCAGAAAATGCAAAGAAACGTAAAGTTAATATTTAATATGACATCTACAATATTTTGAGAAAGTTGTAGAATCTTTAAATTATATGCGTAGATGCCTATTTATTGCTATTTTAAGATAACTTATATACCTGAGTGACCTACGGAAAATTTTAGCCCATCAAAAGATATTTCATAGAGAACTGGGGAAGGGGTAGGAGGGTCTGGGCCTTACTACCTGTTATTTCTTTGCATTTTCTGACAACATTTACCTAGGTCCATTATTATTCATCATATATCTGAATGATATTAATTATGTGCAAGGCTATGATTTTTTTAATCTTTTCGCCGATGACACTCTGATTGCTTGCTTGCTATGGAGACAACTTGAATGAAACTGTAACGAGATTGAATGGAGTTTTGAATAACATTGAAAATTTTCTGAACATAAACAAATTGAAGCTAAACATTTCCAAAAAAAGGCTATGATATTGAATAATAGGTTCAAATTGTCAAATATAAATTACAACACAATCAACTTAGTACTTGAAGGTGGAAGGGTAGAATGGGTACACGAATTCAAGTATTTAGGATGCATAATTGATGAATGTTTGGATATGAAATCTCATTGTAAATACATCTGTAATAAAATTTCAAAAACTATATTTTTTCACAAGAATTTCTGCACAACTTTCTCTATCTAGCTCTAACAACTGTATATAAAGCGATAATCCAGCCACATTTTGATTACTGTTCTTCTATTTTATATCTTTTACAAAAAAATGAAATCCAAATGTTACAAAAATTGCAGAACAGAGGAATGCGAGTAATTTTACATTAGCACAGATACACTCCAATAAAACAATGTCGCAACATTGAAATGGCAATCAGTAGATCAAAGACTATATTATATGGCCATGCTATTTGTCTTTAAAATCACAAGGAATATGTTTCCTGATTACTTCAATCAATTTGTTACATACAACAATGAACTCCATAACTATAATACACCGTCGCATATAATTTTCATATCAATAGGACAAAGCTGAAGAGTTCAATGAAATATATATTTTCAAAGGATTGAATGAATATAATCAACTACCAGAGGAAATAAAACAATGTAATACGATATATTGCTTCAAAACGAAATTGTTATCATACATTCTATCAAGAGATGGCCAACACTAATATTAGTTGTTTTGTGGCACTTTACATCATTTGTCTGTGCTATATTTTTATGTTTTTATATTTTTATTACTAGCTAATGTCATTTTATTATTTGTCTTTTTATTAATTACATTTTATTTTATATTACATCTTATATTTGATTCTTGATAATACCTATATATTACAATTATGTTTTAGTAACTGATTTTTATCAAATTGTATTTGTAAATTTATAATATGAAATTATGTATGTATCCTATTTAAATAAATATCTTATCTTATAGTAATGTGTATTTTTTTATACCATCAGAAAGTAGAGATTTTAACGAACAAAAAGCCCACCGACTTTTTTAAAAAAGCTGTTATTTTGACGGGAGAATTTTCGATTGAAAATTAGGGTGCTTTTTCGATATTAAGTCAAAATAAGGGGGAAAACATAAATATTTTAAATCAAAAAAATTACAGTATGGGACATAAAAAATTAAGTTTTCTTCAAATTTCGTTAATAAAAAAGTTTTTTGTAAAAGATAAAAATAAAAAACCAAAAACTTGAATTTTTTACATAAATTTTGAGGTTATGTGAAAAAAGTGTAGATACAAAAGTTGTAGATCTTTCTATTAGCTACAACTTTGCCATCTAACTTTTTTCCATAGGACTTGTAGTTTTGCCGGAAATCGAAATAAACCGTTTTTTACCCTTAAAAACTCACCCCCGTTCCACTTCCCGACTTCAGATTGCCCTTAAATTATGTTTCCTTTCATTTTTGTTATATTCTCTTCCTTTTCCAATGGGTTTCATCCTACTATTATTTTTTTTGGTTTCAAAAATTATCGACCCTGGTCTAAAAGCAGTGGTGATAGATCAGGAAGGAATTGTGACACTAAGAGCATCTGCATTTGGTTTATTAAAAAAAGTCGGAAAATTTCAACTCTAGTAGTTACCTACATCTATAAACAATATAAAACCCACCTCTTTCTCTATTCCATACTTTGGCAAAGTGGAAGTTTTTGACGTGCACTGCCCACAAAACACTTGTCCGCACGCTCTGCAATGGTGCTTGCGTTGCATCAAACTGAAAGCGATCCTGCACCGATGGCAACGCACCGCAGCCCATTCGGGGCAGTATCAGCTGAAAACATGGCGCTGATTCTCGCAGCACCGGAATTTGTAGCCTTCCACTTTCATTGTGCTCATCATGTCCTTCAAACAGATTTCACTTATTAGATTAGCTGGTTTTGGGATCAATAAGTAACAGGGTGGATTAAGGGGCAGTTTAGGGCCCCAGTGTATCTAAATTTAAGAAACAGCAGAAAGTGAGCTACAGATTAAATAGAAGCTTCAGAGTAAAATATGAAATTATCATACAGTCCATTGGTAAACCAAGTGCATATTTTGCATTATTCTATATAATAAAAATGAATCTCGATTCTTTTTATGAGCAAAATGTGAGAACGCCTGGACCGATTTGCCCAGAAATTGGAAACTTTGGATATATAAGAAATTTGACGAAGAAAAAGACTCAAGTAATTTATTGCCAAAGAAAGGTTAGCTCTGCGGTAACACTGTCTACCAAGCAGAAGGTCAAAGGAACAAATCGGTCAGAAAATATTTTTTATTTTATAAAACAACTTGGCTCATTGTTTTTGAATGTAATACTACAATAATGTTTTAGAAAAGAAAGGATTTTTAGAAAAGTTATTCAAAATTTCTTTGTCCTGGAAACGTTTTCAGGTATATATATAATCAAACACAAAACATTTTTAGTTGTTTGTAATAGTCCGAATAAGGTTTTCAGGGGGAAGAAAGGTTTTTAGAAAAGTTGGATTCGGGGAAAATTGAAAGTGCTTTTTTCTATGGGATTTTTGAAAACATGATTGGAGCAATGGATATGCGTAATTCTTTGGTCGTGGAAAAGTTTTCAGGAATATATAATAATAATAATAAAGAGCTTTATTGATTATATGCATAAAAATACAATACAATCAAATGGCCATCGACCTAAGTCCTTCAGCCTGTTTTTTTTTATAACACTGGTAATATCTAAGTTTATAGTCGTTAACAAGTATATTCTTTTACTGTACAAAAAAAAATGTTTAATTTATCATGGCTTCTGTTGATCATTCCTGTATTATTTCTGATAATGTTTTGTCAGGGAATTTACACCTGGGGTTTACTATTGTCCGTTCCAAGAGTAATGGGTGTGGTTGATTAAATGTCTCTTAGGAGAGTAGCTGTTGACGTTTGTGTAGATTAAATTGATGTTAGAGTTGAACATGGGCACTATTATTTCCTTGGATAGGTTCGGTTGGTGAAATGTAATCTGTAGTTTCCATATCGAACATCAAAATGTAGATTCTGTTGTTGCCTATAAATGTAACGATGTTTCGATATTGTTCTTCAATGAATCTTTGTTTCAATTTTTCGAGTATTTGTTTCTGTTGGTATTCTTAGAATCATTGAGTTTGCGAAGTATGTTAATTATGGAGTCATGCACCGTAATGGGAGCGTGGATTCGGCTTTCTTTCTTGGTCATCTCGTTAATTTTCGACGTCTTTTTGTTGAGAGTTTTCACTGGAATATTTGGAATTCCTTGGATAGGAACAGTGGGACGATTCGGGCACTTAAAGGACCATGCTTGGTGATCCTCAGACCCAAAGTTTGCTTTTGGGCTTTTACTTGGCATTTGGAAGTAGCATGTTTTCACCACATTTTAGACTTTCAAGGGGGTTTTGAAGTTATGAGATTTCTGTGTCAAAAAGGACCATGCTTGGTGATCCTCAGACCCACAAGATTTGCATTTTGGGTAAATGGCATAATGTCTACTCTTGAAGAACAAACCTTCTTGTAGTAATTTTTCGTACGAGTCCAATTTATTAGTTATAATTCTGATTAATGTAGTTGGTTTATTCTGTAGCTTTTGCGACTATTTTTTACAGTAGGTGAACTCAATTCCTCCTTCTTTAAATTTTTCTTGTAATTCTTGCTCATTTATTTCGTGTTATACTCCGGCAATAACACAAGACACTGATTTTATTTCGAGTTCTAGGATTATTTAAGGATTTATAAGCGTTGGTTTCTTGAAATTGAGTTATTTTTTTATGAGACTGCAGGACTTTCAATTGGTTGAAAATAATAATTTTTGGGGTATTACTTTTCAGAAGGAAACCTTTTGAAGTTTTCAAGATGACATCTTTATTATTTGGTCTCACACTGTCCCAAATGTCTGCCATTTGAATTCTTGATGTCCCCTCGTATTTAGCAGAGATATAAAAAAGGTTGGAATATTGTTGATTAGTTATTTCTTTCATGGTGTTGGAATAATTCTTGGAAGTGGTCCTATCTATGTTTTTGCAGTTATTCACAGATGAAGAGCTAGCAGGTGGGCTACCTTGTTTTTCAGTTGGGTTTTTGTTGCTTGGAATATTTTCCGTGTTTTTGTTGGCTTCATTATCTTTATGGACTTTTTTTGCACAACCTATTATTTCTTGAATTTGTTCTTCAGATAAATTGGATAATTCTGCCACCAGATCATCATGGTTATATTTCCTTTTCTCACCTTTTCCTGGGTCAAAAATTGTTGTATCCATATCTAATGGAGTTTCTCCTTCACTACTTTCACTCATTTTCTCCTTATCAGGATATTAAGGAACTCTTTAGCACTGAGTAATTTCAAACAATAAAACAGGTGTGACCTGTTTGGGAGTGATTCATATATATATATATATATATATATATATATATATATATATATAATAAAACGGGATAACGGGATAACGGATTAACGGGATAACGGGATAACGGGTTAACGGTATAACTGCAAACTGAATAACAGGAAAACGGGATAACAGGAAAACGGGATAACAGGAAAACGGGAAAACTGTAATAAAGGGATGACTGGAAAACAGGATAAGGGGATAACGGGAAGCGAGCACAATCAAAAGCATAGCCTAGATGGGATAATTTGGACAGGATAACGTCTGTTAGCTAGTTCTAAGTATAAAAATAAATATGCATAAATTATATCCATATTGCATTCATATAAGAACAGGCGAAAGGCTTCAAAAAATGGATATCTGAGACAGTATGGTTTTCTTTGAATTTATATGCAGAAATCAGAATTTCAACCAAATAGTTGGTCTGAATAATAATGTACTAAGAAGAAATGGAAATAATCAGACTATAGTGGATTGCCTCCGAAATTATCCAATTGCGAGCTTGAGGGTTGTCAGTTTTGATTTAAACTTCCCCATGGAGAATATTAGATGTCTGGGGAACAACAAACTGACGTCACTCAAATCAAAATTTCTACACATTCTAAAAAGAGGTGATAAAGAACAAGATGGAATGTTTTTACTAGTCCGATTAGCTTTTGTGTATAATTTATGACTTGTAGAATAGCTTCGAGTGATGAATAAAGTATTTGTATTATATTTTAATTTGTTGTATAGGTCGGAGTAGATTAATTGGATAGCCGCCTAGATCACCTGATCTAACTTTCCTCGATTTTTCTATGTGGCTTTGTCACACAAAAAGTTTACAAATCGCACACAACGAATCGAGCAGAACTGTGCACAAGAGTTCAGCAAGCTTGTACTCCCCAACAATTACGGAATATTTAGAAAAATATTTGCAAGCTATTTGATAAATACATTGACTTGATTGGAGGTTTTAAGGGAGACACAAAAATTAGAATTGTACTTATTGGTGTATTAATATTATGTATTATCTGTTCTCTAATAAACTTTAGAATGTTTTTACATTGGAACTAGCTCAATATTATATTGTTTATCTGATGGCATGTCATAATGACAACGTTATGTCACTCAATTTTGATGACATAAGGAAGCTCATTATGGTACTTAGTCCCATAATGAATACATTATGGTACTAAGTACCATAATGAAATTCTATACAGTGCTTCTCAAAATTCCGCTCCCCCCCTCTTATTTTTGGAACGATTATACATAAACGAGTGAAATTTGGAAACTGAATATTAAAGGTTGTAAACTTCCCTACTAGTGATGATAGATGACGAAACCGTCAAAGATGACGTCACAAGGCCATTGTGACCAATAATTTTGAATGGAATCCTACGCAGTACACCTCTTTAAAAGGTATCGAAAAACATATTCAATGATACTAATTTTGTTTGTGTTTATTTATGGCAGTTTTAATGGCTCATTAGTAAACATTAAAATTTAAATTCCATTCAGTATGATATTAATTACAGATTTATGAATCAGTATCTACTTAAAGAAATTGCTCGAAGTGACCTCCATTTACTTCCTGACAGTGAAATATCCTATTTTTAAACTCTTCTCGTACTTTTGCAAATGTGTCTGCGGAAACAGCCTCACATTCTGCAACAATACGTTGTTTTAAAATGTCAATATTGTCAGGTTCAGTGGCGTAAACCTTCGATTCAAGGTACCTCCACAGAAAAAAATCCAAAGGTGTGAGGTCCGGTGATCGAGCTGGCCATTCCATTGAACCTCGTCGTCCAATCCATCTACCACGATACTCCTCATCCAAATACCGTCTTACTGCACCGTAATAGTGTGGAGGAGCACCATCCTGTTGGAATGTTATTTCCAAATTGCCGAATTCATCTGGATTATCTTCCAAAATTTCAAGGATTAACGGTTCTATCGCGTTTTGCAACAGCTCCAGATAAACCTCACCAGTTAAATTAGTATTTAAAAAAAGAGGCCCAACGATGTGGTTTCCCAGGATACCTGCCCAAACATTCACCTTCTGGGGAAATTGGGTATGTGTTTCACGAAACAGGTGAGGATTTGCGTCACACCAATACCTCACATTCTGTGTATTTACATTTCCATTTAGATAGAAAGTACTTTCGTCACTAAAACAAATTGTTTTGACATAGTCTGGCTGTTGGTTAATTTTAGTTTCCATATTTTCACAAAATTCTAGTCTTCAGTCTGGGGCGTCGTCTGAGAGTTGATGAACCATTTTTAATTTGTATGGATGAAATTTGTTTTTTTTCAACACCCTGTGTACTGTACTTTCTTATCAGAAATTTGTGGTCTGCCAGATCGTTTCGCAACATTAATACTACCCGTTGTTTCAAACTTACGAAGAAGCACCCTTAAATAAGTCCTCAAAACGGGGCGATCGGGAAACCTCTTATTAAAAATGCGTTCTGCTGCATGAATATTTTGTCCAGTTTCACCAAGAATTAAGATCGCTGCTACTTTATCACCTAAAGCACGTACCATTTCGCTTCTTGAAGCACTTAAACGTTCGGCTCACAACAGTTTAACAAATTATTAAAATGTACAAAAATATTAAAAGTACCAAAAGCTGCTGAAACAGTTAAACGTTCGATCAACAATACACAAATTATTAAATGTAAAAAAATTTGGACAATTACAAAAACGTCGAATTAGGGAGACTAACAAAAACATCAGCTTATTAGACAGCTAACCAGAGGCTGAGCTTGAATTTTAGTATTAACTGATTTAATTAATCACAGCTTTGCGTTTTTTAAAAGCGAGTTGCCAAAACTGCCATAAACACAAACAAAATTAGTATCATTGAATAGGTTTTTTCGATACCTTTTAAAAGAGGTGTCGCTTGCCGTAGGGTTCCATTTAAAATTATTGGTCACAATGGCCTTGTGACGTCATCTTTGACGATTTCGTCATCTATCATCACTAGTAGGGAAGTTTACAACCTTTAATATTCAGTTTCCAAATTTCACTTGTTTATGTTTATGTATAATCGTTCCAAAAATAAAAGGGGGGGAGGGGACTTTTGAGAAGCACTGTATGAAAAACATGTGATGGTGAGATAAAAAAAGTTTATTCAAAATGCATAACTATGTACAAAACTTGTTATTATAAATGGTAAAAGAGCAATTACTACAATTTGCAATATTAATTCCAATGGATTCTAGAGTTTTTACATCAGTAGTTGATGCTTTTTGGTAAACTTGTAATCCTGTTTGGTTGTTGGCACCAAAAATTGCTTCTGATATTTTTTTCTTTTGCTCTTTCGGATTTTCGATGTAACCTTCAGAATCATTCATTATTATTTAAATTATATTTAATTCTACGTGACAATTGTGATTGACAGCAGATAAATAAATATTGCCATTACAACCTGAAGTTGTCAAGGAAATGGCAAAGCACAGCTCACTAACCTACTAATATTTGAAACTACACATATGCTTACCCCTTTAAAAATAGTTGTTATTGTGACATATCAAAAATGCAGTTTTTAATTTTTCGAAAATGTATTAATATAAATGCCATCAGATAAAATTTTGTATGTAATACGAAACATAAACAATCATTATGGCACACGTCGTGTTATCGGACTCGGCTACGCCTCGCCCAATAACATTCACGACTTGTACCATAATGATCGTCTTTATGATCCTTATTACATAAATAACTATTATGATAATATTATGTGCTAAGATAATAGTGATGTATTTTATTTATAACTAGATAGATGATTAATTATAGATCCAAATTTTCTAAAATAAAAGAGCACTATTGAAATAAGTTGCCAAGAAAAAGAACAAAAAGATACCTATTTAGATTTGAATAAAAATATGGTTAATTTTTGATGAGATGAAGAAATGCTGTGACAAGGACATTTACTGACGGATATTTTCTCTTACCTTGAGTGCTCCGTGTTTGGGATTTTTCCTGAAAGCGAAATTCCAAGCCTGGATAAGTTCCAGTAGCTTCGTTCGAACATTTTCATGTGGCGTCGTTTTTGAAAATTCATGTAAAAAATCGCAGAAAGCTTTTGCAGTCAGTTCCTCATGTATCACTGTGCCTAAAAAATTGATTAGCGTCATTGTGTTATCAGAGGAATCTTGAATATTTCAATGGTGACTATCTCAGTACTCTCAGATTAATAAAAAGAACAATATGGTTTGTTCAATTACTTGAAAAAACGTGGAATAATAATCAATAAATCATGGGGATATAACTTACCACAATTTTTTACCATACTTTCCAAAACGAGAAGAGCATATAAAGCAGTATGCGGATTGGTGGAAATTAGCTTCTTCTTCAAACTGCTCAGTGCCAGTCTTGGTCTAAAAGAGGTATAATAATAATGATAATAAGAATGTTTATTCAAGTAAGCATAAAGATGGTATAAATGATATATAAATATTTTATGCTATCAATTATCAATATACAGTATGTAGGGGATAAGGAAAATAATAATAAAAGTGAACAATGAGTTTGAATATTACAAAATGAAATTTGGCTAAAAAAGATTGAATATAAAATTGCCTGGATCTCTTTAGACAATTGGTGTATATGAAGGATATGTGTGATTGTGAAGAAAATTATTTGTTGTTGATTATATCATGAACTGTTTTTGTCTCATTAAAATGTAACCATGTTTTATATTAATTTTAAAAGATCTATATTGTTTTATTGATTTCAGTTCATCTGGTAAAGAGTTGTATATACTACGTTGTCCTATACTTTTTACGTCTTGTATGATAAATGTGTTAATTGGTTCCAATTTACCTTGATGAATGTTTAGAAGTAATTTCAGAGAAAAAAGTTGTCTTACATCGAGAAATCCGCTTTCTGTGAATAATGCAGTGCTAGGGTAAGTTATTTTTTTGTCATATATAATTCATACAGTCATTTATACCGCCCCAACCTAAAATTCCATAGGATAGCTGAGATTGGATAAGTGAATAGTAAATGGTTTTCAAGTGGGGTATATCTACAATTTTACAATCCAATTCTTAATTATTTTAGCTATATTGGAAATGAGTGAAATGTGTCAATAATTTCCTACTTCAGTTTTGTCACCAGATTTTATTAAGGGTTTTATCAGTCCTATTTTCAAAGTATTCAAAGAACAGCCAGTATTAAAACATTGATAGGAGTACCGGTGAGAAGTTACCCACATCCACAGGTATACTCGAAGAAAAAAGTTAGGTCAATACATTTTCAGCTTTTACCAAAGGAATTACGTGAAAAAAATTCATCAAATCAAGCAATTTAATCTCAATAATATCATCCAACCCCCTTTACCTAGAGGGTGATATGGGGGAAAATAATTCAATAACTTTCCTAAGAGTACCGCATTCTGCTTTTAGGATGTGTTTCATGAAGGAAAAATAAATCGAACGACATCCCTCCTGTTTGTCAGCCCTTGGAAAGGGGGTAGTTTCTGGAAAATAATTCAATAACTTTCCTAAATGAAGAGTACTGCATTCTGCTTTTAGGATGTGTTTCATGAAAGAAAAATAAATCGAACATCCCCCTATAGTTTTCCCTTTTAGAGGGTGGTGAAGGGGGTAGTTTCTGGAAAATAATTCAATCTAGAGGGGGTAGTTTCTGAAAAATTAAAATTCCAAATTTAAAGAGTACTGCATTCTTCTTTCGGAATGTGTTTCTGGAAGCGAAAATAAATCGAATGACATCCCCCCTATAGTTTGTCAGGCCTTCAGAAACTACCCCCTCTACCACCCCTCTGAAGGGCTGATAAACATTCGATTTATTTTCCCTTCAAGAAACACTCCTGAAGGCAGAATGCGGTACTCTTTAATATGGGAAAGTTTTTGAATTATTTCCTAGAAACTATCCCCTCTACCACCTTCTGAAGGGCTGACAAACTATAGGGGGGATGTCATTCGATTTATTTTTCCTTCATGAAACACATCCTAAAGGCATAATGCAGTACTCTTTCATTTAGGAACGTTATTGAATTATTTTCCGGAAACTACCCCCATATCACCCTCTAAAGGCCTGACAAACAGTAAAAGGGGTGGGATGATATTATTGGGATCAAATTGCTTGATTTGATTGATTATTTTCACGTAATTTCTTTGGTGAAAGCTGAAAATGTATTGCCCCACCTTTTTCCTTCGATTATACCTGTGGATTTGGCTAACTTCACACCGGTGGATAGGAGTAGCAATTTCATTGGATCTTTTTTTTAATGTTTCCGCTCTAATGTTGTCCCTACCAGGAGATTTCTTATTTTTCAGCGTACATATCGTATTTTGAACCTCGGTCTCGTCAGTTGGGAATAAATATGTGTGTTCTAAGTTTCTGATATTTTCTTCAAAGTTTTCTGGTATCTCAAGTTTTACCTATATCACTGAAATAATTATTAAATTAATTCAGAATTTGATCAGTTAACACGTCATTATTGGGTTTTTTAATCATTTCAATTTTGGTTTTACTTTTACTTTCCCACAAATTGTGTTGACACATTCCCAGATATTTCTGGATGTATCATTGCTTTTGTCAATAACACTATATTTTCTTGAGAGTAAAGAGGAACGAATTAGTCATTGAATGTACGTTATCTGCCAGGTTTCTAGCCGTTATCTCTCAATATTTGTTTATATTGGTTCAGTTGTAGTGGTAGAAAACCAATTCATAAAAACATTTTATATTTATTCATATTGGAATTTCAAAAAATAGATAAGTACAAGTTTCTTTTTGATAAAATTGAAATGATACATCCATAGCCAGTACAAATATCAGTAGGAAACAATGAGCTTAATGAAAGTACTGTACAATTAAATCACTAGTAAACAACACATTGAAATTATCTATAGAATAGAAATTTATTCACCTTAAATAACACACAAAGTACAAAAGGTAAGTCAGACATAGAATTGATACATTAAATTATTGATACAATTAGGTGTAAATAGTGTGTGTATAGATAAATGAAAAAAAAATAAAATATATAAAAATATATGAATAATATAATATGATAAAAGATGTATAGTATATATAATTTATGTGCAGTGTGAATTGTAGGTGGGTTTTGATTTGATGTCATCTGGTAGAGCGTTATAAAAAACAATGCATTTATAGACGGGAGATTTGCGAAACATAGATGTTTTGTGAGGAGGTAAACGGAGATTTTTGGTCCTTGTGTTATAGTCATGAATATCAGATTGTTGTTAAAAAGTGTTGAAATATTTTCTGGTAAAGTTAAACAGTTAAAATTGAGTATTTCGTGAATGTTTCTCTACAACTTGGTCGAAAATTAATCTCATTAATATCTTTTGTGCTATAAGAACTCTATTAAGATCCATGGCACAACCCCAAGACATTATATTATATGAAAGATGACAGTAAGCAAGTGCATAATATAGGTTTATCAGATTTCTCTCATTAACGTATGATTTCATTTGAAAAATTCCATAAAAAGCTTTGTTTAATTTGTTGCATACGTGTTTTATGTGATTATTAAAGCTCAAATCGGAGTCGAGCCAGGTACCTAGAAGTTTAGCACTGGTTGTAAAAGGAAATGGAAATTGTTCTTGTATTAACTTTGGGATCATTTTGTGAAGATGAAAATTTACACATACAGTTTTTTCATTGTTCAATATCAAAGAGTTTTTGTTGCACCAGATCTCCATTTCCTTGGATGTTTTATGAATTTTGGTTTGAACTTCTTCAAGAGACTTGCCAGAAACCGTAATTGTTGTGTCATCGGCAAACATTGTAACTATACCTTCGCTAATAAAGTTTGGTAAGTCGTTCACAAACAGTAGGAACAATAGCGGTCCCAAGACCGAACCCTGAGGAACTCCTAGTGAAGCCGGGAATTCTTCTGAGAGTTCGTTGTTAATTTTTACAACAAGGAGTCGATTTTGTAGGTAAGATTCAATCCAATTTAGTAAGATACCCCTTATACCAAGGGTGTATAATTTTTTCAATATTAATTCAGAATTTAAGCTATCGAAAGCCTTAGACAGGTCGAAAAGAAGGGAGACGACATAATTGCCTCTGTCAAGTTCCATGTAAACATAATCCATGAGTTGGTTAGTTGCAGTTTCCACTGACTTATTCTTCCTGAACCCATGTTGGCTCGCAGTAAGAATATTGTATTTATGATTGAAATCCGTAATTATGTTGTAGACGCATCTCTCAAGAATTTTGGAAATATCAGAGAGCAGTGAAATTTGACGGTAATTCTCAATATTAGCTGAGTTACCTTTTTTATATAAGGGAAAGATGATTGCTAATTTGAACATATCTGGAAAGGTACCCGATTCCAAGGATAAATTTATCATGCGAGTCAAAGGAGGAACGATAATATATGGTATTGTTTTTAAGAGTTTAGACGAAATTTCATCAAATCCCGATGTTTTTTTATTTTTCATCTTCAAAATTATCCTGGCCACATCATTTTCTGCATTATATGGGATGAATATTGAATTTTGTACATGACGTGCTACTGTACAGGAGCCTGATGTGATTTATCACCAAAGTGTTCCACCACAGTATCATGGCATATAAAAAAAGGGTCAGATTTGTTGAATATCTCTGTTAAAGATTCAGTTTTTTTAAGACCTACAAATGGAACAGAAGTCTACATGATTTCATCACTTAAAAATTCAAAAAGCATGGACCCTTACAATATTAGTCCAACAATTATTAAAATTGCTAACGATGTTCATTTAATAAATGTATGTTTCTCAAATGGAGAATTTCCAGATTTTTCAAAGCTGTGCAGAGCCACACCCATCCACAAACAAGGTGATATAAATGACTGCAATAATTACAGGTTTATTACTATAACCCCCTGTATTGTCTAAAATTATCGAAATAATTTTAAAAGAGAGGCTTATAAATTATCTAGAAGGAGGAGGATATATAAGTGAAAGGCAGTATGGTTTTAGAAAGTTACATTCAACCACTCAAGCCGTAACATAAATTATTCATATAGTAGCAAAAAATAAAGATTTGGGTATAGTAACCAGAGCTATGTTATGCGACCTTTCGAAAGGTTTCGAGAGCGTATGCCATGACATGCTTCTAAATAAGTTAGAAAAATATGGGATAAGAGGTTCAGCAATAAACTTGTTAAAATCATTCTTAACTGGTAGAAGGCAATATATTGTCTACAACAACACTACATCTGATATACAGGTAATCAAACATGGGGTTCCCCAAGGATCGGTGTTGGGTCCTCTGCTGTTCATTTTATACATAAATGATTTGCCATTATATGTTGACATTCCGGATACTTTTCTTTATGCAGCCGACACCAAATTATGTGTATTTGTTTTCAAGTGTACATAATATTGTAACATAAAGACAAATAAATTATTATCTTATCTTATATTTGAGAAATGAGAGAGAAATGAGAGGCAAATGCATTACTAATGCCTTTATCATCAGAAATGTGTAGATTATTTATTTTTAGTGAAAATTCTGTTTTGTGTTGTTTCGATCTGCCCAAGTTTTCGTTAATTATTTTCCATGATTCTTTAATCTTGTTATCTGACAATTCCAACCTATTATTGAAATAATCTTTTTTAGAATTTTTAATGTCAGCTTTGAAGCCTTTTTTGCATTGTAAATATTGAGACTTGATTTCGCACGAGTTGTAGTATTCCATAATTTGGTGTAGATTATTTAGGCCCGGTTGTTCAATGCGAGTTTAAACCGTTGATTATCTAAACTCGGATTATTAATTAACTAGGGATTAGAACGTTATGCATTTTTCAATGAAAAACTAATCCTGGATTCCTTAACTCATTGTTTTCATATGTTGGCAACACATTTTTCCGCTTGTACCTTCATTCGGACCGTTCAGAAACATCAACATTGAATCAAACTTAACCTAAGAATTCGTAGTTTTGTCAAAAGTATACAGAAAAATTGATCGAAAACAGCCAAGTGTATTATATAAATTGTTAGGCGTCTCTTAAGAAACAAATTACTCATAATTTCACTCGTAAAAAAATTCCAAGATATTGTAGAATGTAAAAAACGGACGCAGTTACTAATTCGCAAAAATTGAAGTTTGGGCTATAGTAAGTAATGAATACAATACCATCTGCGGAGGTCCCAAAAAAAAGGAATAGCATCTTAACAATAAAGGACAAAATTTCTACTTGGGCTCTGTCCAAAGCAGATTGTGTAGATTTACAAAAACGATCATTTGAAGAACACAAGTTGAAATTAATACACATGAAAGAAAAACACCAACTTTCCTTGGAACTACAAAGGGAGGAGTAGAATCTAGAGAAAACCCATATGATTGAGATATATAAACAAACATTATCTTTGAAACATAACTCATCAACCATCAATAAATCAACATTTGCTTGAGATTCCTGAGAACAGATTATGTAGTTTTTCATTTTGCATTTGTGATGATTTAATTTTAGGTTTTTATGTCAAACGTTTTTGGTATAAAAAATCAAGATTTGATTTTTATTTAAAAGTTTATTTTTTGTTACGATTTTGCCTTTGTAGTGAGGGGTGATTTTTTGTATTTTTGTTAGTTGCGGACGATTTCTTTAGGCAAGCAAAATCTATTCAAAAATTATTCTTCTATCCATTGTTCCAAATGGTTTCTAGGTACCGTAATTTCAGGTGACTTTGGCTTACTTGAATTCAAAGAATGTCTACGATTAATTTGTAAAAATAAATTGGTATTCTATACCAAAATATTGATCTTTGACCACTTTTTCAAATTGAGACTGGAATAGAAAATCAATAAAAATAATAACTATCTGAATGAAAATGCAAATTTTCAATTTCAGATTTTTTCTTTTAAGTTAGGGTCCTTTCAGAATATCTATCAGATGTAGTCAATGTCCAGCGTGGCTTTAGCCGGGGAAGTAGTTGTTTTCTGTTAGACATTAACAAAAAATAACTTAATTTTTATCGTGGATTTTTCAATTCACAGAAAAATCTTTCTATTCAATATTTAATTGAGAATTTTCCCTTTTTAGCTATTAATGTGATTAAGACTTTGTATGTGGATAAATAAAAAAACATGGTGTGCAAAGTCACCCGCATATTGAGGGCTGACATTGACCCATGGCTTAAATTTTGGGTGATTTAAAAGTAATCCGACGGATAAAATAAGCAAAATAAATTTGCCCATAAAAACGTTATTTCATTTTTAATCATCATAAATGAGTAAAAAAACATTGCTAGTTGCAGACAAATTTTATGCAAGTTGAATTTGGTTGCAAATGACTCCTAAATCGAATACAGTGTTGCAGGTATATATATAATAGAATCACGAAAAATCAATCCGATAAAAAAAACAGGCTTACATTTTTTATAATTAATAACGTCTATTTCTGAAAATGAGCCAAAGTCACCCAGCTGGGTTAAAGTCACCCAGCTGGGTTAAAGTCACCCGAAATTACGGTACATTGTCTAAATACGGGTATCTTTCTTCTTGGGGCAATATCAAAAATTTCAAAAAAATCATCTGTTATATCTACGAACATCTTTGCAGTCGGGTATAAAACAAAAATATTCAACACAATAATAATTTTCAGAATAGTCAATGTCTAGTGAAATGTCAAACAATCAAATAGGTTAGAATCGGTTAATTATCTCCTCAAACCCCCGAATTCATGAGATTAACTTAAACCATGGTCACAGTTTATAGCTAAAGAAGCAGTTAGCTCACTTGGCCCAAATGCATGTTCCAAGGTAACATCCACTCCAGGGAAAGAATTCAGGATGCGCAGAAGACTGTACGCGATTATCGCTCTTCGAAGTATACGAAAAATGTCAGAATTAGTAACACAGTAACACGCGGTATGCGCGAGGGATAAAAATCAGAGTTGCGCAGTGTACAAACGGGAACATAAAGATCAAAATGCCAACGCCAAGTGAGCGAACTGTTTCTTTAGCTATAAACTGTGCCATGTTTAAACTAGGTTTATCTCATAAACCCGTATTGAACAACTGAAACAAAATTGGTATTCCTGGTTTAAGCCAAATCACTTGGTCATCCTCGATTGAACAACCGGGCCTTAGATGATTGTGAAGTAAAGCAATTTCTTTAGTATACCATTTGTCAATTTAAACTAGATACGGTACCCAGTCACAATAAACATAGTCTTTCCATATACTACCAGAACGTTAGAGGACTAAAAACAAACGCCTTTTACAATTCCGTCTCCAGTGGTGAAATGGATATAGTCTGCCTTTCAGAGACCAATCTTCAAGATGATGTATATAACCAAGAAATCTTCCCACCAACGTATAATGTATTTCGAAGTGACCGTGATCTGACAACTAACAATCTCGCCAAAGGAGGCGGTGTCCTAATGGCGTCCAGAGACAATTATAGGCTACTACCAATTTCGTTCTCAGATCTAAGAGATATACTCCCTGAAATTGATATTGTAGGTACCAAATTAGTACATGCCAACTTTTCTTTGTGCATTATTGTAATTTATATTCCCCCAAGTTGTAATAATATTCACTATGAAACACTGTTCGAGTTCCTAGAGAGTTCCGATTCAGTTACAAACGGGAACTTTCTATTGGTAGGGGACTTCAATATTCCCAAGTATGACATAGACTTTAATGACACTAAATTTCAGTACATACTCAACTTCATGCAAGCAACTGAATCTCAACAATATAACTCTATAACCAATATTAACAATCGCAAACTTGATCTTGTCATAACTAACTGCGGAGATTGCATTGTCTCCAAATGTGATCAACCTCTCGTTAACATAGACCCATCATCCAGCCTTCTATCTCATTGAACTGTCGAATTCCTCATATCAATAACTTTTCTATTAATGCAGCAGATGCTAATAAGCAATTTAATTTTCGTAAAGCGAACTTCCCAGTTATGTACGAGCTGATCAGGACAACTGATTGGCGCGATGTTGCCGAAAGTTCAGATGTTGACTCGGCGTGTACTTTATTGTATCAAAAATTGCACAGCATTTTCAGTCAAACAGCCCCATTGAGAACAATAAGAACTCGTCAATTCCCCCCCTGGTTCGACGCAGATGTTATTAGCCACATAAAAAGAAAGGAGTTAGAGCATTTAAAAACTACAAGAAATATAAAACAGCTTTTTATCAGAATCGATATTCGGAACTGAGAAAGATTGTAAAAAATAAAATAAACTTAGCGTATAATAAATACACAAACGCAGCGGAGAACAATATTTTAACAGACAGCTCGAATTTTTGGTCATTCATAAATAGTAAAAAAGGGCACTCGCGTATTCCGGGTATAATGAAATTTGGTGCAGTATTTGATAACCCCGTGGACATTGTCAACGGATTTGCAGAGTATTTCAGAAGTGTATACCTGGTTTCTGATGAGAACATGCTCCGTGAAAACTTTGATGATACTGACTTAGATATGTTAGACATAGGTGTTTTTTCCGAAATTGATATAGCTACTGCTTCAAAAAAACTAAAAAACAAACTTACTGCGGGAGTCGATAATGTTCCTAGTTTTGTAGTGAAAGATTGTATTGACATACTATCTATACCTCTTATGGGCATATTCAACCTAATTTTATCGACCAGTGCCTTCCCTGAACTGTGGAAGACAGCTCGAATATGTACGATTTTAAAAAAAGGCGACTTAAGTCAAATCACAAACTACAGAGCAATTTCTATTTTATGTAATTTTTCCAAACTCTTTGAAATATGTATACAAAAGGTCATGTACTCTCATGTTCAGAAAGTTATTTCCCCCACCCAGCACGGCTTTGTACAACAAAGATCGTGTTCAACAAACCTTGCATGTTTAAACCAATATCTCTGTACTCATTTAGACAAGCAGAATCAAGTCGATGTTATTTACTTGGACTTCCAAAAGGCATTTGATCAAATAGAGCATTATGTTCTTCTTAGCAAATTAATAAAATTGGGACTCTCCAGGCAACTGCTCACTCTACTTGAGTCATACCTAGTTGACAGAAAACAGTTTGTTGAATACGAATCTTTCAAATCTGCTTCATACGTAGTTACGTCTGGAGTACCACAAGGTTCTAATCTAGGGCCACTCTTGTTTTTAATTTTCATTAATGACTTGGCAACCTCTTTGAAAATTCCCAGCCTTCTATTTGCAGATGACCTTACATTATACTACAAAATCGATAACATTACTGATTGTCACTGTGTACACTCTGAGTTAGATATAATTGAACTTTGGTGTAATAATAATCGTCTCCAACTAAATGTATCTAAATGCAATATTATATCGTTTTCAAGAAAATATAAAACCATAATGTATGATTATACTATCAACAATAACACGATCAACCGGGTACATGAGATAAAGGACCTTGGTATAACATACGACAGCAAATACACATTTACAACACATATTAGAAAAATGGTTAGGATGCAAATAGGATGCTTGGTTTCATTTACAGTAATAGCAAAAACTTCGAAAACGTTGCCACCATAAAATTGCTATATTTTGCCTTTGCTAGATCTAAGTTGGAGTATGGCTCTTTGATATGGAATCCATTCTACGATTACCAAAAAATGTCAATAGAAAGTGTACAGAGGAAATTTTTGAAATATTTATGCTTGAAAGTTGATGGACAATATCCTGTGAGAGGCATCGATCATGATATTTTATTGTCACGTTTCGAAATGACATCCTTGGAAATACGGAGAATTATTCTTGGCATTAATTTTTGCATAAATTAATTAATAACAATATTGATTGTGCTGCTCTTTTAAACGAAATTAATTTCCTAGTACCTAGAATCGGAGGTCGGCACAATGCCAAATTTTATTGCGAAGCATCACGAACAAACGTTATGCTACGATCACCGTTGAATTTCATGTAGCTTCAACAAAATTTGTTAAATTCGTGACATTCATTTTGACTCATTGAATGATGTTACATCGTGTATTATTGAGTATCTATAATGTTCATGTCTACTACAGCAACCTTACAGTACTTTGGTGTTATGTATTCTTTTGTTTTCTTGTATTTGTTTACTCAAACTTTTTTCTTGAACTGTAGAATTTAATTGTATGTTAAATATTATGAATTTTCTTATCAGCATTTACTTCCATATATATATATATATATATATATATATATATATATATATATATATATATATATATATATATCTATATAGACCAACTCAGCTTCCGTTTCATACTCGGCCCACCAAGCATCCACGTGTTTATACAAAGCAAACAGTTAATAGCCCACTCACCCCCCCCCTTCTCAGCTAGTTAGCCTCCTCTGTATATGTTACATACGTTTTGGGAGTTTATGTAACTTGGCCTCCTTTGAAGCTATTGTGTATTTACTGGGCCTCCTGACACTGTTGCCAATTTTCAGTCAATATTCAATTCCACAGCATGATAACAAATCACACGGCCTGTTGAAAAGTTTATTCGGTAGTTGAAAGTTTGAATTTTGCGTCATACTCTGAAATGAAATTTATTTCAGTAGTATCGTATAACGAGAATATATAATCTACCTTCGATCATTCTGAAAATATTCAAGGAATGGTGAAAATATTCGAAGAAGAGTTCCTTAAAATTATACTAGACAATAAGTATTCCATGATGAAAGCAGTGAACTATATTGGGTATATTTTGTGCTTATTAGTCTTCATTAATAGTAAAAATTCCCGATTCAAATCCTAACGTTCCACGATCTTCCACTACGGTTGACCACGCTTATTTGATTTGTTATCGAAATTTATCAAAAATCCAGTTGGTATCTATACATCAGTAAAATTCCAGGAGAGTTCTTGAAACTGACAGATCCAAAGCTCTATACTGGTCACTGTTTTCGCCGGTCTTTGGTCACTTTACTGCTAAAAGAAAGTGCAAACTTAAGTACTATCAAAAGACACAGGCGATGGAAATTTTAAATACTAAATTAAATTGGGGATTCGCTGGATAATTAGTAAAATATTGCCAAAAGCCTTCTTCTGAAGGCGGCCACAACTGTTCATTCCATTCCTCCTACAAGAATACTTAATGACAAAAAAAACATAGGAAGTGCAGAAGGAATATTTCTAGTTGTTCAGATTGTATAATAAATATTAATGTCAATGAAATTCAAAAAAGCATTTGAATGTTATATTTGTAAATAATAAAAATTGTAAAGAAAATTGCTGACTCTTAACACCAGCATCTGAAGTAATCAACGTTCAATTCAACTGTTGACTTGAAATTACATTTCTAAAACTTACTTTGAAATTTATACTTTCAACACTTGCTCGCAATAACATCATAGAAACGCGCGCCGTCGATAGCAATTAGTTGGTAAATAGCCGCCACTAGTGAACAGTCATATTTATGTGTTGCATTTCGAGAAAAAAGTGACATAACTGCTCTCGAGTGATTGTAGCGATCCACTGCGAATGGCGCCTCTCGAACAAAAATGTATTTTCGCTCTCAATACATACCTAATATTTGAACTCATAGTCAAACTGCAATGCTCATATCATACACTTCCTCATTAAATAGTGCGATCCATTAAAACCTCAGACTATACCATTGAAGGTTGATTCTGAGTATCAATTAATAAATTATTTAGATTTGGAGAGATTTCCATGACTTTAACTTCAAAACTAACGGTATTTTCATTTTCACCCCTTTGGGGATGAAGTATCAAAAAACCTTCATAGTGGTTACTCATGTCATCATAGTCTAGTAGAGAAGTGAGTT
The DNA here is from genome assembly GCA_018342105.1 of Gonioctena quinquepunctata. Lineage (NCBI taxonomy): Eukaryota > Metazoa > Arthropoda > Insecta > Coleoptera > Chrysomelidae > Gonioctena > Gonioctena quinquepunctata. Next base: position 159,438 of record JAFIRS010002655.1, on the reverse strand, counting down.
TCCTGCGAAAAATAGTTCCAAGCCTTCTGAATATATGAGCGATGACTCATTCGATTCGGGATGTCATTCTGACGAAAATGTGCTAGTTTTTCAACACAAAACAAAAAATAAAAACAGCCTTAGTTTTTTGGTAGTTACTCAAGAACTCTTGATGATAGATCAAATAAAAAAACAGATTCTTGAAGACGAGACTATCTAAAAAAAAATTTTGAAAAATTCTGTCACGGAAATCTATATCAATTATTTATAATTTTCAAATACCGTTATTTTTTATACATCGAAAATAAATTTAAAAATTTAAAAAAACCAAAGTATCAGCTGAACACCTGAAAGAATATAATTTCGTTATTTTGTTTTCATTGAATTTTGATAATCGGAGGCTATTGTTAATTAAGTAGTTTTGTGGGAATCACCGTTTTATTTTTTTGCTTTCTGGAGCACATTCTACATGTGTACTCAATGATATCATGCAGAAATTGATAAAAAATTGATTATTTTGTTAATTTAAAATTTCAAAAATTTACAAAATATGAGATATCGAAAAAACATTGTATTTTTTTTGATATTCCACATTATTATCAGTTTTATGTCTGACAAAGACATTTCACAACGTTTATTATATCCTTTTTAAATTTTTTTTTTCATTTTCTCATTATTTAAATAATATATTTAGAATTTTTTTTCCTTCCAAAATGCGGAATTGGTTATTCTCCACCTAATAGAAAAATATTATTTTTTTTATTAATAATTCTTTATTTAGTTAACAATTAGTTATAAACAAACTTTGATTGGCGTTGATTTTTTTTGAGTAGTACAAAAAATAACAAGAACAACCATATACAAAAAACTGTGTGTGTTTCTCATATTTTGTTATCTTTAGAAATTTATAATTACCAAACTAAGTAACTTTTAAACAATTTTATAGCGTGATATAATCGAGTACACTGTAAAATGTGCTTCAGGAAGCAAGAAATCATGGAGTCATTCTGTGAACAATTATTCGGTTTTTAATGAAATCGGCGGTTCCAAAAAAACTACTTAAATAACGATAGCCTTACATTATCAAAATTGAATTAAAAAAAAATTCCCAAAATTACATTTTTCCAATGATACATAATACAATAATTTTTTGGAATTTTTAAATTTATATTTAATAATATGAAAAATATGTTATGTGAAGTGCTCTCTCGAGAGGTGCTGTAGTTCAGTGTAACGCCTCACGAAGCCCTGTTTTAATTCATCGTTGAATTAAAATTATTAATAATTGGGATAGAGTTGCGAGAGTAACATTATCACAGGAAATTTCTCCTCTTTTTTAATTTTCCCGATAGTCGATAGTTTTTGAGCTTTTTCCAAAATCTAGAACCGTTTTTATTTTTATTTCCGTTTTTTGTTAAAAAAATCGAAAAATACGACTTTTTTAGAATGTCATCCCGAATCGATTGAGTTTGATACACGGATTTTTCCTAAACAACATATGTTATAAAAGGAAAAAAAAATATTATCCCATATCGCATGGTTTGGAAAATATATTTTTATTTGTGGAAATATTGGTTGAGGATTCAGTAATATATATTGATATTACTTATCATTTCATTATGAAAAAAAAATTGATACCTACTTCCAATTTCGAAAATGTGTTTTTAATGGTACCCCAGTCTATTTGGATCTATTTTCCTTAGTTTCCTTTCAAGAAGAATTGAATATATTATTCATTGAGCATAATGATTTCTATTCAATTTCATTATTTCCTATTCTTTCAAATCCTCAATAACACAGTGAATAATTTTCTTCGGTAATATAAATAAATAATTTTGAGTAGTTTTCAAGATCTGTGAAATAATGTTCCTCTTCCATTCGATTTTCTGTATCATTTAGAACTCTCACTTATAAGGTTTCTTCCTAAAATATATAATTGTATTGTTATATTATTATTAACTAGCATTTTTCCATATGTTTTCATCTAGCTTATGGCTCAGGCTATTCCGTGATTTTGTTTCCGTATCCTGTTATCCCGTATCTCGTTTGGGTGGCATAATTGATTTGACAGCGGAAGTAATGCTTTGTGACGACTATTACAAATTCACCAATCCCTTTCCACCCCTGCAGATATGGCATTTTGAATGAAGTTTAACACGATTTATTTATTCGTGACAGAGAGCCAAAACACCAATGTTCCTTATTCTAACTCAAAAACTCACGGAACCCTAATAAACATTTTCAGCCCCCATTTCGCCCCTTTAGTAGTTGAATTTCTAAAAACACTGGAAAACAAATGTCTTTATATGTAAAAAGACTTCAAATATCCATTTTTCATAATCCTAACTTAAAATGTTTCACCCCCCATTTGACCCCTTTAGGGTTTGGATTGCTGAAGACACTGAAATACCAATTTTTATGAACCCAAGTCGAAAACTAAGGGTACTCCAGTACAAACTTTCGAACCCCATTCAACCCTTTTACCCCTTTAGGGGTTGAATTTCCAATAATATAAAAATACGTGTTTCGTTATTTGAGAAGAAAAGGCCAAAAATAGCAGTTTCCATGACTCTTACTTCAAAACTAACGGTATTGTGATTTTCACCCCTTTAGGGATGGAGTATTGAAAGAAACTTGGTTATATAGTCATGTCATCATAGGAATACGCTATCAAAATTTCAGCTCTTTGTGTTGAGTTATTTGGTCTGGGCGTTGAAGTTAGTGGATCAATCAGTCAGGACATGTAATTATATATGTATAGATTATTTCAATTCATTAGTGTCTATATGTATATGTTCTGTTGACTATTTTTTGTTGGTATATTTCTAAAACAATGGGCCACTGATTTTATAACATAACTCGTGTCACACACCCAAAAAATTCCATCCTTTTTTTGTACATTTGAATGTAGCATGTTCTGATTAAAATTGAATTCATTTGAGTCGTTTACCTGAAAATTTTTCATGATATATCTGTAATCTTGAACCTTGGAATACTCCAGATTCCTACATTCAGTTAATTAATAATCCAATCTGAGCAACCTCATTCAGTAACTTCCGTGGTACACAATATAATAACCAAAACTGAATAATACAAATCAAATACAAGACACATTACGGGAATATAGATTTTCTGATATGTGGAAAACAATGCAAGCGTTTTCTCAGGTTCACAAAATACTCAACTCACACGAGAATATATTCAAGTAGGGATTCTATATGAAGATTCTTTTCATTCAATGAAAGAAAGAAATTATTATTTTTTTGCTTGAGAAGATAGCGAAAGTTTGGTGTCCTTTTGTTGAATCTTGTATGAGAAATTGTTTGAGTGATTTGTGTATTACATTGTCAAAGTACCTTTTCTGAAATGGTGAAATATCGCAATATTTCAGTGGACTCCCGAATAAATCTTGACGTAATCGCAGTAATATAAATTGCGGAATCAATGAGAAAAAGTATTTACCAGGCTCATTCTCAAATATTTGGGAGGCAATTGCAGCTTCCACAATTTATTTCGTTCGTGCGTGGAAAGAATACATGTTTCTTGATGACAATCTAAAATGAATGATATTTGTGTGCATCCCCTGTGTTGCCAAATTGGGGGAAGCCCAGTGACCTTCGAAAGTATACGTTTCAAACACTATAACATAAACAAAGTATATAAGCAGCGCACTTCAGCGGCGAGGGACTGCACTAAATTTTAAATGGCTATCGAAAATCGGGCAACTTGGACTCCTCCATATTTTTGTGGCAAAGTGTTTGTTACTATGTTACATGTCGTATGCGACATTTTTAAAGGGTGGTTACCGGGCGTCCGTATATCGGTGGCTCGGTGACATCGGAGTCTCAGTGAACCTCAAAATTAACAAGGCCGGAGGCCCACATAATATATATATATATATATATATATATATATATATATATATATATATATATGTATATCTAATTGATTATTGTATTAACATTTCCTGTAACTGGGTACCCCTGTTGGAAATAAACTGCTTTTCTTTTTTTTTTATTTGTGATTTGGTTTGATATCCACTAGAGGACAACTAATATCTAAACACCAGCGTATATCATCTATAAAAGCTCTGCAAGCTTTGTTGATGTCAGTAGCTTTGTAAAAATTTTGCCAATCTATTTTGTTTGCATGGAAGTTGAGAGAGTTTAGGTTTTGTTCGTTCAAAACTCCCATTTTGAAGACACGTGGTGGCTTTTGTTCCATGCACCCAGTGAACTTTATGGAAAGGCTGTGGTGCCCCCTATGATCACCAAAATCAGGATCCAAAACATCACACCTGTATTTTTCGGGAACTACATTTGTTATCATGTAGTCTATTGTACTAGAATTTATATTAGTGAATATTCGAGTTGGTTGATTACAGGTTATGTTCAATTCGAAAGAATTTATTATATCATTGAATATTTTGGTGTTGATATCTTCCTGTTTGTTGTAATGTATATTAAAATATCCTGTTAAAATTATGAATTTAAATTTCTTTAGAGCATACATAAGCACTGATAGACCAGGGCTGAAGCCTTTGAAAATGGTAAAAAGTGAAAAAAAAAAATAGTAGGATGAAACCCATTGGAAAAGGAAGAGAATATAACAAAAATGAAAGGAAAAATAATTTACGGGCGATCTGGGGTCGGGAAGTGGAAGGGGGTGAGTTTTTAAGGGTAAAAAACGGTTTATCTCGATTTCCGGCCAAACTACAAGTCCTATGGAAAAAAGTTGTAGGTAATAAAAAGATCTACAACTTTTGTATCCACACTTTTTTCACATAACCTCAAAATGTATGTGAAAATGTATGTGAAAAATTCAAATAACCAAGTTTTTGGTTTTTTATTTTTATCTTTTACAAAAAAAAATTTTTGTTCACGAAATTTAGTGAAAATTTACCTTTTTATGTCCCAAACACACTGTAATTTTTTTATTTAAAATATTAATGTTTTCACCTTATTTTGACTTAATATCGAAAAGGCACTCTAATTTTCAATCGAAAATTCTCCCGTCAAAATATCAGCTTTTTTAAAAAAGTCGGTGGACTTTTTGTTCCTTGAAATTTCTACTTTCTGATGGTATAAAAAAAAGTACATTACTATGGCAGAAAATGCAAAGAAACGAAATAAACTCGAATCCGAATTTAATAAGACATCTACAATATTTTGAGAAAGTTGTAGAATCTTCTTTAAATTATATGCGTAGATGCCTATTCATTGCTATTTCAAGATAACTTATATACCTGAGTGACCTACGGAAAATTTTAGCCCATCAAAAGGTATTTCATAGAGAAGTGGGGGAGGGGCTAGGAGGGTCTGGGCCTTACTACCTGTTATTTCTTTGCATTTTCAGAGAGAGAACATTTACCATAGTAATGTATATTTTTTTTACCTCATCAGAAAGTAGAGATTTCAACGAACAAAAAGCCCACCGACTTTTTCAAAAAACCTGATATTTTGACGGGAGAATTTCTGATTGAAAATTAGGGTGCTTTTTCGATATTAACCCAGATATTGCCACTGTTCTTTTAAAAGACACATTACAGATTTCCTTTTTACTGATATTAAACTATTTGATCAGATATGACGCCACCAGTACGTTTTAAGAAATAACATTCATTTCATGTTTTAAACAGCTGTTTTCGTGATTTCGATCAAATCAAGTGAAAAATCAATTTTATATATGCTAAAATAATAAGTAATCTGACATGGATACTAGAAGGTATGTACAGTGTGTCCTATTTTACTTCTTATTGGATAATATTATCCAATTTGACAAAAAATGGTACAAATTGAATGTAGAAATACAAGTGAGGTTATAATAAAGTATGCTAAACGAATTTTATAACTAATAACTCGCTTGTTCTTTTAAAAGAACAGTGGCAAAATCAACTACATATTTACCCTTTTCTTTAAGGTATTGGACTAAGCCTCTAACGTTACATGAATTACTGGACGAAGTTGAGAATTTGGATAATGGGAACAACTGTAGCAGGGTATATTGAATGGTCTGAACCCTATCAGGCTTCAACCACTGTCCTTTCGAATAGGTATAAGGATCTTGGCCTAGGTGCTACGGTGGTGTTAGAATTTGCAGAAGTACTTCAAAAATAGTATTCTAAGAATGACCCTTTTCATTTATTTTTTGACAACTTTTTTACTTCCCTCCATTTACTGGAAGAACTCAAAATTATGGGTCTGAAAGGTACGGGCACAATGAGAGAAAATCGCGTTGGTAAAGACTGTCCTTTATCTCGCTCATCAGTTTTGAAGAAAAAAGAACGCGGTACATTTGAATTTGTATCTTCTGATAGAAATTCTATATCTTTATGCAAGTGGTGCGATAACAGCGTGGAAACTATTGCTTCAAATCATAACAAAATAATGCCTACCCTCCCAGTAAAAATATTTTTCCAGAAAGAGAAGAAAATGATTTACGTACCGCAACCAAATGCAATAAAAAAGTATAATGAGAACATGGGTGGGGTTGATAGGGCTGATCAAAATATTAGCCTCTATAGAACTCATATAAGAGGTAAGAAGTGGTATTTTCCACTAATATCTCACTGTCTAGACATGGCCGAACAAAATTCTTGGCAAATATATAGAATTGGAGGCGGAAAAAATGATCACCTAAGATTTAGACAGTCAGTGGCAATTTCAATTTTGGAGACATTTAAAAAAATAACAAAAAGAGGTCCTAGCCGTCAGTCCGCAAATCTTCATGAAACATCTCGATATGATAGATTAGATCATTTGATTGTATATCAGGAAAAGCAGACCCGATGTAATGTCTGTCATAAAAATGTATTTTTTTTTCAAAAATGTTTCATTACTTTGCATCCAAAAAATTGCTTTCCTAGCTATCAACATTATAATTCATATTTCCATTAAAAAATACAACATAATAAACCATATCTTCAAAATTTGTTTGATTTTAATTTAAAGTAGTGGGGATTTTGCCACCGTTCTTTTAAAAGAACACCGTTTTCAGAAAACACCCAATATTGAAATGCCAAAATTACTTAAAATATCAATTTTTGGTTATCCCTAATACCAAGATTTGAAATTTGAATAAATATTTCGAAAAAAAAAGTTTTGGCATTATCTGGGTTAAGTCAAAATAAGGTGGAAAAATAAATATTTTAAATCAAAAAAATTTCAGTGTGTTTGGGACATAAAAAGGTACGTTTTCACTAAATTTCGTGAACAATTTTTTTTTTTTTAAATGATAAAAATAAAAAACCAAAAACTTATGGGATTATGTGAAAAAAGTGTGGATACCAAAGTTGTAGACCTTTTTATTACCTACAACTTTGCCATTTAACTTTTTTCCATAAGACTCGTAGTTTTGCCGGAAATCGAGATAAACCGTTTTTTACCCTCAAAAACTCACCCCCTTCCACTTCCCGACCTCAGATCGCCCGTAAATTATTTTTCCTTTCATTTTTGTTATATTCTCTTCATTTTCCAATGGGTTTCATCCTACTATTATTTTTCTGGTTTCAATAATTATCGACCCTGGTCTATGATGTTAGGCGTTCCTCAAAAACATTAAAATCTCCATTTCCCGGTCTATAAATACAAATAACTAGGACGACATACTCACCAAAAACATATTTAGCACTGCAGATTTCAAAATGACATTCCACTGCAAACTCATTCAAGATTGGCACTTTCTCAGAAGTGATATAATTTTTTGTGTAGATAGCTGATCCACCATGGATGTGAATTTTTCTCGAAAAATGTGAAACAAACTTGTATTCAGGGACATTGACATATTCAAGGTTGCAATTTTCAAGCGAGTGTTCTGTTAAACAGACAACGTGAAATTTATGATTATGTAGAAATATTTCTATTTCATCTAGTTTATTTGAAAGACCCTGAGTGTTTATGTGGAATATGGATGAACAAATTGTTTCATTATGGTTCGTGATTGTTGAACCAGTGTGAAAACAGAAACGGTCGTCGCGCCAGAAATGAAATATCAGTATATGCGCAAGGGTGTCATATGTTATTCCTTCAAAATCTTCCGAAATGAAATAGCAATTGGAATTTGCTACAGTATTATGATGGTGATGATAATGAATGAAAGTTTACACACAATTATAATAAAAATATGATAATGATGTTTCTAATAAATCATAAGATCATATTTATCAGTGGCTGTGACAACATACAAGATGGGATAAAAAGGGCATATCTGGATATTTCTTTTTTACAGTATATTCAGAACGAGCTGAGAAAGCATACCACCCCATTTCAGATTTTGTATCTCAATACTCACCCTGGAAACTACTACCGTATTCAAAGAAATCTCCAGAACAGAGTTAATTTATCGTTTCTGGAAATTTCTTTTACACTATATATCCAAAGCGAACTGAGAAAGCATGCCTACCCTATTTCAGATTTTGTATCTCGATACTCACCCTAGAAACTACCCCCGTATTCAAAAAATCTCCAGAACAGAGTTAATTTATCGTTTCTGGAAATTTCTTTTACACTATATATCCAAAGCGAACTGAGAAAGCATGCCTACCCCATTTCAGATTTTGTATCTCGATACTCACCCTAGAAACTACCCCCGTATTCAAAAAAATCTCTAGAACAGAGATAAATCATGGTTTCTGTTTTTTTTTTTTCACTCTATATTCAAAACTAGCTGAGAAAGCTATTCAATATAGTTTTCAGGGTGAGTATTGAGATACAAAATCTGAAATGGGGAGGCATGCTTTCTCAGTTCGTTTTGAATATAGAGTGAAAAATACATTTCCAGAAACGATGAATTAACTCTGTTCTAGAGATATTTTTGAATACGGGGGTAGTTTCCAGGTTGAGTATTGAGATACAAAATCCGAAATGGGGAGGCATGCTTTCTCAGTTCGTTTTGAATATAGAGTGAAAAATACATTTCCAGAAACGATGAATTAACTCTGTTCTAGAGATATTTTTGAATACGGGGGTAGTTTCCAGGTTGAGTATTGAGATACAAAATCCGAAATGGGGTAGGTATGCTTTCTCAGTTCTTTGAATATATGTAAAAAAAAAGATACGTTTACCTTTTGTGTTATTGTCACAGCCAATGATAAATATGATCTTATGATTTATTAGAAACACCATTATCATATTTTTATCATAATTGTGTGTAAACTTTCATTCATCATCATCACCATCATAATACTGTAGCAAATTCCAATTGCTATTTCATTTCGGAAGATTTTGAAGGAATAACATATGACACCCTTGCGCATATACTAATATTTCGTTTCTGGCGCAACGACCGTTTCTGTTTTCACACTGGTGATTGTTGAATGCTTTTTAGTTGTGCATTTCTTTGGTTTCATAGAAAAACCGAGAAATCAGTATTGAACGAACTATTATTCACTCCATCTGATCTTTGTCGGGGATTATCTAGGAAACGTTGTCCTTTTTTGAAATTGAATCTCTTGAAGGCTACACCTTTTGGCCAGAATGTAGATTGGTACATCAATTGATGAAGTGCGGGATCCACTCCGAATAAAAAGCAATTGTTGTCTTCCTTCTGATAAAATGTTTTGAGTAGTTTGACAGATAAGTCTGAGTCAATTGCATTCGCCTTTTCTTGGATATATTTGCGAACTACATCTTCTGTGACGTGCGCTTTCACTCGTGATATGAATAACCATATTTTCTTTTTATGATTTTCCTCAGTTCTACGGTAAGGCTCTCTTCCTACAAATCCAGATTCATTTTCCGATAATGTGTTGGTGCCTAATTGTGATTTCTGCTGTCGGGGTCTCCGGAAACTCGTAACTTGGGTGTAGTTCTCTGAGTTACCTTCAGCAAATTGTTCTTGTACAATAGCGCTAGATGGTTCTACGTTATTCGAAACAGATGTACTTTTATGTTGAACTTTCTTTTGCTGCGTTTGCCGGATAGGCTTCTCCTTTGGAGTTGCTGTTGTTTTATTAGGTATGGGTAAATGATAGAAATTTTGCAAAGTAGTCTTTTCTAATACCTCAGAATATGATTTCGGTGGAAGGATGTGAAAGCAGCTTGATCATATCTTTACTAGTTTCTTTTATATTGACAGCTTCTTGCTTAATTGCATCAATGCTATTTTGTAGTTCGCCTTTAACTAATTGTAATTCTATCTGTATGGATTCAATCAATTTGTTGGTTTGTTTGTAAAGTGGAATACAAGTAATCTATCTGATTTCAGAATTGCTGCTCTGTATTCAGTAGAACTGAGTTTTGCACAGCTTTGGCAATGTTTGTCTCTACATTTGTCACAGGATACAAGGGGATTTTCTTTAGAGTCCGGTTGCTTGCATTTGTAGCAGGACATGCTAAAAAATTTCTGAAGCCGGACCTGTTTTCCTGTCCTTGAAGGCTGGTGGTAGCTGGATTCCTCGATTTCAGCATTGGAGTTCACAGTCCAGTTTTTATTGAGATGTGATAAAAAGTCACCAAAAAAAAACAACTGATAAACTGGTAAACAATGCCAATTAATGAAAATCCATGAAGGTTCACTTATTACAGTTATTAAAAACACATTATTCTGAAACTTCCAAGACATATGCACATGAACAATTCATTTCACTCACTAGTAATTATTATTTTTGTATTTACCAACAATATTTCTTACAGTCGCTAATGATCGAAAGATAAATGCCACTCAAAAAATTCAAATAAAAAAAACAAAAAAAAACAATATTTCGGATAAGTACTTACTGAACATCATTCTGTCGGATCATATCACATATCTGAAGAATTGAAACCCAATCTGGTTCCATCAATAAATGACTTGTGGCTTTGTCTGAAATTAAAACATTTATATTCTCATCAGTTGAAAAAACTTGTGATTCCCATAGTGTATACTCACCGAGCAGCTTGTCGAAATTTCCACTGCGAAATAAAGACATTTTGTTCTGATTTTCACTTACACCAGAATTTATTTAGATATTTTTAACGCGATGTATTTTGATCAGTATTTGGAATGCGAATGAAATCGAAATGGACGTGAGTCTCTCGATCAGATGATTTTGACAACTGTCAACCAAACAATCCAAACACCAAACATAAGGTTGTTGTCGCATCAATTCTGAATCGTTCAAACAGTAGGACAGTGGCAAGGAAACACGTGAGCCCTTCATCTACGTGGACTGTTGAACGTTCAAATCGCTAGAACTCAACAAAACACTATAGACAATATAAACATAGAAATATAATTATTCTATGGTTTCAATCAGTACCAGGGCACAGTTTATAGCTAAAGAAGCAGTTAGCTCACTTGGCCCAAATGCATGTTCCAAGGTAACATCCACTCCAGGGAAAGAAAATCAGGATGCGCAGAAGACTGTACGCGATTATCGCTCTTCGAAGTATACGAAAAATGTCAGTATTAGTAACACGCGGAGTGCGCGAGGGATAAAAATCAGAGTTGCGCAATGTACAAACGGGAACATAAAGATCAAAGTGCCGACGCCTAGTGAGCTTACTGTTTCTTTAGCTATATACTGTGACCAGGGTATATTTATTTACTCAGATTTCTTTTTGAGGCGAACTGTGCGAGGGTTCTAATTCTAGCTTTGCTATTGGCTCAAAAGAGACATCTGTCAAACTTCACCAATAGCAAATCTAGAATTAGAAGCCCCCAAACATTGCACAAAGAAAGCACTGTCGTGTTGTTTTTCGTATTTTGTACGATTTGAATTTGAGGTTAACTGCATTTTGACAGACGCAGAATTGGAAATGGAATTGTCATTAAATTGGAGAAAATATAAAATTCAATGCATACAATATAATGAACTATAGAAATATCATTATTAGTCAATTCGTCAAGATTTGTACTTGCTTTTGGTACTAAATACAGGCGAAAATTCGAACCTGCGGCTTTATACTGTCCACCCAAAATGCAATTGTGACCCATTCTACAAAAAGTATCCTTACACACTACTACACTACCTGAAAATAAACAATTTCTCACGCACTAATGAACTGATGAACGAGTGGTTTTTTTAAAGAACAAACTCAAGAATAAGCTAAGCAAGATTTCATATCAAAGAGATGGAAAACGCATAAATACCGACAAAACACTGAAAATAATTTCATATAAGATGCTGCAGATGTCAGAAATTAAGTTCTGACATTAAGCGAGAATACAAACATTTTTGGACGGCGCCATCTACCACAGAGAGAGAAGCTCTGTTGAAGTAACAGGTGGTGTCCCCTCAAAAATCTAAACAATATCGAATCAGTTCATTCTCCAGGAGTGCGTTCGATTATTAACTCCATCGAGTAGAATTTACTAAATAGCGTTCGAAAATCGTAAAGTTGTGTATATTTTACTATAAGACTGTCGTTCGAAAATACCCGAGTATTCGCTACCGAGTTAACTCTCGTAACTCTACAAAATAGCTGGGTTTATTTAACTCCAGAAAATTGACACACCTCTGGGGGACGGAAAATCTCTTTATGCTGTGTGTCACATTCTCACAGTTAACCCAAGATTGAGATTATTTATGTGTATGTGTTTAATACTGCTCACTGATAATAGTTGTGATCTTGGAGAAACATATGGTCTACAAAGTTCATACTGTGTCACACGAATTCTTAACTTAGGACCTATTTTTAATCAAACTGCTTCGAAACCATCACATTTGAATATACCATTGTCATTCCCTACCATAAATACTAACATTTAATTAACAATTGGCGAACAAGATTCTAGAAAAGTTATCTGCTATTGTCAACAATATTTTTCTCCGGTTTTCATCAACTTTCATTGATCTTGCCATTCTTCGTTTTTTTAACAATAACAACCTATATTTCCGATGTCAGAACCTTCTATCACTCGGACTTTGTAAACAACTCCAAATATATTCCGCACCGTTCGAATATTACATGAATAGTACTCAACTCCAGAGTAAATTTAAGAAACATTCAAATACTTTACTCTACTCTAAGAGTCTATAATCGAACGCACCTCAGGGTTTTTAGACATCTTAGTTGTGCATTTTCTTCTTTTCGCGCTACCAACTGTTCACATTTTCAGACACAAAATCTCTATGAATATTATAATATTTGATATAAAAAATATATAAGCGCTTCATGACCCGAAGTAATTGAATTGGTATATAAAATTGGCGATTTTCTATACAACCAAAGTCAAACAGTTGCCTTCGGAAAGGTAGAACTTTTTAGTTTTTTTTTAAGTTGACAAATTGTTCGAGACTCCCTTATTATTCATCATTTTTTTCGATCTTACCACTTATGATGACAGTATTATCCTAATTCCAAATAAAACATAATTTAAAACTGGCAACTGTGCCTATCTCGAGTTAAAGGTCCGAAGCAGTGTTGCCAATATGTGATAAAATCCTCACATTGTGAGGATTTTGCGAGGATTAACAGTTTTTTATAAAATAGAACAAGTAAATTCTCAATAGAGTTCCGCCCGTTGATTTTATTTCAAATAATAGGGCAAAAGGAAGAGAGTTTTTAGTGTTTTGAATACTATAAAAACTGCTAAGAGGAACAGACTAAAAACTAAAACTCTCAGAGCCAGAGCACTGATATATACACAGGAGACTGAGAAAAGAAGGTGGGAGTGTAAAATTTAAACCTGCTGATAATATGATTAATGTGGATGTTTGGAAAGAGATTAATTGAATTTTATTTATAATAATTTATTATAAGATACGTGTATAGTTTATTTTTAATTATTTTATTGTTTTTAGCCATGTTGACTATTTTATCAGTTACCTCTTGTGATAATGCAGACAGTAAGTTTTCTTCAACAGTTCCTTGAGTTTATAGAAATATTTTATTTATGATTTCAATACAAAAATAAAAATTGTGATAATGCAAGAATTATTTGTTTGTTTTTTCTTTGATAGGTGTTTGATTTCTATTATCATTTTCTGTTCATACTGTTCATTATGACAATAAGAATGGCATAAAAACGGGTTTTTTATTAAATCAAGTGGCTTCTTGTACATTGTTTCCATTAATAATATAATAATGGAAAATATGTTTTTTTATAAATTTTATCAATGTTAGGATTTTGTGAGGAATTTCAAATTTGGGCGCGAAAATGTGAGGGTTACAGCAGCTGAAAGTGAGTAATTTTTATATCTTACATTGGCAACACTGGCTAATGAACTTCCTATCTGTTTATGAAATGTGTCTGTACTTGTACTGTACTTTCGCCACATAACCGGCCTTAATCTTTAGTTTATATTGGCATTATTGATATTTTTTACGTTAATTATGAAGGATATATTAAATATTTATGAAATTCGCCAACCTGGATCTCTACGAAGTACTGCAAACAAAAATGAAAGAACCTGTGTTCCTAATATACTCTGCTATTAAGAAAGAGCAGGAAGATTATCTCCTTAGGGATACATATCTATGATCTCAATAAATATTTAAATATCTTTAGAGCAACCTGCTCTCAGTTCGATAAACTCTTGTCCATATAGTGGGGCCAAAATTGAAGAGGTCGTATTCAAGTACATCAATTCGTTAAAATGCATAAACTAATTACCTTCTTCCCATCCAAATCTGTTATACTCAGAGTTGTTCCGGAGCCATTTTAAATTGTGCTCAAATTGGCCACAAAATAGTGCTCGATTGTGCTCCTGCTTCCACGCATTATTCAAACTTGATTGTTTGAAATTACAGACACAAAATGTCGCCACTCATGTCCCTTTTCCAGTTTTTATAAATTATAGGGTATACGTAATTTTTCATTTCACTGGGCTACTTACCTGTCCATTTTATACAGTTATCTATAATCTTATAGTGGATTTAAGAAGTAGTTTCAAATATTTCAATGAATAATTGAATATGGCCAATGGGTTTCTTTCCAAAATTCACTGCTTGAAAGTTTTGTTCTGACATATCACTTCTTGTCTTTAATATTCGGATATAACTAATATAAAAGTATACTGAACGATAAAAATAAAAAAATTGTCAAATTTTAAATATATGTCAATGTAATTTCAAAATTCCATACGTATCTCTCTCTATAATGGTCTATGCCATGCCACATGTCACGTTTTGTGCCCTAGCTCCGACCTGTCATTGACAAATATGACAGGTACTTTTCAGTCTTCTTCTCTTGTTGTTCTTAATTCTTCTTCCCTAAAATAACTTACGTCACTTCAATGAAATAGTGCTCTTTTTGGCAAATTTTCCAATTGTGCTGCATATAACAACCCTGGTTATACTAATTGGAATATTTTTAAAGGAAAAAATCGACAAATCATAATATGCTCCAGTGTCCTGTTATCGCGAGGCGGCTGTGATCCAAACTAGAGAATTTTGAAAACTCACAGGGCAGCGATGCCAGGTTTAATATTTTTCTCTAGATGCTCGGAGAATATAATATGCAATCCCCATAGCCATTTATGGAGTATTTTCCCTAACTTCCAGGTCCTTTATATAATTCATGATGAATTAGTACATCAAAACCTTTTATTATTCCAATAAAAATTAAGCTAAAAAAACATAAGGAAATGATAGATCATCCATAGTAAAAAATGTCATACTCTATAAATTTTGAGTAACTTATTTCAAATGTTTGTTAAAAGGTACAATATCAAAGTACAGTCCCTCTCCAAAGAACAAGTATATATACGCCCTTGAGTGAATATCTTATCTATATAAACCAGATTTTGGCAAGTAAGCAAACATTTCTTTCTTCCTGTATCCCCAGAAGTCAGAAGACCCACTTGGGAATGTCTTTTGGCAAAATGACATTGACAAAAGTTATTTTGGCGCATCAGTGCTTCAGATTCATTATCACGATAATTATTAGTTACCTATTGCTTGGCCAACTGGAGAGGGAGAGGCAAGTATGTTTAAAAAAATAGTTAAATTGTATATTAAACAATACAAATGGATCTAAAAAGCTAAAAATTGTATAGAAACCTCAAACAAGTACATGATAATACTGCTAGAGGAATTTCAGTTGTACTCTGTGCAAAATCCTCGTAACTCTGTGTCTCTGCATCAAGTTCTAATATTTAAAAAGTCTTTACATAATTACACCACACCACATACACTCTATTTTTTCTTCAGGACTTTCAGCCTGAAGGTTTCACAGTTGTCTGCTACTTGTTCTGCTTCATCTACTACTTTGTCGATACAAGAATCCACCACACTACGCAATAGTTCGCATCTCAAATTGAGGAACTTTTCAAGGGTAATCGAATCCTGCTGTTTCTGCAACTTGGCGAAATTGCATTTAGGAGCGTGTTTCAAGTGCTCTTTCCATGGATCGTCTGTCGAATCCCATCCGTCCAACGCTTTGTTACAGAAGAAACATTTCGCAGAGTCGGGTTCGTGTTTGTTTCCTGTGAAAATGAAACCTGCTTCTGCCATCTGGAAATTGAGGTCTTAGTTTAGCAACTTCATAAATACTGAATAGAATATATTGCATCCGTAATGAGTTCATCTTGGACAAGTCATACACACAATAATATAAAAAATACAATGAAACTACATATTAATAGATCAGTAGTATAAAATCAAAACAAACAGGAATACCAGTTGCCTGCAAGTGAGTCTTCAAGTAACCCACTGAAATCATTAATTTCATAAAGGCTCATTTTGATGAGGATAATTTTTTGTTTTTTTTTTTAAGTTTATCTAGCAGATGATTCCACATCTGATTTTATGAACATCCTGTTCATATTTTCAAACAAATCACTTCCAATTTTCTAATTACCTCAGGAAGAGAATTGAATAGAGGAATACCTATTGATTTTTCTAATCTCTTCATAGGAGGCACAAGGTTATGTAATATTTGAATGAGTTTTGAATAAGTTTTTTTGGAGAGGTGACAGGAAACATAATCAAAGCACTACCAAGCATAGATGGCAATCAATTAAACAGCTACAAAAAATTTCCTGCACCCTGTGACTCGTTTTTCCTAGAACCTGTAGCGGAGGCCTCAGCCGTCATCCGTAATCTGAAAAACTCTGTCAGCTGATTGCCATAACCTGCATAGTGGTATTATTAAAGAATCCTCAGATATCTTGGTAGGTCCTTAATAAATCCCATATTCAACACTGGCCAGTTTCCTGATGTACTCAAATTATCAAAAGTTATTTCTAACCACTTGGCACCAGATTACTTCCAGAAGTACTTAACTTTTAATAAGAATATTCATAATTATGACACACGTGGCAAAAATGACATCTATGTTCCCATCACTTCTTATCGTAGTACGATGAATTCATTATTTTTTAAAGGTTTCGTGGAGTTCAACAAATTGCCTGATTCTATTAAGGTATCTGTTTCACTGGTCCAGTTCAAAGACAAACTGAAGGAATTTATCCAAAATAAGTGATTGTTCGTCTATGAATATTGATATTAAAACAATATAACAATTAATTATATATCACTTGTGAATTTGTTAACCTAGCTGAACCTACTATTCGTTTTTGTACATATATATATATATATATATATATATATATATATATATATATATATATATATATTCTTCTTTTAATATGATCGTTGCAAATCCTTTTTCTTTTTTTATATTTATTTATACATTGTAATATGCCTTCTTATATGTATATTAGGGTTCCTAATTAAATAAATCTATCTATTTACAAAAAAAAAGAGATGTATCAGCACCAGATAATTATTGACCAATTAGTATAGTTTCAATATTTTCCAAAATAATTGAAAAACTACCGAAGGCTAGACTGTATAAATATTTCGATAACAAGTTTTACTTGAATAAAAATCAATTTGGTTTTTGTTCAAAGAGAAATACCATACAGGCCATTGAAAAATTAGTGAGCGACATAGTCGAGAGCCTGGAATAGGGTGATGATGTGATTTCACTTCGACTGTGTTTCTCATGATATTCTAATTACAAAACTTTGACCACTATGGAGTCAGGGGGGCATCTCTCGCATTAATAAAATGAACCTGGAAAACAGAGGCCAATATGTCTGTGCAAATAAAACAAATTTGGATATCATCCATATCAAGCATGGGGTGCCCCAAGGCTCACTTTTGAGATCACTCCTGTTTATAAATCTATATAAAAATGATCGCTGTGATTTTGTTTCACCCTGCTATACTTGCATTCTCTTTGCCCATGACGGTAACTTGATAAATCGCCATAACTCTTACGAATCTCTGATAATTAATCAAGAAAATCTGAGGAGGAAAGCTGAAATTTGGTTGGTGATCACACATTTGTTACTATATGCGATGTCATGAGAGGATGGAATGATATACAAAGTAATGAAATAAACTAACCAGAACAACAAAAATAATTTATATTACAACAAATAGTAAAAGTAGATAATTATATTATTTAACTGATAATAGTTGAAGTAAGGTGGGTAAGTAAGTATTTTGGAAGTAATAAAAAAACAAGTAGGTAGATTACAGCCACAAAAAAATTAAAAATAAAAACTTTTCAACAAAAAATTAAAGCGACGAAATACGGAACGGAAAAGTACAAAATAAAATCAACCTTCTTAGTCTCAATAACTAAGCTCCTAAACGAATGTAAGTAACTAATTTTAAGTCGGCGCCAAACGAACAATCAACGAAAATCATTAAATTACTTCAAAAAAATTATCAGAATGTCACCGCGCAACTCGATGATATCATTTTACGCCTTGCCTAATTCATTTGCTTGTTTGTTTGGCGTCGACTCAAAATTAGTAACTTACATCCGTTTAGGAGCTTAGTTATTGAGACTAAGAAGGTTTATTTTACTTTTCCGTTCCGTATTTCGTCGATTAAATTTTTTGTTAAAAAGTTTGTATTTATCATAATGTTAACTCGGTGATATTAGTTATAACTCTTAGATAAAGAAATATTTTTAATTTCATGAGACCTGCTACAAATGTATTCAAAATATGTAATGTAGTCAATAAACTCTACTCTACTCTATTCGAAGAAATTTAAAAATCTGTACAATTAATACCACTAGGAGATTTATATAAACACACAACCAGGAAGCATTTATATATGCGATGTCTCCAAGGCATGTTTCTCATGCAATTCTAATTGCAAAACTTGACCACTATGGAGTCAGGTGGGCCCCTCTCACATTAATAAAATTGTACCTGGAAAACAGATGTCTGTGCAAATAATACAAATTTGGATATTATCCGTATAAAGCAAGGGGTGACCCAAGGCTCAGTTTTGGGACCACTCCTGTTTATAATATATTTAAATGATCTCTGTGTTTATGTTTCGCCATAACTCTTACGAATCTCTGATAATTAATCAAGAAAATCCTAGGAGGAAAGCTGAAATTTGGTTCTTAACAAATAGACTTTCTTTAAACAAACAAAAAACACGTTTTTTTTCACCGAACACAGTGCTCCAAAATACAGCGAGTGCAAGTTTTCTTGGAATTATACTTGATACTAAACTTTCTAGGCATAACCACATCGATTTTGTCTAGCGGAAATTAGGCAACTAGGAAGATTGACAAGCATAGAAATTCAAAGAACAGCATACTTTTATCTTTTTCACTCAGTCATCTCGAATGGCCGTGTTCTATGGGGGGGCTCCACTGATGCCATAAGAGTTTTTAAACTCCAAAAAAAGGCTATAAGAATAATATCGGCCCTCGTGAACACTGTCCTCTTTTCACAAAATTAGGCATAATGCCACTCCTGGCAATTTAAATATCCAACACACTAATTCAAATCCATAGTCAGAAAAATTCCCTCTGTCTTCAGTCAGAAATCCATTGTTATAACAGCCGTAATGCATCAATGGTCAGACCTCAAAGGTTTAAACTTGATTCCAGTAAGAAAAAATCTCCCAATTATAATCTATACAGTGCTAGTCAAAAGTCCCCTCCCCCCCTCGTATCTTTTGAACGGGTATACTTATAATAATGAAATTTGGAGGGTGGAAATAAACGGATGTAGGCTTCTCAACTGGTCATAACAGGTGACGCAATAGTCATAAATGACGTCACAAGGCCACTGTGACCAATAATTTTAAATGGGACCCTATGGCAAGTGACAGCTCGTTTGAAAGGTATTGAAAATACCTATTCAGTCATACCAATTTTGTTTGGGTTTCGGCTGATTTTGATTGATAAATTGAAGAAATACGAAAATTATAGTTTCGCATTTAATTAATAAAGATTTTAAAGTACGCCTCTGGTTAATTGTCAAAAAGGTTGACGTTTTTGAATTCTCTACTTGTCAAAAGTGTTTATACCTTGAAAATTTACCTAAGCTATTGTTTAACGAGACGTTTAAGTGTTTACATAGGCAAAATGGTAGCATACTGTAGCCGACAAAGTAGCAGCTATCTTAATAATTGGTGAATGTAGAAACAATTTCCATGCAGCGAACGACTGTTTAATGAGAGGTACCCGATCGCCCTATATCGAGGGTTTATTTGAGGGAGCTTCTTCGGAAGTTTGAAGCATCAGGTAGTGTTCAAGATGCCAAACGATCTGGTCGACTCAACAATTAGTGATGACAAAAAATTGACATAATTGGAGAAATGGTAGTAAACCCTACTTCTTCCACAGCCCAAGTTGCGTCTATCTGTGAAGTCAGTCAAAGGACAGTACATAGGGTGCTGGCTAAAACAAATTTCATCCATACAAATTAAAATGGTGCACCAACTTTCAGATGATGACCCGACCGAAGACTAGAATTCTGTGAAACTATGTCCAATAAAATGAACCAACAACCAGGCTACATACAGACAATTTGTTTTATTGACGAAAGTACTTTCTTCCTCAATGGAATGTTAACACTCAAAATGTGAGGTATTGGAGTGACACAAATCCTCACATCTTTCGTGAAAAACATACTCAATTTCCAGAAAAGTAAATGTTTGGGCAGGTATTTTGGGAAACCACATAGTTGGGCCTCTTTTCTCAATGCTAACTTAACCGGTGAATTGTATCTGGAGATGTTACAAAATGATATTGAGCGTTAATTCTTGAAATTCTAGAAGATAATCCAGATGAATTCGACAACTTGGAAATAACGTTTCAACAAGATGGTGCTCCTGCACACTATTACGGTGCAGTAAGACGTTACCTAGATGAAGAATATCGTGGTAGATGGATTGGACGACGAGGTTCGATCGAATGGCCAGCTCGGTCACCGGACCTTACACCATTAGATTTTTTTCTATGGGGGTACTTGAAATCTAAGGTTTACGCTACAGCACCTGACAGTATTGCCATTCTGAAACAACGAATTGTTGAAGAATGTAGGGCAATTTCCGCTGACACACTGGGACGAAGTGACACAAGAGTTTAGCAACAGGATGCATTACTGCCAGGAAGTAGATGGAGCACATTTTGAACACTTATTATAAGAACTGGTTCTTAAATCTTTATTAATTAAATGCGAAACTATAATTTTCGTATTTCTTCAATTTATCAATCAAAATCAGCCGAAACCCAAACAAAATTGGTATGACTGAATAGGTATTTTCAATACCTTTCAAACGAGCTGTCACTTGCCATAGGGTCCCATTTAAAATTATTGGTCACAGTGGCCTTGTGACGTCATTTATGACTATTGCGTCACCTGTTATGACCAGTTGAGAAGCCTACATCCGTTTATTTCCACCCTCCAAATTTCATTATTATAAGTATACCCGTTCAAAAGATACGAGGGGGGGAGGGGACTTTTGACTAGCACTGTATAATGTCCTTCCTGATACAGTGAGGTGCGTGATGATCGGTCCATTGAAGACTTTCATCAAAGAGTTTCTAATAAAAAACTGCTTTTATAATACTGATGAATATATTGCATCTGCCAATATAACATCACTTTTGTATTGTACTATTTATATTGAGTGTTTGTGTGTTTTTCAGAATTATGTACTTTGAAATTTTAAAATTATTATCTAACTTTTCATTTTGAATCAATCCAGGGCTGCTCATTTTATACGAACATCCTATATAATTGCTTCCTGGTTGTGTGTTTATATAAATCTCCTAGTGGTATTAATTGTACAGATTTTTTAAATTTCTTCGAATAGAGTAGAGTAGAGTTTATTGACTACATTACATATTTTGAATACATTTGTAGCAGGTCTTATAAAATTAAAAATATTTCTTTATCTAAGAGTTATAACTAATATCACCGAGTTAACATTATGATGAATACAAACTTTTTAACAAAAAATTAAATCGACGAAATACGGAACG
The DNA here is from genome assembly GCA_018342105.1 of Gonioctena quinquepunctata. Taxonomy (NCBI): domain Eukaryota; kingdom Metazoa; phylum Arthropoda; class Insecta; order Coleoptera; family Chrysomelidae; genus Gonioctena; species Gonioctena quinquepunctata. The sequence goes on along the minus strand of JAFIRS010002655.1, from coordinate 137,280 downwards.
GAAAAGTAAAATAAACCTTCTTAGTCTCAATAACTAAGCTCCTAAACGGATGTAAGTAACTAATTTTGAGTCGACGCCAAACAAACAAGCAAATTAATTAGGCAAGGCGTAAAATGATGTCATCGAGTTGCGCGGTGACATTCTGATAATTTTTTTGAAGTAATTTAATGATTTTCGTTGATTGTTCGTTTGGCGCCGACTCAAAATTAGTTACTTACATTCGTTTAGGAGCTCAGTTATTGAGACTAAGAAGGTTGATTTTATTTTTTACTTTTCCGTTCCGTATTTCGTCGGTTTAATTTTTTGTTAAAAAGTTTTTATTTTTAAATTTTTTGTGACTAATCTACCTACTTGTTTTTTTATTACTTCCAAAATACTTACTTACCCACCTTACTTCAACTATTATCAGTTAAATAATATAATTATCTACTTTTACTATTTGTTGTAATATAAATTATTTTTGTTGTTCTGGTTAGTTTATTTCATTACTTTGTACCATCCTCTCCTGTACATTACTTTGTACCATCCTCTCCTGTACCATCCTCTCATAGAATATAATGATTGTGACGGATGTAGGAGAACAAAAATAATGACAATAGCGATCTGTCATTGTCAACTACATATGTGTGCCAATGTTCACAAGTGAAAAATCAATTATCCCCCATTTTTCTACCCGCAAGGGTGGATAATTCCATTCGAAATCCAAATAAGATCAACTATGAGGTATACCCTATCTATAAAAAAAAATCATCCAAATCGAAAAACCCAGTACAAAGTTATGCCTGATAGAATCGGTTAACGGACCAGAAATCAGAGGGTGAGTGATCAATATCCTTCATTTTGCTACCCTCAGGGGTGGATTTCATCTTTTGAATTCAAATGGGACCAACTTCGAAGTACACTTTATCCACTGAAAAAAGAATTATCGGAATCGGACGTCTCAGTAAAAAGTTATGCGTGGTCATACATAAAAAAAATAAAAATACACTCGTCGACTAGAGAACCTCCTCCTTTTTGGTTTCGTCGGTTAAAAATACAAAACACAATCCAATCTGCATAAAATAAATCGAAGCACAAATATTACCAAGTAAATATTAATATCAGAAGACAAAATACCATTCAAAGCCCAAATGGTTGAGTGTTTTTCACAAATCCTCGTTCGTAAACGCATAGATGAGAAACTCATTTTCCGAGTAAAAACAGAATACTGGTGTGAAGAGAATATTTGTGATAAAAAAATGATAGTTGTGGTTACTGGGGATATAGACTGGAAAAAAACAATGTCAGAAAGTAATAGATTGAAAAACTTAATAACAGATATGGGATATAAAATTATAAATGATATAACTCATCCTACAGATAATGGGGGAAGTATAATAGACCTAATAATAACCAACGAAGAATCTCTTATTAATGTAAAGGTTTTGGAAACGCCAAAGATATCCAGTCACAATAAGATCATTTTAACTCTTTCTCAAACTTCTAACAAGAAAAAATATCAAAGAATAGAAAGTAGAGGTAGTAAAATCGATTTTACTAGAATTAATGAAAAACTATAAAAAATCAAGTGGAATTATAGAAATAGCAACATAAACGAAAAATATAGAGACATTTCCACTAAAATACGAGAGGCTTATGATGAAATAGCTCCAAAAAGGTAAATGAAAATTTATCCTCACTATAGAGAATGGTATGATGAAGAAGTGAGGGAGGCAACAAAAAACAGTGATGAGGGATATAAGTGGAGGCAGAATATGTCAGAACAACATAAACAGGAATACAAAGAAAAAAGGAATATAGCAGTAAAAATTATGAGGAAAAAAAAAAGAGTGGTAAATATAGAAAAACCAAATTAAGAAAATAAAAGAAATTCAGTGGAACTATGGAAAGTATTAAGCAATATTATTCCAAATAAAAATAATAATCAGATAATGGGCACCGGTGGCTGGTCAGGTTGACGAGAGTCTTATCGATATCTGGGACAAGTATTTTGATGGGGGTCCACCTGACAAGGAAGGCGCGCGTTAAAATGTCCTAACAACTGTAGCTTATTCGCTGCTGCAGGCGTCTTATCAATGAGCACGAGATAAGACGATAGATATGCCGTCCTTTGGAGGGGACGTTAGGATGGCGGTCCCAAGTTCATAGATGTTGAGCTCGTTAAAGAACCCTACCTCTGAAACAACAGAGGATTCAGCAAAATTTTCGGTTGGGAGGAGAGTGCTCACCTGCGTCGGTGTTTAGCTTGGTCGCAGAAATAGGCCGATGTTAAATAAAGTAATAAAAAAAATTATCAGATAATAGATAACATTGAAATAAATGGAAAGGAAATTGACATGCCTAATAGTTTGAATAACTTTTTTGTGGAAAGTATCAAAAATATAACGGACAATATTGATATGTCAGGACTTAACTTTCCCATAACTGTTAACCCTAATTTAGGGACCATACATGACACTAGGCAAAATTTCTCATTATTAGATCATACTGAACTGAATAATATTGAAGATTAACGTAGAGAAAACTAAGTATATGGTAATAGGTACAGAAAGATGCTATAGAAATCTTAGTAAGCAGGAGTATGAGGTAATACTTGGCCATGACAGCGAACAGGTGAACCTTCTTGGGGTTAAACATTGTCAGATGGCAGTTCAAAGAGCATGCCAACTGTATCATGAAAATAATATCATTTAAAATATACTATTTAGCTAGATGCACCCCATACTTAACGAGATGGACAAAATTACTGCTATATAAATCATTAGTACTGCCGCATTTCACATATTGTTCTACTATCCTGTACTTACTGAACCAAAATGAATGGATACTGATCAATGCTGATTTTAATTAAATTTTTGTTCGTTTTTCTCTCTCTTAGCTAACTTATGTCTTAGATTTTACCTTTCTGTATCCTAAACGGTTGTTATCGACTCCTTAGCGATATTGTTATGTGACCTGCTATAAATGTATTATGTACATAACATAGTCAAATAAACTACTCTACTCAATATGTGTTTTGAAAGATAACGAATTATTATATGGAAGACAATGGTAATGCCTAGAGAAATATCAATAATTAATTCCATATGAAGAGAGAAAGATGTATCATTAGCATATAATATGATCAACAATTCTCGTTTGAGCACCATATCGATGGGTTTTTGACAAAACATCGTATAAGCGACAAATTTGTTGAAAATTGGATTTTTCTACCAAATTGTTACTTGCGATAATCTACACGTATTTCAACATATTATTTTCGCCCATCTTTGTCGTACAATCTAGAAATCATTATCATAAGCGCCAGTTTGTATCCATCAGAATCCTAAAATTCTCAATTATCGTAAACGTCAATATGCTACCGACAGATGATCGTAAACGCCTGAAAATCATGTCAAATCATGTCAATCATTAGCTTACGCTAATATTTCATTCCCATAATGACAGAATGACAACGTAAAACCGGTTACTGCAAAGTGAAGTGCACTTAACCTAAAAGTTGTATTATGTTATATTATTGCGAGTTATTCAGGCAAATTCTGTATTAAACAGGAGAAGTTGTTGAAATTGGTTCATTATTCAATGAAAATAGCAAATTTCACTCAATGTAATTCACACAAACGATTTCTCGGCAAATAAAATAGTCCTGCAAATTTTTAGAGTTCTGAGTATCGAAAAAAGCAGGTATCAGAAAAAATCGTTTCCTGTGAAATTTTACTTTTGATGCTTACGATGTTTTGTCAAAAACACATCGATATGTGAGGGTGGGTCATTGGCACAAATTAAAAAAACAAAGCCCAGGTATGGATCCCTGTATACGCCCCTTTTAATAGCACGTTCCTGACTTATTGTAAACCCTTTGGGTTCTATTCTCAAGGTGGGATTGAATAATGTTTCTAGAAACTCCTCTCATTCTATACCACTCTAGTTTCTCTAGTTATATTTCATGATTGACACAATGAAAAGCCTTGGACAGAAGCAGTTACCTTATCTGCGTTACAAGCTTCTTTGGCACCGAAAACCCATTTCTTGAACGTCTTGCGACGATTTTCTTCCGAGAGATACTGCAATGTTACTTCCATTTCCTGAAAAAGACTTCGATAAAAGAAACACGGGAATGGATTTCGTCTTACCTCTAGTATATGTATATGCGACATGGTCCAATTCTCAACTGCTATAACTTTCGTGCAGATCAATGTACTAGTTGGTCCACCTTGCTGGGTGATAGTTTATTTTATTTAACAAACTCTTTTTGTGATCTTGATCGAGAGAAACAAAAAACCAAACAAATTTGAATTCAAACCGAAAAACTGATTATGAATTCTTCTTCTTTTTTCAGTAATTTTATATATGAGATGAGTAATGTACCAAGAGATGCCGCTGTAAATGAAAAGATGTCTAAGATTAAAAATTCAAAATTGTGGATTCGATGGATTTTTCGATGTATTATTGATTTCTACGTTTGGTTCATAGTGCAAATACATTTATAGTCAGCGAGAAGTAAACCGACAACTGTGACTGTACATCCGGATTATTTTGTTTTGAATCTCCTTTCATCTCAGCTTTTGAAGTGTGAATAAATTCTAACAAAATAGTTATAAATCCGTCATTATTGGAATGTACTAATTGGAGTGTTTACTGAAGGCCGGCATCTTTTTGGATTCAGGTTTGAACCTTCAAGACTTGTACATACCATTTTTGTATCTCGTCATCATGTCATCCTACAAAATGCCAGTACTTTTTCTTTCATTTTATCGAACCGTCGAATACTCTCCATTTGATACTCCTCAACAATTACAAGTTTTATTTTCATCAAATAATATTTAAATCAGTCAATAAATAAATCAATAGGAGAGTTCCGCACAAGTTGTTAACTCAAAAACCCGATAACGAGGCTAGTCAGTAGTATAGATTTCATAATTTAATTATTGATTCTGAAAAAGCCATCAATCAAACTAACAAATGTGTCAGAATGAGCATACAAGGTGAACAAAAATTGTTAATTCTCATGAATGGTAATAATTTACATTTTTTGAATTGTGTGTACATTTTAGAGAGAAAAAAAAAGATGAAAGTTGTAGAGCTCATAAAGCTCTATCAAAAGACCTATAGTTCAATGTTGGTTTAAAAATGGAAGATTTAAAAAAATGCATCTTTCAACAGCCGCCATTTTGAAACTACTGGTCCCCTTTGGGCCATGATCGGTGAAGATATATCAAAATTTACTGAAAGTCTTGTTGTGATAACGGGACCGATAGGTAGTGTTTCTATTAAAATCTTCTTGAGAGAAAATTCGAAAGTTCTGCCTTTCCATTGGCAGTCGTTTGACTTTGGTTGTATGGAAAATCGCCAATTTGATATACCAATTCAATTACTTTTGGTCATGTGTCATTCATAGAGATTTTGTGTCTAAAAATGTGAACAGTTGGTACTGCAGAGCATATTTTGTGAAAAAAATATTGAATAAGATAATACACGTTTGTTTGAAGGTTGTAGACGATGTGGTAACTTGATTACTATCGTTTCCACCACACCACGCGAAATTACACGCACCGTTGCACATGGCGGAATTGCACGCATCATTGCGCCGACAGTCATATAAATTGGTAAGTAGCACCTAAACTTGTCAGTATTCACTTGAAGACGATTGCAGATACAAGCATTCGAAACGTCGTGAAAAACCTTTTAAATACATTAAGACGATGGACGTCCGAAACGATAGTAATCAAGATAATACACAACACAATAACAACTGATAACAACGGAAGTAAGATTTCTAAAAACCCTGGTGAATGAACTGATTCGATATTGTTTAGATTTTCGAGGGGACACCACCTGTTACTTCAACAGAGCTTATCTCTGTGGTAGTCTGTGGGAGATGGCGTCGTCCAAAAATGTTTGTTTATATTCTCGCTTAATGTCAAAACTTAATTTCTGACATCTGCAGCATCTTATATGAAATTATTTCCAGTGTTTTGTCGGTATCTATGCGTTTTCCATCTCTATGATTTGAAATCTTGCTTAGCTTATTCCTGAGTTTGTTCTTTAAAAAATAACTCGTTCATCAGTTCATTAGTGCGCGAGGAATTGTTTATTTTCAGGTAGTGTAGTGTACACTTTGTGTAGAATGGGCCACATTTGTATTTTGTGTGGACAGTATAAAGCCGCAGATTCGAATATTCATCTGTATTCAGAAACAAAAGCAAGTACAAATCTTGACGAATTGACTAATTATGATATTTTCATAGTTCATCATATTGTATGCCTTGAATTTCATAATTTCTGCAATTTAATGACAATTTCATTTCCAATTCTCCGTCTGTCAAAATGCAGTTAACCTCAAATTCAAATGGTACAAAATTCGAAAAACAGTACTTTTTTTGTGCAATATTCGGGGGCTTCAAAGTCTAGCTTTGCTATTGGTGAAGTTAGACAGATGTCTCTTTCCAACCAATAGCGAAGCTAGAATTAGAACCCGCGAACAGTTCGTCTCAAAAAGAAAGCTGAGGAAATAAATATACCCTGTTACTGAATTGGAACTAAAACGAAATTGGCGCCATCTGACACGCTAGTAATCTCTATTATCAAGTAGGCCAAGTGTCGCCAAATCGATCCCAAACTGCTACAGGTATAAGTGCAAGCACCAGGGTTTTTAGACATCTTAAACTGAAGTCAAGCAACAAGAGAAGGGAGTAGCGTTCTTCTGCGTTGAGGTCCAAATGACATCGTAACAGATGATAGTCGATAACGATAATGGACGATAGCACGAATCAGATTGGAACAGGTACCAACACTCGAGATTTAGACACAAAATTCATAATCAATTTAGCTTTTTCATATACAGAAATATAAACACTCTGGAACTAAAAATAAATGATCCAGCATATTCAGTTTGTGATTCTCTATACAACCCTGATAAAATTATTAAAATTGAAGGGCAGAAGTTTTTGAAGGTGGCAACTTGTGCGGAACTCCCCTATTGTGTAAAGATGTAATCTTTGAATGATAAAACAGATTGAAAAACGTCGCAATGGAGGCGTCACCTATTATCTGTATTCCAAAACATCAAGGTAGTGACTATAGATTCATCACTATGGGGATTATTTATTCTTCTTTATTAACAATGGTACTACTGATACTGATTGAACTAAACTGAAGCACATATGACAAATGCTATGACAAGTTGGTCCACTAGATGTTGCTATACTTCTTCTTCACGGAAGTAATTACGAGTGACACTACGATGTCACGGTTATTTATAGTGGCGCTATCTTGTGGAGTACAGAATTAACGGTAAAGAAAAAGAAGAAGTGATTCCACTTTCGACAGTTTCGACGACATATGTCAAAGTCATCTGTGAACTGCCAAAATTTTGAACTTATTTTATATAAATAATTTTTTCTCCTTTTATTCAACGGGAAAAGCACCTTGAATACATTCACCCTCATTCCGAAAAGCATGTCATTCGCAAAAGATGGCAGAACTGGATTATCAAATGGCTCTTCTTTTGCAACATAAATTCGATCAAGAAAAAAAAAGTCTCGCGGACGCCCAATTGGCCAAATCACTCCAGGAGCAGTACGAAAAAGAATATTTAACAGCGAAACCAGCACAAAATCTCTCAGATTCTCATCTGGCGAGAACTCTACAAGAACAGTTCGAGAAAGAATATGCAGTGGAGAAGCCCGGGCAAAATTTGGTGTACGACCAAAATGGCAAAAAAATTATCAAAGATCCGACAAAGTGTTTGATAGACCCCTCTTGGGAAGTGATCGATCCCACACCCGACATCCACACCCTCTTTATCGCGTTCAACCAAAGGTTTTTCTGGAACAAGCTCCTGGCTGTCTGTGTGTCTTGGAGTAAGCGAATGACGACGTGCGCGGGTATATGCAGCTACCAGGGACGGGGCGGGATGTGTAGCATAACGCTCAGCGAGCCCCTGCTGAAGCTGAGGCCGAGGAAGGATCTGGTAGAAACGCTGTTGCACGAGATGATCCATGCCTTTCTTTTCGTCACCAACAATAACAGGGATCGAGACGGACACGGGCCCGAGTTCCATAAACACATGTACAGGATCAATGGGGAAGCAGGTAAAACGATTTTACAGGTTGTTCTAAAACAAATGGAAACTATTGTTCTGGAAAATGTTTTTCCTCTTATAATCCAATCAATAGAGATATTGACCTAACAAAAACAGCTGAAATTCTGGATTCGGGAATTTGAAAGTATGAAGTATCCATTTACACGTTCGGTGTTTTTTTTAGATTTTATTATGTTTTGGGGACATACAAATGGTTTTTTGGAACAAACCAGCCAATTTATGTGCAACCCATAAACTCTGGGCTGCCACTCACTCAGAAAAATTAGTTGCAGTGTTTTTTTAGCTATTTTCTGCTAAAGAAAGTATTCCTGAAAATATAACAATTTTTCTTTTGAATAGAAAACATTAAAAATAACTGAAAATAAAACATATAAACGATAAAAGTAAGAACGAACATAAACGTGAAAAAACATTATTCACAAACAAAAATATGTTTTTCCTTGGCAAACACAAAATTTTAACTCTAGTGTGAAAAGTAGGCAAACCAAGTTGTAACAAGACACTTTATTTATGAATTATGTTACATCAGTCAAAGCAACATTCCAGTTGTCTGGACATTCCTACACTGTTTTGAGCAATTCCTTACTACAATACGGCACTGAAAATAAAAAAAATATCCGAAAACTCCGAATATTCATATTTTAAGCTGTAATTTTTTCAACAAAAATCTAGTTTAACGCCCGGTTGTAATTGTAAGAGAATGAAAAATGGCCTCTAATTTTTATATAACCAGACTAGTCAGTCGATATTCCTCGCTACTAGAGTTGCTTTAAAAAAGCCAAAGTACATGAAATGTAGAAAAAACTCCTATCTTTCATATGAGACCACTTTCGAAGTTCATACAAAATCCAATCATGATAAAAAATGTGTTCAAAGATTTCCAATTAAATGTCTGTGAGTACACATTTTGGTTAATAAATTTATAAGGATTCATTGCTATGTTAATTTTTTGCAGCTTTGTGCTCTTCAAGGTGGATATATCAGCCCTGTTCTACCGGAGTACTCTCGGTTTTGTTGGAAAAAGTTGGGGGTATTTTTTTTGATAAAGAGTATCCTTAAATTTTGTCGTACATTTGATAATTTCATCATTAACGACCCTTGTAAAAAAAAAAATCGGCTGGTTTATAAATACATTAAAATATAGCCTCTGTATTGTACTTTTTGAATTATTTTAAATTTCTGGAGATATGTACAGAATCCGACTTTTTTCCAAAAATAATCCATGCCTTTTTTGTTTTTGAATATTTTACCATGGAGTTTTCGAGGTTCCTCAGGTAAGGATATAGAAACGATTGTATGCCGTGGGGGTGGGGCTATTGTAACAGGAAAAAGGAGAAGGTCGGTGAACTCGGGTAATCAATGATCGGCATCTGACAGTCTTATGGAGCTGCTCCGAAACACGTGCATGCATCCTGTTCTAAAATCACAGAACCATTTCTTTTTTTCATGCAGCTGTCTACTTGCAGTAAGAGTTGTTTTATGTGTTACAAATGTAATATTTATGTTACAATCGGCATGTCATGTTACAGTGTTACTACACCCAATAAAATATGCCTAATATATTACATTTTCTAGCTGGCAAAAAAGACATAAAAATTTCTGCTTGTTTAGCAATTTGACTAAGTTTTTATTTACTTTTTCGTTTCTATTGCCTATTGGGAACGATTGTATGAAGACGAAGGTCTATATGAAATGAGTGGGACGATTAGTCTAGTTAAGGAGCCTTTGCTCTATGATAAGTAATTTTATACTCATGTAATTTGAATCGTTGGATCTCCATCTCTTTTTCCAACTTTTCCCTACCCCTCTTCTCACTACACTGAAAATGAAAATTGCATGTTGCTGAGGATTTTCCCGAAATTTTTGTCCACATTTGCCAAATCTTCTCCATGTTAAACCTACGAAACATTCATTCTTATGTAACTCAACCCTGTAAGTTCAAAAACGCCCTTATCATTTCAATTACAGTCGATACTGAGGAGAAATTCATCGATAAACTGACATTTTTGAGTCAATAGAATAGAACGTTTTGGGTACATTTTAGCTCAAGTTTTGAGTCATGCTTGGATCAAATATCAAAGAAGTATTTCCTAGTTAACCAAGAGTATTTCCTAGTTAACCAAGGCGAATTACATACTTTATAGACACCCCGTTTAGGGTAACTCATACAGTGCAAACAGAATATTCAAACTCCAGAAATTCCGTTTCAGAGTAAAAGCAGTTTTGTACGAAATGGTTTTTCAGAGCCCTTTTGAATTTAATCGCTGTTAGTTGTTTGAAGTTTTCTGTAAGATGGTTAAATAGTTTTACATATAAAGTATTTTTCTTACAAATAGCGTATTTGAATCTTTCTGGTCTGAAAGAATTACAAGATCTTGTATTATGATTGTGAAATTGTTAGTTCAGTTTCTATGAATTTCAAGCAGAATTTCATAGATATAGAGTGACGGTAATGCCATAATTTTTAGTTTTATGAATATTGGCTTGCAATGTTCCCTGGGGCTAGCACCTACCATAATCCTTATTACTCGTTTCTGTTACCTAAGTAATGTAGACTTTAAACTGGACCTGATATGAACGGCGTTCTGCTGCTTGCCTCTCCGCACCACCAACAATTATATTTATCAATAGAAATGATAAAAATGTTTTTAAATATTACTTTCAATAGTGTTTGTATCTCATACATTCTCTGTACTTTGACACTGTTTTTCCAATTCTACTTTTATTAGTGTTCGTATATCATACAATATCTGTACTACGATACTTTGTGATCTAAAATCATATATATATATATATATATATATATATATATATATATATATTTTTTTTTTCTAACAATTGACCAGTCACAAACAAATGTAAATTGATGGAAATAAACTCTACTCTACTCTACTTACGAATTTTGATATTGTACCAATTGTATTGTCTTTAACTCCGAAATGGATATATATCAAAATATTGATGAATACCATTTTTGTACAGAAAACCACGAGTTACAACTTTTGTTTCGAACATTTTTCTGTATCTCCATTATTTTTACAGTAAATTTTGTTTCTGTTACAGATTTCAAAGTTATCAGTTTGGGAATGTTTTTTTTCAGGTACTAACATAACGGTTTACCATGATTTCTATGACGAAGTTAGGCTATACCAGCAGCATTGGTGGAGATGCAATGGCCCTTGTCAAAAAAGGAAGCCGTATTTTGGAATGGTGCGAAGGGCCATGAATAGAGCCCCAGGACCAAGTGACAGGTGGTGGGGACAGCATTCAAGGGATTGCGGAGGAACTTTCGTGAAGGTTAGTGAAATCCAAGTGTATTTTGTGTTTCTGGAATATGTTCTTTTGCTTTTTTTGGTATTCGTTTCTGAAGAATAACACTTTTTCTTGAATTACATATATATTCTCAACAGTAATAGACTTACCTGCGAGATGACCTCTGTCGAATAACCGTGAAATTTCCCCATATACTTTTTTAGTCTACTTTGCGGTATTTTTTATTCAACACCAATCATTTTGAAAATATGTTAAATTAAAAGCAAGGTGTAATGGATAGTCAAAATTTGTGTCAATATCTGATTGATAATACTGAAGAAAAAAGTGTTGTATGACTGGGGTAGTTTGTGTCATCTGGAGCTTAAAATTCATTGAAATTTCAAGACAAGACAATATCATTTGTTTGATCTAACAAGAGGTAATGTTTATTGAAATATTTAAACCATAGTTTTAACCCCTTGGAATTCGAATTTTGGAAAATCCTTTCGTGTACGTATCCCAAGCCAAATTTAAAGTTTGTAAGTTGAGCTGATCGGTCTGGAGATCGATAAGTCAGTCAGGACTTCTTTTTTTGATATATTTAGATGACATTTTTTCTGCCCCTTAGCTATTTGATGAAATTTATTTTGTGTTCTTCTAGGTGTATGAACCAAATAAAAGCATTTTCACCTATTCCCTTCCATTTTTTGGTTGGAAAATATCACTATTTTGAAAAAGTAAGCCCCCACTCAATTTTTTTGAAACAACTGGTGGAAAAGGCTCTTAAATTGTAACTGTGTTGCACCTTCTTAGTTTGTAGATTGTTACTAACAATAGATAGGTCGTTGCTTATTATAAAAGTCAAGTTGGAGACCAAATTACTCGTTTTACTCGTTTTTTAATTATAATTAAAAAAAATTAAGCGGTGGATGGCAGTGTATTGTTAATAATGAATTTCTGCACTGAAAAAAAAGATACATAAAAGGCTCTATAAAAACAAGCTTCTATTTTTAAATGTACTAAAAGAAAAACTTTCTTCTGTTGGAAATGTTACTTGTTTACTTTGTTTTTATTTATTTGGTAATTTAATTTCAAATAACAAAATCATTTTCAAAAACATTTGGAATTGACACTTTGAAGTAACAATTGTCACTTTCGAAAACATTTGGAATTGTCACTTTGAACTGACAAAGTGACAATTCCAAATGTTTTCGAAAAATATTTTGCTGTTGATCCTTTTACGCCTTCGTAATATACTACTGTGTTTGTCAATGTATCTCAGGATAGTCTGATGTAAGAAATATCTAACCTTTTTAATGGAATCTTCTTTAAAATATATCTACTAGCAGAATGGATCAACCCGTTGTATATTTCCATGAAGGAAGTCAAATGCTATTTCTTAAGTTTTGGCTCCATTTTGCTTTTTTAGACCAGGGCTGAAGCCTTTAAAAATGGTAAAAAGTGAAATAAAATAATAGTAGAATGAAACCCATTGGAAAAGAAAGACAATATAACAAAAATGAAAGGAAAAATAATATACGGGCGATCTGAGGTCGGGAAGTGGAAGGGGGTGAGTTTTTAAGGGTAAAAAACGGTTTATCTCGATTTCCGGCAAAACTACGAGTCCTATGGAAACAAGTAGCAAAGATCTACAACTTTTGTATTCACACTTTTTCCACATAACCTCAAAATTTATATGAAAAATTCAAATAACCAAGTTTTTGGTTTTTTATTTTTATCTTTCCCAAAAAAAAATTTTTTTTCACGAAAACTTTTGTGAACACTTACCTTTTCATGTCCCAAACACACTGTAATTTTTTTGATTTGAAATATTTATTTTTTTCACCTTATTTTGACTTAATATCGAAAAAGCACCCTAATTTTCAATCAAAAATTCTCCCGTCAACATATCAGCTTTTTTAAAAAGCTCGAAGGGCTTTGTTCGTTGAAATCTCTACTTTCTGATGGTATAAAAAAAATATACATTACTATGGTGAATGTTCTCAGAAAATGCAAAGACACGTAAAGTTAATATTTAATAAGACATCTACAATATTTTGAGAAAGTTGTAGAATCTTTAAATTATATGCGTAGATGCCTATTTATTGCTATTTTAAAATAACTTATATACCTGAGTGACCTACGGAAAATCTTAGCCCATCAAAAGGTATTTTATAGAGAAGTGGGGAAGAGGGTAGGAGGGTCTGGGCCTTACTACCTGTTATTTCTTTGCATTTTCTGAGAACATTTACCATAGTGATGTGTATTTTTTTTATACCATCAGAAAGTAGAGATTTCAACGAACAAAAAGCCCACCGACTTTTTTTAAAAAGCTGATATTTTGACGGGAGAATTTTTTATTGAAAATTAGGGTGCTTTTTCGATATTAGGTCAAAATAAGGTGAAAAAATAAATATTTTGAATCAAAAAAATTACAGTGGGTTCGGGACATAAAAAGGTAAGTTTTCACCGAATTTCGTAAATAAAAAAGTTCTTTTGTAAAAGTTAAAAATAAAAAACAAAAAACTTGGTTATTTGAATTTTTTACATACATTTTGAGGTTATGTGAAAAAAGTGTGAATACAAAAGTTACCTACAACTTTGCCATTTAACTTTTTTCCATAGGACTTGTAGTTTTTCCGGAAATCGAAATAAACCGTTTTTAACCCTTAAAAACTCACCCCCTTCCACTTCCCGACCTCAGATTGCCCGTAAATTATTTTTCCTTTCATTTTTGTTATATTCTCTTCCTTTTCCAATGGGTTTCATCCTACTATTATTTTTTTTGGTTTGAAAAATTATCGACCCTGGTCTATTTAACCACAAGCAAATTAGATACATAAACATCAACTTTGTTGATTTTCCTCCAATTCGATCGAGTCAATTGATGAGAGGTACATATAACTTTTTTATAGGTCAAGGAACCTGAAAAACCAGATAAACCCAAGAAGAAATCTCAAATTGATGATAAAACAAAACCGGATATCAGAAATTATATCACCACAGGAGATAAAAAATTACCCGCCAAAACGACCCCAAACCAATTTGTTAGCATTCCCCCAAAGACACCTGCGAATAATGTTCATATCATCTCGGGTAATAGCTCTAGTTCGACAATCAACAACGTCATACCAAAATCATCGAATATCTTCGGATTTACCGGTTTGAATGGTACCAAAAAGACGAATGTCAAGGGGTCTGTTAGGAATAATAGTAATACGATAGTGATCAACAAAAAACCGAGTACTACCACCTCTGAACTAGAAACCCCTAAACGGAAAACAGTCTCCGAGGCTAGTATCCCGGTTCCACAGAGTGGTCCAAGTCATATCGATTATTCCATAGTACGGAATCATTGGGCCAATAAATTTCCTAAAGCCGGCACGAAAAGAACCTCAACCGAAAAGCCTCAGTCTTCTTCAGAAAAGCTGCCTAAATTGTCCCATTCGACTGTCGAATGTCCTATTTGTACCAAAAATGTCCCCGAAGAGGATCTCAATGCCCATTTGGATGTTTGTCTCCGTGATGACAATCTTCAAATGTGTATAATCTGCGAGAAAGAAGTTCCGGTACAAGAGTATCCAGACCATGTTAAGAAATGTACGGAAGAGGCTTTTAGTGATGACGTTTTCGAAGTAAGCGACACGACGTGTGATAATAATGATAAAAAATCGGGCTGTGATAGTAACGGTGAAGAGAAACAGTGTGAAGTTTGTAACAAAAAGATTCCCGTCGAAGATTACCCGACTCATATAAACAATTGTCTGCACGAAATGTATAATAACATAGAAGCGAGAATTGGTGGTGGGGGGGGTAAAGAGGAAACAATCGACTGTCTAGCGTGCGGCGAAAAGATTACCAAGTCGGAGCTCAACTGTCATTTGGAAGACTGCTTGAGTATGAGCAGGATTTTTGAAGACGATAACGAGCCGGCGATGCCTGATGATGAGGAAGAAAAGGGGGCCAAGTCTAATTGCCCGTTTTGTACGGGGCTTTTCAGTTTGGAGGACATGAGCTATCATATTGATGTTTGTTTAGGTATTGTGGATTTGACTAAGTGTTGATGGTGATTATATGGTTTATTTTGTTATTTTATTTGTATTGATTTAGATGAATAAAAACTATTTCCTTTTTTAGTAAGAGGTTTCCTTTCCCATATTCGAGCTATAGATCATCAAAGATGTTCAATTTATTTCTATTTTAGTTTGTATGCTGGCATTTTTTTCAAAAATCTTCCAATGGGAGAGTTGTCAACCTAGATTTTTTCACAAAAAATAAAAGATTTCGAGATATGATTTAGTTTGTGCTGTTGGTTGCATGAAATCACTGCCAGAACTGTCAAAATATCCCTAGAAATCAAACAAGACTCACAAAATTCCCTAGAAACATAAAATATTAATGCCATATTAGTTCTTGAATACGATTCTTTAGGAATTTCTACAATGGGGACCACGCATGTGCCCCTTGTCTGGATTATTTAGATTTGCCCAAAAACATCACTACCCGAGAAGCTAAGCAACATACTCAGAATTCGGAAAAATGTTTCACCTTCCTCAAAATCAGAAATAGGGGAGTTCCGCACAAGTTGCCAACTAAAAAAAAAACTTCAAAACTTCTGCCTCTCCAATGGCAATAGGGAACACGCATGTGCCACTTTTCTGAAATATTTTTATTTACACATGAAGATTGGCACCTAGAAAGCTCAGCAATAAACTTAGAAATTGAAAACATGTTTGAAGTTTTTCATAATTCGAAATTTAAAATGCCAATTTTTTCATCACATACTCCTAGCGCCTCTGATGGACATATGCATCGTTACTTCACACAGTTCAAACTTTTACCACTAGTATGAAGATTTTGGTGAGAAAAAAATTGCCAGAAACCCGCCAAAAAGTGTGTATTATTCTATAAATCGAGAATTTTAGAACGAAACTTCCTTCGAATATATCAATTCATTCGGAGGAAATTTATCAATCAGATGAATTAGTATTCGCAAAAAACACTTCGGTAAGTATAGCTTTTTTTTAAGTAACCATTAGTACTCCACGCAGAGGTACAGGTAGTTAATCCACGAAAAAAATACAATAAAATCGAAACTACGCTTACTTATGTGAAAAATAAGTTTTAAAACATGAAAATGGGATTATTTTTCCCCTAATAAACATATAATTGGTTTTTCGAAAAAATGGTTTAATGGAGATGATTTATTATGGCTGGCTAGGTCTCCCAATTTGATCCTACTACATTTGTTTATAAGGAGCTCTTGAAAATATATATATTTGGTCTCAAATTAGCATCATCGTTCAATAGTGTATTAGAAGTTACTCATTTTTAACTGACGAAACCAAAAAGGAGGAGGTTCTCTATTCGACCCGTATATTTTATTTTTTTCCATATTTTTTTATGTATGATCAAGCATAACTTTTTACTGAGTCGCCCGATTCCGATAATTCTTTTTTCAGTGGATAGGGTGTACTTCGAATTTGGTCCCATTTGAATTTAAAAGATGAAATCCACCCCTAAGGGTAGCAAAATGAAGGATATTGATCACTCACCCTCTGAATTCTGGTCCGTTAACCGATTCTATCAGGCATAACTTTGTACTGGGTTCTTCGATTTGGATGATTCTTTTTTTAATAGATAGGGTATACCTTATATTTGGATTTTGAAAGGAATTAGCCACCCTTACGGGTAGAAAAATAGGGGATAATTGATTTTTCACTAGTGAACATTGGCACACACATACGTAGTTGACAATGACAGATCGCTACTGACATTATTCTTGTTTCACTCCGTCAAAATCAGAATATTTTATGAGAGGATGGAATGATATACAAAGTAATGAAATAAACTAACCAGAACAACGAAAATAATTTATATTACAACAAATAGTAAAAGTAGATAATCATATTATTTAACTGGTAAAACCCTTATTACACTATGCCTTTTTCGTGCCTATTTTCGTGCTTATTTTCATGGCTATTTGTTGGCTGAATTTCCCCAAATAACTGGCACTATTACACCGTGCCTTTTTGATGATTGTTTCAGGCGCTAATTTCAGAGCTGCAAACCTAAGGAAAATTGACATTTACCTTAAATGATTAAGTAATTTAGTATACCTGGACTATTTGTTTCAACTTTTTCTTTACCTGGCACACGATTTTTTTCTTCTTTTCTGTCACACTGAACAAAACGAAAACTATGTGATTAATTTAATCTATTTGTTGGTTATGTCACGTCCTGTTTTGGCAAACCTGACATTTTCACAAACGTCCTTGAAATCCCCTCGATTCAGGCGGAAAAAATAGAACCAGTCCTATTTATTTTCACGCCTAAAACAATCAACAAAATCCCCACGCGCGCATGCGTATTTGTTTATAATTTCAGCCACGGGCAGTCAGGCAGACAAATAGGCACGAAAAAGGCATAGTGTAATAAGGGTTTAATAGTTGAAGTAAGGTGGGTAAGTAAGTATTTTGGAAGTAATCAAAAAACAAGTAGGTAGTAATTGGTAGATTTTAGCCACAAAAAATTGAAAAATAAAAACTTTTTAACAAAAAATTAAACCGACAAAATACGGAACTGAAAAGTAAAAAATAAAAACTTTTTAACAAAATTAAACCGACGAAAAAATCAACTGAAAAGCAAAAAATAAAATAAATCTTCTTAGTCTAAATGATAATTGAGCTCCTAAACTAATGTAAGTAACTCATTTTGAGTCGGCGCCAAACAAACAATTATGAAAGAAGTCATCAAAACGCAGCTGTGCATCTCGCTGCCATCATTTAACGCCGACTCAAAATCAGTTACTTACATTAGTTTAGGAGCTCAATTATCATTTAGACTAAGAAGGTTTATTTTATTTTTTGCTTTTCAGTTGATTTTTTCGTCGGTTTAATTTTCTGTTAAAAAGTTTTTATCATTCAAACAAATTGAAATGGTATTTTTGTTGAAAAACTGGTAACGTAGAAACAACGCTGATAATAAAAGTGAATCCACTATATATGGTTATCATAGTTTGAATTTTGGGCATATCCTTGAAACATTCTCGAGATATAGCTAGCGATCCTTACTTTTGCCTCGCACTGTATTTATGGTTGTACATTGAATGCCGAATGAAATGAAGAGGGTGTTTGAAATACATGCAATAAAAACAGTAGTAAAAAAGTTCAACTTTATTCAGTATACCTACTTATCTAACTTCGACATTTGTCACAAAACAAAACACTTTATTGTATATACAAAAGGTACTGATTACAACATCAAACCATAAAACATGTATATTTCCATCTCACTGAAATTACAACTTACATTTCATCAACTGTCTTGCAATAAATCAACTGTACAAAAATACTTATATACCTATCTGAAATTTTCAGAACTTCATTTATTCACAAATAGTATAAATAATTTATTTTCACTCCGCATTCACGAGTATCACATTTCTTGCTGTACATAGTCATAAAATTCCACCTCATAGTCGAGGGGCCAAGCTCAAAAGTGCAAGAGTTCTATAAAATCTAATAATTTAATATTAGCTTGTATACTGGATGCAAACAAGGTCATTTACGTAAGGAGTGCCTTGAGTTTAATAATTCGAATGGCAGATGGATTAGAAACTATACAGGGTGTGCCGGAAATAGGGTCCAACTTTATTGAATGAAATAAAAAAAACTAATAAAAAACTTTTTAAAGACAAGCTTTTATTTAAGCCGTGTACAGTGATTGGTTGGTGAGTAAGAACTAGTCAAAGTATTTAATTTTTACAAAGTATTCATTAAGTGGGTACCAATTAATTTCATCGGATAATGATTGGTTGCTAAGTAACAACTTGTCTTGAAACCAAATAATTCAACAAAAAATAATTAAATCATTGTCAGCGATGTTTTAAACTTATTTTATATGTTTTACTACACGGCTTAAATATAAGCTTGCCTTTAAAAAGTTTTTTATTAGTTATTTTCTAGAATTTATGAATTTTGACAAAAAATTCAAAATCTCCGCTTGCAAAAATCCCCGTATACCAATTTTTGAATCGAATCGGACCATAATCACAAAACTCGTCCTCCATCTTGGGGCCGCCATCTTGAATTTATGAATTTTGACAAAAGTTTCATAATCTCCGACCCCGAAAACCCCCTTATACCAATTTTGAATCGACATAATCATAAAACTCGTCCGCCATCTTGGATTTATGAATTTTGCCAAAAAAAATCATAATTTCCGGCCCCGAAAACCTATGATTACAAATTTCGTCATTTTGTTTGTTTCTCTAACAAACATTCCAGAATGCATTGTCACCGGAATTATGAATACCTGCCAAATTTCAAGTTAATCGGACGACTAGAAGCCAGTCAAAACTCACTTGCAAGATTTGAACCTAACTAACGAACGAACTAACTAATAAGTGAAACTAAATAAAAGCTTGTAATGAAAAAGAATAAATATATAGCAGTAGCTTGCAAAAAAAATTATCTCGTCAACCCTTCAAAATTGGAAAAAAATTGTCCAGGCTAATTTCTGATGTCCCATTGGGGATCTTCATTTCATACCAAGAACCCCAAAAAGTGTAAAAAGTCGATTTTTGTAAATGACATTAGTTTTTTTTTATATCACAAGAAATACAATTTTTGGAGGGCGTCACCTAGCATTCTATATTCCTAACTCCATCCCCTATCGAAAGTACGAATTTTGTATTATAAATTTTGTGTATTCGCCAGAGAGTTAAGAATAAGTTCTGTAGATATTAAGTATATGCAGATTACTATAAATGGGGAAAACATTCTTTATGATAAAGAAATTGAATATCTGGGTACAATTTTAGATTCAACTCAAAATTTTATGCACACGCAGACTCTGTTACGAGAAAATTCTCAAAAAAAAGTTGGATTTATAATCAGAATAGGCAAGAATAATATGTCAATGGACACAAAATTGCCGCTTTGCAATGCCTTATTTGCACTCCCTCATTTACAGTTCTGTTAAACCTTATTGTTTTATTTACCGCAATATAAAGAAATAGGCTAGTTTTTACATCTTTCTCCGGCTCTTTCTCTTCAGACTAGTGCTGTGACTAGCTTAAAATGCTATAATGTTGTGAGTATGAGGTTTTGACTGGAAAACGGTGGATATTTTTCGTTTAACAGTCATTCCGTTTTGAAAAAAAATACATTTTCTTTCGATCGGCCCATTGTACATGTATATAGATTTCATGATATGTCAGCTGAGCTCTTCTCCTTTGGATTCTTCGTTTCAGAAACTTCAACAGTTTCTCGTCAACATGCAAATTTCTTCGTCGACACCCGAATCGGTGATTTGTTTCTCTGTCCTGGGCTCTATGCAAAGTGAAGTCTCGGTCTGGAAAAATACATTGAAAATAGATTAATTATTTCCAGCAGCCATACAAAAAAGCAATAATAGTTTGACCATTTGCAAGTCTCTTAGATAATTCGTTAAATATTTTCAAATATGTTGGATGATCAAAATTCAGGTATTCAAAAATCAATTTTTATCCCAATTGACTTCCAGTTCCAAATATAATGTGTGGGAAGAAACCATTGGCTAGATGGGCCTCCAGCACATGTTTTACTAGATCATACGGAAACACCTTCAGAAAGGCCTTCACAATAAATAGATATTTGAGAATCTACCCAAGTTATAGCCTGCTAGATCACCAGATCTAAGCAACATTGACTCTTTGTTGGGGTCTGTGTAGTACAGCTATCAGCTGATAACTACCATAAATATGGTAGTGTACATCGTACCGAGTGGCCCAAATTGGACACTTTTAAAGGGAAAGTCCTGTTTTCAAACTAGATGGATGAAAACTGAGGGTCAATTTTTATGACAAACTCAATGGTGAAAACTGCATATCAATATCTATCATCGTTTCTGAGTTACAGCATGTTTTTCAAAAATGTGCATATTCAAAAAGTTGCTGTAACTTGTTTCCTGTCAAAAATTCTTTGTTTCTATGGAAACATTTCTGAGGCACTTTTTTACGTAGACTTCAATGGTGTAAGT
The DNA here is from genome assembly GCA_018342105.1 of Gonioctena quinquepunctata. NCBI lineage: Eukaryota > Metazoa > Arthropoda > Insecta > Coleoptera > Chrysomelidae > Gonioctena > Gonioctena quinquepunctata. The sequence goes on along the minus strand of JAFIRS010002655.1, from coordinate 115,901 downwards.
AATTTATTTTTTAAAATCATATATCAAATAGTTATTAATGGATTTTTTTTAATGAGACAATTTGTATATTCTTGCATATTTCATTAGAGCTTGAAATTACCATTCCAAAAATGTAGCACACTTGATGTTTTGCTAGAGTCACCTTTGAAATGAAGAGCTTTTAGGTTTTTTCATGTAGACTTTGAAACGCACACTTTGAACAAGTAGGCTTTGGACGACGCGGCGATAAAACAGAAAGCAAGTGTTCACTACTAGCTATCAAATGTTGAGAAAGCTGTTCACTGCAGTAATTAAAACTCATAGTTTCAATTTATACTATATTTACTACTAATAAATGAAACTCCAACAATAATAATAATAATAAGGAACAAACAAGAACAAAATATTTCCTTAGAGGAGGTGTTCGAAATGTCTACCAGCTTCTCCTACACACAGGCGGCACCTTTTTTGAACATTTCTTGTTGAATTGATTAGTTCAATGGGAGTGAGAGATGCAAAACTTTGCATCACTGCCGCTCTCATTTCGTGTCTAGAGTTGGTCGGCAATTTAAAAATTAGATCTTTCAACCTTCCCCAGAGGTAAAAGTCCATAGACGTTAGGTCCGGTGACCTGACCGGCCAACGATTGGGTCCTTGGTTGGCTATCCAATTATTGCCAAAATTTGCAGCCAAAAAATTGTTGACAATTGCAGTGTTGTGAGGCGAAGCCCCGTCTTGCTGAAAATATATTTTCCTGAGCTCTATTAGCGGCAATTCATCAACAAGGGGTTCAGTTTGTTGCCTTAAAATTTCTAAATACTTCTGAGATAAATGAACGGGCCGATAATTGTACCCCTAAAAGCACCTGCCCATACACTGAATCCAAATCTTCCTTGACTTCTCAATGAGGATTTTGTTGTGCCCAAGTATAAGAATTGTAGCGGTTGAAAATGCCGGCACTGCTTACACAAGCTTTGTCTGTCCAAATACAATTTAACGAAAAATCAAGCACTTGGTTACAGTTTTCCAGGAACCACTGGCAAAAATCCATGCGGCGTTCAAAATCTCCTGGTATGAGTTTATGAATTCTTCTGGTCTTGTATGGCTTGAATTTGTGCTTTTTCAAAATCCGCCTAACGTGAGTTCTTGGTAGGCCTGTTGACATTTTTAAATTTCAAATCAAATCAGTTTATTCATTCAAAAGACCCATATGGGTATAGAACATGTCAGGATATAGTGTTGGAATACGTGTGTGTATATACAAATATAAATATAATAAAATTACGTACATGGATACTAAAAAACATAATAAAAACATCAGTAGAATAATTGTTTAAAAAGTTACCTTAAAAATTCCTCAATGTCATAAAATAAATTTTCTTGTAGAAAATATTTTACAGAGTTTCGGAATTTGAAGTGTGTAGATAGGTTCTTAATGCCTGTGGGTAATTGGTTATACACTCATACCCCTGTTGAGAGTGGCCCTTTTGATGTTATTTGAAGATTATTATGATATGGGTGGATCAATTGATTGTTTCTGGTTTGGTAAACATGCATATCTATGTGCATGGGGAGGGTGTTTTTAATCTTATGGATGTAGCATGCAACTTCCGTTATGTAAAGACAGGCCAGATGAAGAATATTCAATTCGGCAAACAGTGGTTTACAGGAACTCCTGGGTGATACATTTTTTATAGTTCTGATTGCTTTTTTCTGAATTAGAAACAGATGCCGTGCTGCTGGAGAGTTTCCCCATACATCGAATTTGATATAGTTTTGTATTTTTTTTTATTGCTGCTGTAATGTGCTCATTCCAATTAAGATCGTCCTCCAGAGTTATTCCCAAGAACTTTGTTGTTGATTTTCTGGTTATATTTATATCATTCAGTTTAATTGAAAGTGGATTGTTCATTATTCTTTGTCTAGTGTGGAAGATTAGATATTCAGTTTTTTCTATATTGATTAGCTGAAAACCATTCTCCAAGTTCACCAAGAAGATGGTTACAGGCCATTTCATTCATTTCCCCGCACTCCTGTGAGACGAGAAAAGAGGAATCATCAGCATACAGTGTAATGTTGTATTCAGGTGGAAATTCCACTATGTCGGCAATGAATAGAGAGAATAGTACTGGGGCAAGAACTCTGTGGTACCCCCAAATTTCGCCTTGACGTTTTGGGATTATTTGCAACAGCTCCTAAAACGACTATTTCTTCCAACTCCCTATCCCTATTTGATGCATATAATTTTGGCCTTTTCTTTTCAAATTGACCACCATCAATTAGGTTGTACCTTGCGAAAAAGTCTCTAAAAGGTTGTCGTCTCTCTGGATACCTCTCGGGGTACAAATTACTTGCTGCCTCTGCATTTTCCCCGGTTTGTATAAAACAGATCATATCCCATTTCTCATAATTCTCATACTTCATGGCAAACCACGTATTTACTGCTTAAATCAAAATTTGACAGCTACCAGTAAACATTTGCATTCTGTTCCGCGACGTCTAAAGTCTACTTTTTCAAAGTGTGCGTTTCAAAGTCTACATGAAAAAACCTCTGCATTTCAAGTGACTCTAGCGAAACATCAAGTCTGCTACATTTTTGGAATGGTAATTTCAAGTTCTATTGAAGAATGCAAGAATATACAGACTGTCTCATTTAAAAAAAAATTCCCTTGATAACTATTGATATATGATTTGAAAAAATTAATTACTTGAACCATTGAATTCTACGTAAAAAAGTGCTTCGAAAATGTTTTCATAGAAACAAAGCAATTTTGACAGGAAAAAAGTTACAGCAACTTTTCAAAAAACATGCTGTAACTGAGAAACGATGATAGATATCGATATGCGGTTTTCACCATTAAGTTTGTCATAAAAATTGACCCTCAGCCACAATTATCACTTTTCATCTATCTAGTTTGAAAACAGGACTGTCCCTTTAAAAGTGTCCAATTTGGCTCAGAAAATATAAGCATATGTTCATGATAAAACCGATTTCAACAAGACAAGTAAATAAATGAATGCATATTTTTGTTATTTGATGACATCATCAAGGTTCAATCAAATTGAATAATTTAAATTGATTTCCTTACCGTTCCACATTCTGTACTGTACCCACTATTCAGAGCCTTCTCATTTTTGCTCATAAATTTTGATGGCTTCCCACCATTGCATTTATGGTTTCTATCTTTTTCTGCAAAAAAAAAACAATTTATAAAAATGGGAAGCAACAAATAATCCTTTTTCGATTGTCGGTGAATTTTAGAGTACACTTGGATAATCATTTTGAATAAATCTTATATTTGATAAACTAGAGCTTCGAAAAAAGACATTTTGTTTTTTTTTTATTTTTTTCTGTTCGAATAAATTGAATATGCTCTCACGAGATTTTTCTTGAGTTTTGAGTCCGCAAAATGGGGCATACTATGAGAAATTGGATCTGTTAATATTTTTTTAAATTCCTTATAAACAATTTTCTTCCAAAGTGGATATTGTAGGTTTTCCGAAATTTAGAAAAGATATATCTCTTGTTGTTGTTGTCCATAATTTATTTTTCAGTAAAATACATTTTTTCAATTACTTTTGTATGACTCTGGCGTAAAGAGGTCATTTAACTTTCTGATACTTCGTCCAAATAATGAAAAACGCCGTGTACAGTGTTTTTTGAAGATCAAACGAATGAACAAATGAAAACGTTTCGTTACCTGTTGATATCGACTGTCTCCCCTTTTCACATCGTCCTTTGCAAGTGCGGGGGCCAACGCCGTTAGCATAAATAGAGCTACATGACATAGTCGTGCAAACTGATTGCCTCCCTACTGCTAATCTAGAAATATTCAATGAAATCAGTTCAAAAAAATTATTCAGTTATTAATAACAATGAGCATTTACTACCTCCTCTCTAATTTTTATTTTTGTGATTCATAGAACTATGTAGTCAATGAAAAACTTTTTGTTGCATATTTCTCGTTCAAACACTTATTATATATTATTACATGTACTCGAATTTTTAAAGAAAGGACAGTGGCAAACGCTGTCTAAAGTGTTGTTGAATTTTTTCTCACCTATCATCAACTTTTCGTAATTTTTCCTTTGGAAAAATCTTTTTTGTGGATTAGCAACAGTCAACAAGTTTTTTTTTTTTTTTTTTTATGTTCTGGTTGCCACGAAAAGGGATATCCTGTAATGTTCAGAGAACATCGTGGGAACCAAGGGAAAGAAGGTAGGAGTTGGTGTTCTTCTTAAATTTCTGGAGGTTGTATGCCTCGGGGAACACCTCCCTAGGCAATGAGTTCCAAAGCCTCCGTTCGCTGGATGAACGAGTCTTTGAAAGTGATGTTCTGCAGGTCTCCAAAGTGACCACGAAGGGGTGTGATGACTGAACTTGACGGGTTAATCTTGAAGAGACTGCCAAAGCAGGAACGATTGTTGATATTTCAGAAGAGCATCGCCCATGAAAATATCTATAAAATAGAGACAAATCGCCAACTTTTCTACGGTGTTCCAGACAAGTGAGCGAGTTTGTAAGCGAGGCATCACCGACGAGACGAATTGCCCTTTTTTGGACAGAATCCAAGAGCCTCAGGATATGTTTAGGTGCCGCGCTCCAAATATGGGAACAGTATTCCAGGACAGGTCGGATCTGTGCCTTATAGATCATAAGCAGCTGAGTCGGGGTGAAATAGCTCTTGGCACGAAACAAAAACCCAAGTTTTTGGGATGCACTTTTGGCAATGGACCTCACGTGATTTTCCCAGGAAAGGTTATTGCTGATAGTAATACCAAGCATCGATATGGATGACTTCAGTGGTATGGTTACTCCTGACAAAGTTATGTTAGGCATAGTGAGATCGGCTTTTCTAGAGAAAGACATGCTTGTGTTTTGTTTGCATTGAATTCTACCAAGTTATTAGATCCCCACTCGAGAATTGTTGCTAAGTCCATATTTATATCATTAACATTTCTTCCTCGTTCATTTCTGGTTTCACGGGCTGATATAGGGGCCCTGGAAGAGAAAGCGGTATGGAGGGTACTATCATCGGCAAAGCTGTGTACTGGACATGAAGTTGCTTTCAACAGGTCGTTGATGTGAAGTAGAAATAGTGTTGGTGCGAGAATAGATCCTTGCGGAACACCAGCATTTATGAGTAGAGTGTCAGATGAAACTCCATCAACCACTACATGGAGAGACCTGTTTGAGAGAAAACTAGCAAGCAGGGAACACAGCTGAGGGGGCAAGCCATAAGACGGAAGCTTGGCGAGGAGTCCCTGGTGCCAAACTCGATCGAACGCCTTGGAGATATCTAATGCCACAGCTTAAGTTTCTCCATACTTTTCAATAGATAGCTGCCATTTATGTGAGACGTAAGTTAGCAGGTCACCAGTTGATCTCTGATGGCGGAAGCCATATTGCCTATCGCTGACAATTCCTGAGTCTTCCAGATATTTCATGAGCTCGATGTTGATGGCTTTTTCCATGACCTTGATATAATAGATAGCAGTGCGATAGGTCTGTAGTTGCTAGGTAGGGCCTTTTGCCTTTTTTGGGGACTGGCTGTACTTTGCAATTTTCCAATTTGATGGAAATACCCCAAATTGTAAGAGTGGTTGAACAACTTGCAAAGAACAGGTGTTAGTTCAGGGGCACATTTCTTGAGAACAATCGGGGGGATTCCGTCAGATCCACAGGCTTTGTTGGTGTTGAGACCCAGCAAAATCTTTCTGATAGTACGCTGGCGAAAGGTGATCTCGGGCATGTGACTGTCAATGGGTGTAATGTTCGGGGTTGTTTTCCGATGAATCCAGAGTGGAATTTCCAGCAAATAGGTGCGAAAGATATTGGCTTTTTCCTGGGCAGTCGTTGCTAGTGTTCCATCTTCTTTGGTTAGAGGAGGAAATGAGCTGGAAGTGAAGTTTCTTCCCACAGCTTTGGCGAAAGACCAAAATGAACGGGATCCGTTAGGACATTCAGCAAGTTTTGATCTTATTTTGGCATTGTGGGCATCTTTGAGCATTCTATTGTCTCTTTGCATATGCCTCTAGCCTCGACATATGCTGCTCTGGTCTCAGGGCCCGGATTTTTTAGCCATCGATGGTATGCTGCCTGTTTGGAAGCCACAGCTCTAGAGCAGTTTCTGTTAAACCAGGTCTTATCGGATGATGTTCTTCTTCGGTATTCGGTATGTAAGTTTGCATCCCCAACATGATGATTTCAGAAATTGTCTCAGCACATCGTGTTGGATCTACTGAAGAGAAACAAACTCTCTTCCATGGAAACGCTGAGAAAACATACGAAGACCTTCCCAGTCGGCCGAATTGTAATGCCACATGAGACGGGGTGGTATTGTGCAGCTCGATGGTAAAATGGAAAGGGCATGTTGTGGAGATGAGGGTGTGATCAGAGTTTCCAAGTGGGGCACAAACTTCTATTCTATACGGGTCAGGATTGGTGGTGAGGAAAAGATCTAGTGTATTGGCAGACTGGTTGTTGACATCAGGGATGCGGGTTGGTAGCTCTGACCAGTTGTTCTAGACCATGAGTGATGGCGAAGGCCTCACTTGACGACCGCATCATCTGTTTTGTTAGAGAATTTGAGCCAGGCAGCGTATGTACATTAAAGTCTCCCATGATTATGGTTTCAGCTGTTGGAGGGTTCTCCTGAATGTAGTCCAGTTTGAGTGATAAAACTCAAAGAGGTCGTTATATGAAGGTTCATTAGGTGATAGGTAAAGGCAGCAGAGGAACTTAGTCAGTTTGGTATCAGATAGCTTGAACCACATCACATCAAAGTCTTTCGGTTCCAAACTCTTCCGCTGGCATGAAAGGTTAGCCTTAGCGTAGAAGGCAGACTCCACCTTTGAACCTGAATCGAGAATGGAGTTCGTAACCAGGACAAAGCATATGGACCTTGTTGGTGGACGAGTTTACTTGTGTTTCTGTTAGAGCCAGAATATCCGGTTTTTTCGTCTGTAGGTGATGGTGGACGTCATTGATGTTCTTGTTGAGTCCGCGGATGTTGCAAAAATTAATCTTTAATGTTGAGAGTCCCCTCGAGTACCTCTCGCCCGGAAATCCGAATGGAGAGGTATTTTGCTTCCGGAGTGTTTTACTCTAGGAGACTCCATCATCATTACTATTAGGATGCACCTGAAAATAAAGGAGGAATTGGGGAAAAGGAAAGAGGGAGACCGGAAAGTATCGACCGAACACTGAAACATGGAATGGTCCATTTCACAGCACACAAAGTCGATATGGTGGTATTTCACCGGGCGATGAGACCATCTTCCACCTACGGTTATCCTTTTAGTCGCCTCTTACGACAGGCAGGATTTACCATGGGGCTATTCTAAAGCCGACCCCATACAGCATAATACAGCATAAGTTAGGTTAGAGGAGGTAGCAACGATCGTTTTTCTATTTCTAGGAAATTGACAAACCTCAAGAAATGTTTTCGACATGGAAAACACACTCCCAGTATCTTGTTGGTTGCTAAATATGTCATTAGATTGAAGATGTGGGGTTTCAATTCGGTTTTCACCTCGCCGTTCAAGAAGCAATATAAAAAAGCCACGAAAACACCCTGAAAACAAAATCAGGATATATTAATTTTTCTTGACATGTTTTTTGGGTAACCTTCCAGTCTGAAAATGAAAATATAATCAGGAAAATCTATACAAGTGTAGAAAGGGCAAACTAATTGGTTCACCCCGATGAGTTATTGCGTTCACCAAATTATATTTCCTACAGAAAAATGATTCAATTGGTCAATAACTTGTCGTTTTTTGAATTTGCCTATCAATTTTTTTTATTTTTTTTATTCAATAGATACTTCTCTATATAGTTTTTGATTGACGTTTCGGGGACTATATCTGCCCCCGTTCTCAAAATCTTCTAAATCTCCAGTGTATTCCACAGAAGCTGCTTACAACAAAATTTCAAAAATAAAGTGAAGTTTGTAGAGAACAATAAAATAATCTGTTGTCAAGTGGATAGTTATTCAAGTGAAACTGAAGAAGAGACCAGCTTTTTAGAAAAAACAATAAGTGAACTTTCAGAAGATGGAGAAATGAAAGATACCTGTCTCTCAAAAATTGAAGGAGGAAAATCAAATTGCAATCGAACAAGCACTGGATTCTGAAAAAGAATTAAACTCGTTCATAGAAGTCCAGAAAAACGTTATCAAAGAAATGGAAGGCATGATGACCGAATTGAAAAAAGAACTAGCCGATAAAGTGGTCCTAATAAAAGCTGCAAAAACTGTGGACACCCAAACACATTCTAATCTTATGAGTCACCAGTGTACAATGACTGAACCGACCTGCTCCAGTGGTGTAGACATTAGGGATTCAGAAAATAATCAAAACGAAAATGTCAATGATGGTGATGAAAATAACGAAGGACAGAATAAAGTACCTATGGGGAAAGGAAAATATGTGGCAGCGCCAAAAAACATTGAAATTGAAATGAGGAAAAGAAAAAAAACGAGAATTTGCTCCAAAATCACTGGAGGACAAAAAACAAAACACAAAAAAGATAAGGGAAACTGCAAGATAACACTAACAAACAATAGTTCAGCAGAAGCAAAGGCACATAAGGAAACAGGGTTTACAACAGAAACCGCCCCACACGAAATAAACCTTCATGATGAGTTCAAACAATCTGAACAAGAGGAAGACTCAGGCCAAAGTCAACTGCATGGAAGTGGAAAGTCAGAAGACAGAATCTCAGACAGTCCCGAGAGAGCCATGAATAATCGTACTCAAGAAGAACCACTCGAGACTCCGCAAGACACAACCAAAAGAAAACCAAACAAAATCTTCATAAGTGGAGACCATTATGGGAAAAATTTTCCCACCGTCTTGAAGACAATCGAAGGTATTGCGGAAAAATACTCAATAGATAAGAATTTGTCCTCGTCTAATATCGAATTGAGTGAATTTACAGATAATATTTTTTATGATACATACGAATTTGGTAAAAATGATGCAATAATCATAATGTTCAATTCACGTAGTGTAAGTAATAGCAAAACTCTTAACATAGCCTTGAAGAACTTGCTGAATCTTAGTAAAACAACAAATCTGATTATTATAAACGAAGTCAACTCCTTTGATGACAAAATACTGTTAAATCGAGTCCAAACATACAAGAAACGAAACATCAATTGTTCCCTGACCTACTTTACAGATTTCAAGCAAAAAGGCAGTAAGTTTATGATATATAAAAAACTTGAATCTTATTTTAAGTCGTTCAACACACAAAAAATGTTTTTAACAGTTATCCCTTTAACTATAGTGGACTGTTCAAATTTGTCTAGCACAACCAATGATGTTTTTTTAGATTGTCATCAACAAATGAAAATCCCCCTATAGTTCATACGGATAACTGTGTTGATGTGGGAAAAAAAGTCTCAAAATCTCTCTCGTTTTGCCATCAAAACATACAATGTATTAGTAACAAAGTCTTAAGGCTGGATGATGTATTTGATAGATATGAAAAATGTGATGTATTGTTATTAACAGAGCACTGGCAAACAGAAATACAACTGGATGTTCTGAAATTGAAAGATTTCAGTATCTGTACTTCATTCTGTCGAATGAAAACGACCCATGGAGGTGTTGCTATTTACAAACATGATGAGTTGATAGATCATGTTAGTCAGTATGATTTACAAACATTTTGTGTTGAAGGAGTCTTGGAGTGCTGTAGTATCAAATTAGCTTCGAAAAAAATTATCGCAGTGGTCATATACAGACCACCAGCAGGAGATTTTAAAGAATTTCTGGAATTACTTGATGGTATGTTAACAAAAATGGGTAGTGAAAATCTTGATATAATCATAGGTGGAGATTTTAATTTGAATTTTCTGCTCCCCAGCATAAATCATTCAATACTAATTGACTTGTTAGCATCCTATAACATTGAGGTTTGTGTGAAAACTGCAACCAGAGTTACTCCTCACTCGGAGACATGCATTGATAATTTTCTGATCAGATGTGACAGGTGCTTTGAAGTAGTGGTGAAGGGCCTGCATCTGTCTGACCATTTTGCGCAGTTTGTGAACATGAAAGATGAGACAGTGAAAGACAAGCATAAAAATCCTTATTTCAATATTTCAATATTTCAGAACTACTTGAAACAAGAAGACTGGGCAGAAATGTATGCAACAGAGTGCCCAAATCTGGCATACAAAAAATTCTCAGAGACTCTTCTGTACTATTTTGGAATCTCGTTCCCAATGAGATTTTCTATGAAAAAAGGTAAGGGAAATGACTATATCATGACACCAGAATTAGTAGATTTGAAAACTAAAGTAACATTATACACCTCAATTGCTAGATATGATGATAACTATAAAGAAATCAGCAAATATTTCAATAAGAGTTATAGAGAAAAATTGAGAGATGCAAGGAAGGAATATCATGATTTTCAGATTCTGAATTCAAATAATAAACCGAAAACTACCTGGAAAATTATCAATAATATTCAAAAAAGATCCAAATGAGAGAATGGAATTATTATCAAGGAAAACAATGTCAATATCGAAGATACAATGCTAGCTGAAAAATTTAATGAAAATTTCTTGAAAACACTAGTCGAGATAAACAGGAATGATTCAAAATTTCTTGGGGACAATGTACCGTCAAACGTAAACAGCTTCTTCATGGCGGCTGTGTGTGAGAATGATGTAATAGAGCTTATTGCACAACTAAAAAACTCTAATGCCTGTGGCTATGACTATATTTCCAACAACCTGCTGAAGAAATGTCGGTATGAACTTTGCAGCCCTTTAACTTTCCTCATAAATTTATCTTCTTCAAAGGGAATCTACCCAAACAATTTGAAACTCGCAACAGTATGCCCTATCTATAAAAAAGGTGATGGGAACAATTTAGATAACTATAGAGCAATTAGTTTGCTGTCAAGTCTCTCTAAACCATTTGAACTAAATATAAAAAGACAATTAACCAGCTTCTTTGAGAACAATAAAATTCTGTCGCCATCACAGCATGGGTTCACCAAGTCCAAAAGTACAGAATCAGCTCTATGTGAGTTCCAAACCAGAATTGTCAATGCCCTGGACCAAAAAAAGTGTGTTCTAGGTCTCTTCATAGACTCTCGTGCCTTCGACTGTGTAGACCATGAATTGTTACTTTCAAAACTATTCAGATCAGGTATAAGGGGAGTACCACATGACTTAGTTACATCATATCTCAAAGAAAGAAGACAGAGAGTCAAAATTGACGAATGCATTAGCAGTGAATCTGAAATTAGCCAGGGTGTACCTCAAGGATCTAATCTGGGTCCATTATTCTTCTTGGTGTTTGCTAACGATCTTATAACATTCATTAGCAACAACACCTCAACATTTGTTACCAGTTACGCAGATGACACCAACATACTAATAATAGAAGAAAATATGGAAAGTTTGAGAAAAACCACAGCAGATATATACAGTAAAATAAATCTTTGGTCAGAACAGAATAATTTAAAACTCAACAAAAGCAAAACTAATATCATCATATTCTCTACTCGCAGTCCAAACAATATTGATATACCTATAAATAATGAAATGATAAGCCCAGTTGAAATAGTAAATATGCTCGGAATTGTTCTGGACCGAAAACTATCATGGCATCCCCATATTGATGCACTCTGTAATAAATTGAAAAAATGTTGCTACTCCATTAGGTTCATGTCTAACCATTGTAGTATCAATGTAAAATCAATCAATCAATCAAAACCTTGTATCACGCCAATTTTCATTCCCACATTCGTTATGGAATTCTGAACTGGGGCACTGGTACAGCCGTGCAAAGGGTATTCCTTATTCAAAAATATGTGATAAGAATAATTGCTCAACTAGGATACAGGGAGTCATGCAGAAATGCATTTAAAGAACTGAATATTCTGACAGTCGCCAGCACATATATTCTAGAATCCTGTGCATATGTATATAAACATAAATCCATCTTTCAACCATATCAACATGACCACAATACTCGTTCCAAGGGTCTATTGGTGTCAAATGCTCATAGAACAGTGTTGTATGAAAAAAGTGTAGATTTTAATGGCTGTAAATTCTACAATATACTTCCTGAAGATATTAAGGATTCTCCGAGTTCTCATGTTTTTAAATATAGGCTGAAGAAACTGCTGCTTCAAATGAACTGTTACACTTTTCAGGAATTTATCGAGCAACTATAAATTTCAGACTGAGTGAAAGCTCATTCATATTCATAATATAGGTGACTTTCACCATCATCAATGATATGATGATAAATTACTCAATTAATTTTATATTTACTGTTAGTCTTGTGTTGACTTTGTACTCTTGTATCTATATACTTAATATACATTTGGTTTTGTTGACTTTTCTCCAATTATTGTACATTGTAACATTACTGCAACAACTGTACTTTTCAATTTGAGAAATAAAGAAATTATTATTATTATTATAATTGTTTTAATAATTTGGGTTTTTTTTTCTTGCCGAGTCTTTTTTGCTTTTTCAACTGACGGATGTCAAATTGAGATCTGCCAAAAAGGTTTGAGATGACGTATTGCTCATTTGATATATGGGGTGTTGTTCAGATCAGTTTATTAGCATTCTACCATATCTCACGTCCTCTCTGAGTAGAGGTAACCATGTATGATCCATTTCAACAGAATTTGTTGAAAAGCAGTTGTTATTGGAATTTTCTCCTCTCTTGATGTGGTTCTTTCATCAAGATTTTTGTCCTATTCCATTCAATCGTATGATCGCCATTGGATGTGAGGATATGTTCTGCAATTTTTGATCCGGTTATTTGTCGATTTCTGATCTAACTCTGATGTTCACTTTGGCGCACTTCTAATGGTCTTGACGTTTCACCTATAGAACAACCACCACACGAACAAGGTATGTTGTAAACACAGTTTTTGGTACTTTCTTCTGCGTTTTTTGGTTTTGTTTGTGTTAGTATAGATCTCAGTGTGTTTGTTGTTCTAAATGATGTTCTCACATCATACCTATGTCCAATTCGTTTGAACTTTTCAGATAATCCGGGGACATAAGGTATTATGTTGGTTGTGAAATGTGTAGGTGGTGGGAGTATTCCTGATGGTTGTGTTAATTGGTTGTTTGATGGATTTTTGTTTTCAATGTCAGTGATTGTTTTATCCACAAACTGATCCGGATATGCATTTTCCTTGAGAACAGATTTTATGAGGTTTATTTCTTTCTGTAGATTCTGGTTGGAATTGCAAACTGTTTGGGCTCGATTATAGAGACATTTAACTATGCCTTTTTTTACACTGGCATGATGGTTTGAGTTGTAGTGTAGATATCGATTGGTATGCCTCTTCTTTCTGTGTACAGATGTTTCCATTCGGGATGATGATTTTTGGATCATGACATCTAAAAAGGGGAGTTGGTTGTTTTGTTCTGATTCTAACGTGAATTTTATCGTCGGTTCTTGACCGTTTATATGATCCAAGAAAATGTTTAATTCTTCTTCACTTCGATTCCAGATAGCGAAAACATCATCCACGTATCTCCACCATATTTTTGGACCATTGTGGAATGTTCCAACGAAGGATTCTTCAAAGTATTCCATGAATATGTAACTTAAAATGGGCGACAAAGGAGAACCCATCGCCATACCAAACTCTTGTTGATAAAATTCGTTCTTGAATTGGAAATATGTTTTTTCTGTGCATAGTTTGAGTAATTCTATGATGGCACTGACATCCAGTTTTGTTCTTGTCTTCAGTGATGTGTCATTTTCTAATCTTTCTTTCACTATTTCTAGAGTTTTATCAATAGGGACATTAGTAAACAAACTTTCGACATCAAAACTTACTAGAAGATCTCCATCTTGAATTTGTAATTCATTCAATTTCTCCAGAAAGTGAGGGGTATTCTTTATAAAACTATTTCCATTTCCAGATAGTGGTTTCAGAATGTTGAGTAGGTATCTAGCGAGTTTTTGTGAAGGAGATCCAATGGAACTTACAATAGGGCGTAGAGGATGCGATGGTTTGTGTATTTTTGGTAACCCATAAAAATGTGGGGGGTTTGCTGTGGTATGATACCAGGTCTCTGCGTTCTGTTTTCGTGAGTATGTTTTTGTGTTTAGCTAAAGTTCGGTATATTTTGCTTTCTATTGATGGGGTTGGATTTTTGTTTAGTTTTTTGTATACTTTGTTTACTGATATGGTAGTGTCTTGATTGAGTGTGTGATATGTGGTGTTTGAGATCATTTGTGTTAGGAAATATAATTTGGTGAACGCAATAACTTATCGGGGTGAACTAATTAGTTTGCCCTTTCTACACTTGTATAGATTTTCCTGATTATATTTTCATTTTCAGACTGTGGAAGTTACCCAAAAAACATGTGAAGAAACGTTGTTCCTCCACAAAAAACCACATTCATTCAATATTAATTTTGTTATTGACATTCAACTCATGTATAAAAAATCGAATATGCCACAGTGCAATTGTCAGTTTGACAGCGGCAAAAGTTAGCTGCAACTTCTACAAGGACAAATGCACTAGTGATTTTTCACTTATTCATTTGTTTATCAATTATCGCGGTGTTGGTTATCAAAATAAATAAAGTTTGCATTGATATGTTTCTAAATTTCTTATTCATTAAATTGTCCTGCCGAATTACACTCGATGTTTGTATTGATATCGGGTAAATTTGCCTTGTTCAAATTCTAAACTGTTTCCTTCAGCAATTTGACTCAAAAAACTGTCAACCTAAAAACGCTCCACCTTCGGTGTCGCGTTTTTAATAGTTGACGGTTTTTCTCGTCTAATTGCTAGGCAACAGTTTCTCATTAAACAACCCAAATTTACCCGATAAAATACAAACATCTCTTGCAATTATAAGTGAAAATACAACTCTCAAACAGGAAAAGTTATGCCATAAGAAAGACATTTTTTGACAGTTCTAACAACCATTCCAATTTTGTCATTTTGTGTCATATGAAACAATTTCACCCAATCATGTCAACATTACACTGGTAATTGCATTCAGTGCAATTATCAATCACTATGACAACACGATTCTTCTTCTTCTTCTAGTTCATTTTTTGTGCTCGGTTATATAACCATCTACACAGATCCGAGGGCCTCGTGCGGTAATACCTCACTTGCCCTCCTTCGTATGGCACTCTGGAAGTCTCACTCGAAGTGATACCACGAGTGCCCGAGCGCCCCTTCTTCCGACAAGTCCGTTGTCATCCAGCCTGGTTACTGGCGTAGAGAAGAAAGGGACTGATTTCTACACAAAATGTTTGTTAAACTTCACAAATTAACATGTATTTTTCACTTTATAACGTTTATAACGTGCAAACGGCGGACATTTACAAATTACATTTACTTGACCTCCAACCCAGGAGCGCCACATGCTCACCAAACCATGGTCAGAGGTCGAATCCGACAACACGATTGAGTTTGACAACTTCATTCCAAATAAATTTCAAAATGTCACGTTTTGGCAATGCGAATTTTCAAAGTATAAATGCGCTAATCAAAGAAAAAATTCCCAGAAATACAACCTACAGTCACAGATATATTTGGGGAATATTTATGGAATTTTGCTGCGAACGAGAATATGAATTAAATAAACATAGAAGCTTAGAAGAATTGGCGTTGATACTAAAAGATTGGGCGGTCAATATGAGGAAGAAAGACGGGACCGAATTTAAAGAAGCAACGGTGAAGACAATGTGGAACGTTTCGTGCAAACTTTTGCAAGAAAAGTACTATAATGACTATAATAATATGATTGACCGTTTAACAATATAGTATTTAAACCAGCCCGAGAAGCCCGCGATGCAATCAGGAAGAAACTACAAGCAGATCCATGTAAACGTAAGTCCAGTTCAGTTTCGTTAAATTTGTCTGAAGTTAACAAAATAATATTCTATGGGATGAAAATACTCCTGAAGGTCTTATGCGTAACCATATTGCTGCTGTAGAATTAGAGGAGGAGAGGCAGTCGCTTGTCTGGTGGATTTTTTTCCAATCGAGAAAAATAACGATGACTATTCAACAAATCGCATTGAATACAATCCGGTGTTCAGTAAAACGTGCCAAGGTGGTTCTAAAAGCTGTACAAGTAGTAAATATTTGGTTTCCAACAGTGAAAGACAAAGCTGCCCTGTACGTCTTTTTCATAAACTGATATCAAAACGAGGCGACAATCTTACCTCACCACGACTATTCTTAAAACCAAATCGACACTGGAAAAATGAAACTGACAAATGGTACGATAATGTACCTGTTGGAAGAAATACAATAAATGGATGGACTAAATCTGCTGATGAGGCAATTGGCTTGAATGTAAAGGACAAAAAGATAACAAATCACTCGAATAGATCAAATGCTGTTAGCGAATTGGCAAAAAGTGGTGTAGAAGAACAACAATTGCTGAAAATTACTGGTCATATAGCAATCAAAATTCTATGAAACCATACTTAAATCTCGATCAAGAACACCACAACAAGATCATAAATATTATGCGTGGTAATAGATCTTCTATAGTAGAGAACAGCAACGAATCTAATGTTAAGTTAAATTTTAATAATTGTACTTTCACTAACTGTGGACATTAACCTAATTTTATGACAAATTTCTCAAGCTCGTTGCTTTCGATTGTCATAAAATTATCTCGTCTATTATTATCAATGTCCTAGGGATATTACTACTGATAATTAATTTATGTTATTTTCAGTTTTACTTCTGAAAGTGGGTTGTAAATTTCCATTGAGCTGAATATTGCGTATTTTTTAATTATAATAATAATAAAGTTTATTTATCAAGAGTATATGAAGCTAAAAATTGGTTACATTTAAAAATATAAATAAACAAAGACATCACAGAAGCAGTAACATAAGTATCGCTTGTACGTGATAAGGTCAGGTTTTATTCAAACCAATTGTAAATATATTACAAAAGCATAATTAAATTGATCTGTTTGAAAATAACAAACTCTAATTTAATCAGTATCATTGAACAATTGAATCAATTATTGCGAAACTACAACAAATAAGTTAACGAGAGGGAGGAGTTTCATACATTGTAATGTCACTATCGAGTAAACTATCACAATTGGGTAAATATCATAGTTGGTTAAGGCTATCACAAAGACGACAGTTTCATTATCGGTTGAGCATAGCAGAATGACTCAATCACTTTATTTTTCTATGGAAATTATATACATGTCTAAGAATGGTCGAAAAATCTGTATGGAAAATACAGAGTTGAGGATACAATGCAAAACAATTTTTTATCCGAAGAAAAAGTGTGCTGGAAACTTTAATAACGCCTGAATGTTTTTTGGGGAGGTATTAGACTATTGTTTTCCATATTTTGGGTTATTTCTCCACTTGGAAGTAAAAAATGTTAATTATCTGTTCTAAGAAGGACAAATTCAGTAGTAGGGGGAGAGAAAACCGAAATATGGAAAACAATATGCTGGAAATTTGCAGCAATTTGATTTTGTTTAGTTGGTTTGCTCAGCGCATTTCTCAAACCCCAAGATATTTTGACTTCTACATTCAAACATGAGATGGCATTCTTCGACTTCTGCTTTTTTAGAAGTTCTTTACCTGAAAGCTTCCGAAAAGGGTGTCGAAAACGATCCAGATGTTAGTTTGGCCGACGAAGTAGAAAATGAGCAGAATGGCATAGTGTACTCCAAATAACGGTACTAGGACCAACGTTGATTTCGCCCATTTCTGGTATCTTTTCGTGTCCTCGTAAATTGGAGAATGTATCAGTTTTGTATAGAGTATAACGGATATGATAATGAATAGAGCGAAATTTACCTGAAAAAAAAAATAGTTAGATATACAGGAGTGAACGCTTTCTTTTTATGAATATAAGGAATCATATAGAGAACATGATTTGAATATAAATAGTATTATTTCAAAAGTATTTTGCTCCACAAATTTGGGTGTCTAAACTACTTACTGCGGAATTTTTGTTCAGAAAAATCGTCATATGTTAGAAACTGTACTAGATAAGTTAAGAAAAAATTTGAAATAAGGAAGTTGACACCGACTTTTGGCACACCCTCTGTATAGCTGTAAAACTAAAAATATTTTACGTAGAACTGACATTACAAGGTTCCATCCAACTGCAAGTTAAAAAACCATAGCCTGTGTGAATCACCCTGTATAATGCATCGTGTGTGAGCGACTGACAGTTAGTTGCCGTTCCAGAGCAAGCAACTACCCAGAATTTTTCATCGGTGGAGGTCCAGGGCCAGGCAAATGATTAAAGTATCGCGTAAACGGATACGTGAAAGTTTCTCGTAAATAAAAAGCAAATAATATTCTCAAGTTACTTAATAATTCACAAATTCGGAGATTCGGAGCCGGCTGGGGTAGTCTACTCGACAAGTTGAAAATGGTCTAAAATAGAGATACTGCTCTTAAAATTATGTGTGATAACTCATTGTATCTGGAATAACGCCTAGAAAAATGTGCCAAAAGCGTGTATTAGCACATAATTAATTGCAAAAATTATAAACAATTGAAGATGAAAAAAAAAATGGCATTTCGTTTTTTGCCAATATTTCATAAACTATTGATATTTAAGAAATTTCAAAAAAAGATTCTTAAAGAGGAGAAAATTTCCAATGAAAAACTTCCAGCTCTCGGACCTCTATCTCCATTATTTATAATTTTAATTTAACGCTGAAAATGGGTCTCCGAGCGACATTTTTAGGTTGTGCGCGCGGCGTCAAAACCGAGTACGACACATTAATTAATTTATTTAAGGTATTAAATATTTTTTTTTTAATTTGAAAAAATTATTCGGAACACTATGAATAATTTATTCGCGTTGGAAATTTCACTTAAAGTTAATTTTTCAACAAGTTAAACGATTGTTAACTAACAAAATTTTTTCGAACTTCTGTCTTAATTGTAAATAAAAAAAAATGTTTAAATAATTGTCGTAAAAATTGTCTCGCTTCGTAGAGCCTTTAACCAAAAGTTAAAAAAATATTCATACTTGTTTATAATAATTTTTGTGCTTGAACAAAAACAAAAAAATCCAAGTAATGTTGTTAAACAATTTTTTTTCTTAATTATCATATTATCGTTTTTTTAATAATACAAGATATAAATTGATTTGCAAAAAAAGTTTTTCCCGCCATTTGTTGATAACTTTTTTATAAACAAATTGGTTATTTCAATATTTTTGAAAAAATTTTTCACAACTTCATTATATTACAAATATTATGATTTTTGAAAACAAAAATTTCCTTAATAACAATTTTTAATTGTTTATAATAGTTTTTTTTATATTTCTATTGTTTAAATAATTAGTTAAGGAATTATTTTTCTTCTAAAAATCATAATTGACAGTCCTCTATGAAGTAACAGAAAAAATATTTTTTTTATCAACAATTCCATTGTTTATTAACTTTGTTAGTTTTTTTTCTGAAATTTCTGAAATTTACAAAAACAACCATATATAACAAAATATAGAAAAAAAATTCCCAATTTTTCCCAATTCCAATTCCCAAAGTACAATAAAAAATTGGAAAAAATTGTTTTTATACTTTGTTATATATGGTTGTTTTTTAAATTTTATATTTAAAAAATTAACAAATTAAAAATTTGTTTATAAAAATTGGTAGTTAAAAAAAATCCTTATTTTATTCAATTATGATTTTTAAAAAAAAATTAATATTAAATAATTATTTAAACAATAGAAATATAAAAAAAAACGATTATAAACAATTAAAAACTGTTATTGAGGAAAACTTTTTTTTTTCAAAAATCATAATATTCGTAATATAATGAAGTTGTAAAAAAATATTTTTCAAAAATTTTGAAATAAACAATTTGTTTATAAAAAAATTATCAAAAAATGGCGGGAAAAATTTTTTTTGCTAATCAATTCATATCTTGTATTAATAAAAACATGTTAATATGATGATTAAGAAAAAAAAAAATTAACAACATTACTTGGATTTTTTAGTTTTTGTTCAAGTACACAAATTATTATAAACAAAGTATGAATATTTTTTTAACTTTTATGGCCTGATCTTGTTGAGTATGTATATAAGAAAGGCTCTACGAAGCGAGAACATTTTTACGACAATTATTTAAACATTTTTTTTCATTTACAATTAAGACAGAAGTTCGAGAAAATTTTGTTAGTTAACAATCGTTTAACTTGTTGAAAAATTACCTTTAAGTAAAATTCCTAACGGGAATAAATTATTTATAGTGTTCCGAATAAACCATAATTTTTTCAAATCAATTTTTATTTATTTAATACCTTAAATAAATTAATTAATGTGTCGTACTCGCTTTTGACGCTGCGAGCGCAACCTAAAAATGTCGCTCGGAGACCCATTTTCAGAGTTAAATTAAAATTATAAATAATGGAGATAGAGTTCCGAGAGCTGGAAGGTTTTTATTGGAAATTTCCTCCTCTTTCAGAATCTTTTTTTGAAATTTCTTAAATATTAATAGTTTATGAAATATTGGCAAAAAACGAAATGCCATTTTTTTTTTCATTTTCAATTGTTTATAACTTTTGCAATTTTGTATGTGCTAATACACGCTTTTGGCACATTTTTCTAGCCGTTATTCCGGATCCAATGAGCTATCACACATGATTTTAAGAGCAGTATCTCTATTTTAGACCATTTTCAACTTGTCGAGTAGACTAGGGTGGTGAGGTGGGGTGAGTGGCCGGCGGGAGACATATGCCGAACATTGGAGTATTTGAAGCAAAAACCTGGCCAAAAGTGTAAAAGTTAAAAACTCAAAACTCAACAATTTCATCATTACTAACTGACTTTTTTTGTGAGTGGACGTGCTATTCGATTACGTTTTAGCACTACATTTTTACTGGCACATTACAGGTTTTTCGTTTATCAACTTTTGAAGATGGAAAAGGGATTAAATAGACTAGCTTTGTACGAATTGGTTGAGGGGTCTGCTGAACAATTAAATGATGGAAAGCTCTTTGAACAAGATGACGGAGATCAGAGTTCAGGATAATCAGATTGAAAAAGTTAATCTTACGTAGTCACTCAGAAAGTGTAGTGTAGACAACAAAATTAACAATACAATTTGATAATTGTCAAACCATTTACAATTGCAGAAGCATAAAAAACAAGTTTCCCAGCAGCAGAGGCGAAGATAACTAATTTTATTTAGATATTTAAATATTTTAAAAGTATGTATTAATAGGCAATCGGATCATCATAATTTCATTTTTCCATGGTCGAAAAAAAGCCATATTCTCCAACAAAACACATCACAACTATAGAAAATTTTAAAACTCATTTCGATCCCAGACCAGAGACGCTACTGGCTTTAATTTACTTAGACCTCCTGAAACTGGTGATTTATTAGTCTTACCGAATAGACACACCTACAAGCATTATCATTGGCTTGCGGTCACTCAAACAGCTGTCACTCAAACCCACGTTGACTATCGGCTCTTTTGATCTAGCGTTCGCCGAGTAGTACACATAATTTTTCGTTCCGTTTCTTCTGCAATTGAAAATGTTTAAACTATACCTATAATGTCCCAGGCGAGTTTTAACATCAATTTTGTGGTGAAGTTTTTGTGATTCAATCATTCAAGGAGGCTCCAGTGTGCTGTTTAAAGAGTCTTGGTTCGGATTTGGTAAATGGATCCAGGTATTCTGGTTTTGGAGTGCTTTTCGAATGATTATGAGATTGGAATTTGACAGCCAAGACTTGACAATTGATCTGACTTTTATTCGTGCTGACACCAAGGAAAATTTCATATACTTAATGTTTCTAATATAGTTGCGATAACTTCAAGAAATGAAGCAGGATAATTCCAAAAAGTCGAGCAATGATGATGTGTTATCATGCATTATTTGTGAAAAATCTTTCAAAACCAAGAAAGGGTTGAATATCCATACTGGACGAATTCATAGACATCAAGCTCCGTTGAATCCTGATTACAATATATCAAGAAAGTCGGAAATTGAAAATGACGGATCAAAAGAATGTTTAAATCATGATGATTTGAGGTCTATTGAAGGAATTCAAATTCGACTGTCAAACTTAAAGAGAAATTCTATCATCATTAAGAGAGTACCCAAAGCAGCAAGAATATCTGCTGCATTATCTTTAAGCAAAATTATCGATGAGTGTATTAAAAATAACACAACAGCAGCTTGGGTAAATTTGTTTATGTTTGCTTATATAACTTTCAATATTCCTCAAGGCATTCATAAACACAATCAATCTCTTGCTTCTGTGATAAGAAAAATATCAACAACCCCTCAAATTGAATCACCTCTGATACACCATTCAAGAATAATTTCTCAAATATCCAAAATTTAACGAAGAGAGTAGTAAGCAAAATTTCAGATGGAGATATTTCTTCAGCAATTCGAATAATGAGCTCAAGTGACACTGTCGCTAATTTTGACTCTTCAACACTTTTAGAACTGCAATCAAAACACCTCGCTGCTTCTAACCAATGCAATATATCTGCTCCAGATGATGAAGCCCTTCAAGTTACAGAGTCTGATGTAATGAAAACAATAAAGTCATTCCGTGTTGGATCTTCTGGTGGATTGGATTCTCTCAGGCCATCTCACATTCAAGACTTGTTGAGCCACAGTTCAGGATTTTCGAAAGATAAGCTTTTATCATCTCTAACATTCTTATGTAACTTTATGCTAGCAGGTAAAGTTAATCCAGACATCTGTCCCATTTTGTATGGAGCCACACTTTGTGCTCTTAAGAAGAAAACTGGTGGAATCCGACCAATCGCAATTGGATTATTTTATCGTCGTTTGGTTGCTAAACTTGGATGCTTAGACATACGAGATCGACTGGGCAAAGTATTCCGCCCTGTTCAATTTGGTTTCGGTACACCTGGCGGTTGTGAAGCTGTTACTCATGCTGCTCGACAATTCATCAATTATCACCCAAACCCTTCATCCAAAATATTTTTGAAATTAGATTTCAAGAACGCTTTCAATTCGATCCACCAGAACATCTTATTAGACCAAATCAAGAATATGATTCCCAATCTCTTCCCTTTTCTTAACCAGTGTTACCAAAATGAAACTTTTCTATCGTTCGGTGATAGCCTGATCATGTCTGAAAGAGGAGTTCAACAGGGAGATCCTCTGGGACCAGCGTTATTTTGTTTAACCATCGAAAAATTAACCAAATCGTTAGATTGTGATTTTAATTGTTGGTATTTGGATGATGGCTCTATCGGAGGAGATATCGATTCAGTGCTTGATAACTTACGCACTGTCATTTCCACTTCCAAGGCTCTAGGTTTGGAATTAAATTTTAATAAACGTGAAATGTTTTCTTTGAGCACTTTGGAATCAGACGAATTGTTGAAGTTCACGTCCCTTGCACCGGGAATCACGTTCCAGGAAAAACCCAACTGGATTCTGCTTGGCGCCCCGCTATCTGATGAATCACTTCCTGTATGCCTCATAGAAAAACAGAAGGCACTGTCACTCATTGCTTCTAGAATGAGTGATATTCCAACACACATTGCATTTTTCATTCTGAAAAACTGTTTGGCAATTCCAAAGTTAACATATATTATGAGATGCAGCCCGACATGGCACAGTGAAGAGCAACTCCTAGAATTCGATTCTATTTTGCGAAAAACTTTGGAAGGAATAACGAATAATCATATGCAAGACAATACTTGGCGTCAAGCAACATTACCTGTCGACAAAGGAGGCTTAGGACTACGATTGGCATCCTCTCTTAAACTTCCAACTTATTTGTCATCTTTCAGCAGTGTTTCTCAATTAGTTCATATGATCTTACCAGATTCATTCTCAAGCGTACCCAACCATCTCTTTGTGGAGGGAGAGCAGGAGTGGATTTCCAAAACCAATTCTGAGATACCTGAACCAATGAAAAGTTCCAAAAAGCTTGGGATCGCCCACTCATTGAAATGGTTGCTAAGGATTTGCTTGTTTCAGCTATGTCAGCAAAAGAAAAGGCTCGAATCAAAGCAGTGACTTCCCACCATTCAGGAGCTTGGCTTAATGCATTACCTGCCGCTTCACTTGGGTCTCTTTTAGATAATGAATCTTTCAGAATATCCATTGGACTACGACTAGGATCTTCTATTTGTGTCCCTCACACATGCAAATGTGGTACTCATGTAGACGAAAAAGGAACCCATGGTTTGAGCTGCAAATTCAGCGCAGGACGTCAATCCCGTCATCACGCAGTCAATGATTTATTGAAACGTGCATTAACAACAGCCAATATTCCATCGATCTTAGAGCCTACAGGTGTCAGCAGAGACGATGGTAACCGCCCTGACGGCATGACACTTATTCCATGGAAGTTCGGAAAACCCGCTGTTTGGGATTTCACCTGCGTTGACACGGTTGCTACTTCACACGTAGTTGCTTCCTCCAAGTGTCCCGGAGCAGCCGCAGTGAATGGGGAGAAAATGAAAAGTAGAAAATACCAAAATTTACAACAACTTTATATTTTTTATCCTGTTGCCGTTGAGACTTTTGGAGTATTCGGTCCCAATGCTTTTGAATTCATTGAAGACATAGGAAGACGAATAACAGAAGTGACCAATGATAGAAGAGCAACTTCATTTTTGATCCAAAGAATTAGCATTGCGATCCAGAGGGGTAATGCTGCTTCTGTTTTGGGAACTATTCCTTCATCACGTCAACTGAATGAATTATTTTTAAATCCTCAAAGGACGATCCTTCCTACGGAGAGTTCATATGAATCCCTTAGTTCAGTTCTTAATAATGACTTGTCGAAAGCAACACGACCTTCCATATCTTCATGTAATTCTTCGTCGAACAGCCTTAACTCCCTTTCACACAGATCCAGTGCCAGTATAAATCATCGTATCAGAGAGCACAGCTTTGTTAGTTTTAACACCTTCAATTCCATAGTACACGAAAATGCCAAAATTCTCGGTCTGAATGGTCTAAAAAACATTGGAAATACCTGTTTCATGAACAGCATTATACAATGTTTATCGAACACCAAATGGTTGCTCGAGTATCTGCGAAAAGACGAGTATATGAGGATTATCAACACAAGCATATCAAATATGAAGGATGCTTTGATAAAACAATTCGCGTTAGTGATAAAAGATCTTTGGTCGGAAGATTCGTCTGATAAGGAGGTAAATACTGTTTCCTTTAAAAGCCAGATACAAAAATTTGCACCTCGTTTCATGGGGTACGCTCAACAGGACGCTCAGGAATTTCTAAGATATTTATTGGAAGGTCTTCATGAAGATGTAAACAGAGTGATAGAAAAGCCCAAACCTACCTTGAAAGAAATCGACAAGATATCTCAGAATGGATAACTCAAAAATTGTTGATAATTTTGTTGGTCAACTAAAATCATCGTTGAATTGTATTTCATGCGGCTATTGTTCGGTTTCTTTTGACCCCTTCTGGGACCTTTCACTTCATATTCCACAGAATACTGGCCAGCTCAGTCTTTCACACTGTTTAGACTCGTTTACCAGGGAAGAAATTTTGGACGGCGAAGAGAAACCAACTTGTTGTAATTGTAAGGAAATGATGAAATGCACAAAGTCATTATCTATACATAAGTTCCCCAAAATATTAGTACTTCACTTGAAACGATTCTCGCCGATGGGGAGATTATGGGAAAACTAAATGCCACCATTGACTTCCCTCTCGAAGGTTTAGATATGAGTAATTATGCAGCAGATATCGTAGCCCCGTGTCTTTACAACTTATATGCTGTGTCCAACCATAGTGGAACAATCTATAGCGGACACTACACGGCTTACTGTAGGCACCCTTATGCAGGCACATGGTACAAGTTCAATGACTCCAGAGTATCACCGATATTCCCAAGATCCCTTATAAGTGGAGAAGCATTCATCCTCTTCTATGAGCAAGAGGACGCCCAGTCACACCTTTAGTTTTTTAGTTTTTCATTCTCAACCACTTGTAAGAATATTATTAACTATTGTATAAAGAATTTATATAGATATTTTAGTTTTACAAAGTAAGTAAAAAATCAACAGCAATAGTTTTAACTTCAAAATACATGAAAAATATTTCTGGCCAGGGTTTTGCCATCTCATAACATTTTCGGGGTGGGGGGGTCTAGACCCCCTGGACGTCCTTGTTCCAGAGAACAAAAGGTCTGAAAGTTGTATATAGTATCGCGCGCGGAGTTTTGGACAGTGAATTGTGATTGATTCATTTGATAGTTAGATTGCATTATTGTGTTTTGTGAAGTGGAAATAAATTGACAATTATCAGTTCAGTATGTTTAATAGTCACGGACGTCAGATTCGTAACTATACTTTTTTAGCAAATACACACACTTAGTAAAATTGAATATTTTGTTGTATATGCCTCTCGTTTCAGTATAAGTAAATATAATCAAAGAAAAACGATTCTTATAATCGATTTTCTTGTAATATTTTTTCCTCAAATCGTTCGAGAGCCTAGCAAAAATCGTTTAGCAAAAGTCATATCTATGGAAGGAAAATGTTTTTTTCGGGAATCTGGGTATTAGAGCTCTTTTTTTCATTTGGGTTGTGAGATATCGGGAAAAGTACACAGTAATGAGGGGTCTGAGATTACCGAATTGCCGATATTTCGACGATTATTGAGGTCTTTTTCAAGGCTGTTTAATTATTTAGACGAAATTCGTTGAATATCCACATTATTTATCATGTGGCGGATTTAGTATTTCAAATGTAAACATTCTTTTCCGGACCATTCTCGTTAAAACAAAGAAGTTGTATGGTTTTTAATCTTAGGTACCAAAATGAACATATACAGAGGAAAAGCTTGAACTGACAAAATAAATTATGGAAATCTCTGATGAAATGTAAAAATACTTACTAGAACCGAAATCATCGTAGGTATGGTAATAATCATAAAAGGGATGATGTTATCATTCATTGTCCAACATGTTATATCATCCAAGTATATTCTTGCTACGATCCAAGGTATTATGACTATAAGTGGCAAGCCTAAAACAATAATTTTTTCCATCTCAGAAATCGATAATGCACTGAATTATTCTATAAAAGACAAAAAAGTTATGTGTAAATCAAAACAGAAATCTCTAATACATGATAATGAGATATTTTAAATGTATGTAGTTCTTGTGAGATCAGATATTCACAATGTGGTTTCCATGTTAAACATTGATCTAAATATACAGGGTGGCCCACCACATTCGCCTCGGTATTTCTACGAGAAATGAAGAGAGTTAGGGAAAAACTCTTAGCACAGTTATATGTGGGTCCATGAGGAGCATATTCCAAAATTATTTTGAAATATATAGGCTGATCCCCCAAAAAATTACATACCAAAGTTATATTTTTTCTTATGGAACACCCTATATTTTTTTATATTTTTGATACTATAGACAGAATAAAGGTGAGTTACTATTATATTTCCCCTACTTAAAACTGACCGTTTCCGAGAAATTTTGAGAAATTTAAAAATACAGACCATAATTCGAAAATTGTTTTCACCCTGTAACGTGTAACGAGCTGCTCGTGATTAAATGTACTGCTTAGCTCAAAGGTTAAAGTCAACTACTACATGAAATTTTTAATGCAATATTATACAGAGTGGCGAAAAAAATTGCCTCAAAATTTGGACACACATTTAATTAAAAAACTTCTTAAAGTTGAATGGAACACCCCGTATTTAGTGGCGTAATTTGACGCAGAATTAGATTCCCTTCAAAACTATATTAGGGTTCCCTATACCTATCTCTTCTGCTTTTTACCCAAAAGGCGTTTTTATATTTTACTTATGAGTAATTTTATTATCTTAAATATGAAACACACCGTATTGTAATGAAAAGCTTAAAAAGCATTTTTGAAGACATTTTATCAAAAAATTAAGAATCTTAAATAGTTTATTATTTTAATAAATGCTCAAAATGGTGTCCATTATTCTCGATGCATAGGCGAACTCTTTCTTGAAATGAGTGCTGAACTCTGGATAACATATTTTGCGGTATGGAACGAAACGCATTTCTTATTCGTACTTTCATATCCTGAGGTATCGTTGGCGGTGTATCGTGAACAATACTTTTGATATATCCCCATAAAAAATAGTCGGGACTTGTAAGGTCCGGAGACCTGGCTGGCCAGTTCTGTGGACCTCCTCGTCCTATCCATCTATTTGGATATTGTCGATCTAACTCGTTTCTAACACGTCTATCAAAGTGTGCAGGAGCACCATCTAGCTGCATCCACATCCGTTGACGAATATTAATAGGTATACTTTCCAACAGCACATGCCAATTATCCCTAATAAATCCGAGAAACATGACACCGTTTAAATGACCATAAAAAAAGTAACCTACTACCTACCTACCTACTACTTGCGTTCCAATTATTCCACCCCACACATTAACAGACCATCTGTGCTGGTGATCAAGGGTTCTAAAAATATTAGGGTTTTCGTCACTGTAATAGTGAAAGTTATGTCTGTTAACTAATCCGTTGAAAAGTTGACTCATCGGAAAAAAGCACATAATCAAAAAAAATTTCTTCATCACCAAACTTTTCTAAAGCCCATAAACAAAAATTCAGTCGTCGATCATAATCTTCTTCAAAAAGCTGTTGATGTAGTTAAATGCGATACGGGTGGAATTTGTACTTTTTAATTATTCTTTGGATACTCTGTCTGCTTATTCCAGTTGTTTCACATATTTTTCGCTGACTTGTGTGAGGGTGTTCAACTAGAGATAACATCACTAAATATTCATTTTCCTCATTTCCAGTAACCGGTTTTTGCCGTTCTTGCTTATTATAAGATACACTGCCTGTTCTTCGGAAAAGCTGCAACAACTTTTCCAATGAACGCTTGTTAGGATGACTCCTGTTAGGATACCTTTGGGCATATACTCTTGACGCTAATAAACAGTTTTCTTCACACTCACCGATTATTCAATTCAATTCAATTCAATTTCTTTATTTCCAATCAGACTTATACATACATAAGTATAGGATATTGTCAGGTCAATTTTAAATAATCTGTTGAAAAACAATCATTACAGAATACAAATATATAATAGTATAGTATATAATAATATAATATATGCTGATGTATATAAAAAACAGAGTGTAGAGACAAAAAACAGTGTATAAAGAAGTATATAAAGGACATTGTATAAAAGTGTACATAAGTAGGTGGTTATACCAGGTTACAACACATATATTCCGGAACCGAATAAAAAGACCCGTTAACTAAAAGTTTTCGAACTTCATATTTGAATTTGTTCACATTTGATAATATTTTAAGCCTAGTGGGTAAGTGGTTGTATAACTTGATCGGCAAAACCAACGGACTGTTAGCCACAGTTGACAAACGATGGGATGGTATATTGATATTGAAGTTTTGCCTTAAGTTGTGTACCATATTTTCACGAGACTGGTTGAGAATAGCTGGGTTATTTTTTATATATAATATGCAATTATAAATGAAGAGAGAAGGGAACGTTAAAAGCTCAAGTTGTTTAAACAATTGGCGACAGGAAAACGTCCTGGGTTTGAACATCATGTTACGTACAATCTTTTTTTGTTGAATAAAAACTTCATTAGACCTAGAACTGTTGCCCCAGGCTAGAATCCCATTATTCATGGTTGAATAAACGTATGAATAATAGTACAATTTCAAGAGATTGTGATCAATTCTTGATCGAAGTTGCCAGATTACAAAACAATGTCTCGCTAATCTTTTTAGAACGTTATCGATTTGATACGTCCATGAAAGTTTAGAGTCTATTAAGACTCCCAAGTATTTTACTACTTTATCAAAATCATATCAATTCGTTCTTCCTGGGGATAAGTTCTCATTTTACAATATTTCAAAAAGACAATAATTTTAAACTAGTTAAAACAATGATAATGGTTTGATTAACAAGTTGTGTCACTGTCAAATACTTTTTGTTTCATAATAATAATTAACGTCATCTAGGCCAGAGCCTACTATTATTAAAAAAATAGTATAATAGGTTTTATAGGAAATCGTAAATGTATGTTTTTATTGACCCCATATTGTAATTTTGGTATTTATTTCAATATGAAGTCTAATTTGCTAAGAAACAAGCGAATTTAACATATTTCGCCTCAATAATTAAGACACGTGCATCTTCTTATTTTGAAGAATGCTTTAATATTTCAGAAATGGCAATAAATTTGAGTTTTTACATTTGCCTGCATTTTACTTTAGATACACCGTATTTTCAAAAATTTAAAATTCTGCTTCTAACGAATCTACGTATTCTTTAATAAAAAGGTTTTTAAAACGCCTTTTAAGCTTTTCATTACAATACAGTGTGTTTCATTTTTAAGATAAAAAAATTACTCATAAGTAAAATATAAAAACGCCTTTTCTGTAAAAAGCAGAAGAGGGAACCCTAATATAGTTTTGAAGGGAATCTAATTCTGCGTCAAATTACGCCACTGAATACGGGGTGTTCCATTCAACTTTAAGAAGTTATTTAATTAAATGTGTGTCCAAATTTTGAGGCAATTTTTTTCGCCACTCTGTATAATATTGCATTAAAAATTTCATGTAGTAGTTAACTTTAACCTTTGAGCTAAGCAGTACATTTAATCACGAGCAGCTCGTTACACGTTACAGGGTGAAAACAATTTTCAAATTATGGTCTGATTTTTAAATTTCTCAAAATTTAAATTAATTAAAATATCGAAAAATCTGTTTTTTAGTAACTCACCTTTATTTTGTCTATAGTATCTAAAAATATAAAAAAATATAGGGTGTTCCATAAGAAAAAATATAACTTTGGTATGTAATTTTTTTGGGGATCACCCTATATATTTCAAAATAATTTTGGAATATGCTCCTCATGGACCCACATATTACTGTGCTAAATGTTTTTCCCTAACTCTCTTCATTTCTCGTAGAAATACCGAGGCGAATGTGGTGGGCCACCCTGTATATCCAAGAATTTCACGGAGTTGACATTAGTCTTGATATCATGAAAGACAATCTGTTCACATTCTTTCTGTGTGTTATGAAACCTAGTGTTCATTTTTTCTATATTCATCAAGAGGTGATTCGAAGCAAACCATTCTTCCATTTTTATTAGCGTTGTGTTATATTTTTCCGTTGAAGCAGTTTGGTTCTTATATGAGATCACTACAGATGGTGAATGACGCTGGTAAGTCGAGTTTATCGAAGCCATAAATGAGAAACAGAACGGGGCCCAGGATTGAACCCCGAGGTACCCCAATGTTGATACATGTTTGTTCCATTGTTGTTTAGATAAATATATTGCTTTCGGATTTTGATGAAAGTTGGAAGCCATTTCAGTGGTATACCTCGTATTCCGTATCTTGATTTATCCTCTAGAATGTCATAATGGAGGACTTCGGCTAAGGG
The DNA here is from genome assembly GCA_018342105.1 of Gonioctena quinquepunctata. NCBI lineage: Eukaryota > Metazoa > Arthropoda > Insecta > Coleoptera > Chrysomelidae > Gonioctena > Gonioctena quinquepunctata. The sequence goes on along the minus strand of JAFIRS010002655.1, from coordinate 84,515 downwards.
TTCAGTAATACCACTACAAAATTTTTAGTCTTAATTCTACTGACACTTTTTTTGTCAATTTTTGATGAATTTAAGGTAAAAAACTCCTTCCGATACCTCAAACAAATATCAAAAAAGTGCGGAATTGTTGAATTACATAGATATTACATAAAACAAAAACTCTTTAGGGACTTCCGTTTTTTGAGGTTTTCGTGTCCAATTATGGCGCTCTTAAAAGGAGCAAATTCAATCCATACCCGCATATCGATGAGAATGATATGAACAGCTTTCTAACCGTTATTCAAAGGGGCGAAAAAAAAACGATGTTTGGTTCAAATTTCAAAATAATTTATGAAGAATTTGAATATTCAGGGGAAGATTTGAATATTTTCAGAGAAATGACATCAGCTTTCTTAAACAATATGAAAGAAATTCTTGATGCATTTCCTTGTATTATAAATGAAATACCTGGAACCAGTCAAGGATCAGAAGAGTGGTTGAAGTGGCGAACATATTTTATTACTTCAACAAATGCAAAAATAGTTTGTTCTATTGCCTCAGATAGTGCCAAGAAAAATTTTCTTCTAAAAAACTTATGGCAATATACTAAAAAAATTGAAACACCTGCTATGAGGTATGGAAAAATCAATGAAGACAAAGCAAGACAAAAATATAAGGAATTTATGAATGATGCCCAGGAAATTATACAGGTGGGGTTGATGGTGAATGAAAATTATCCATATTTTGCTACAAGCGTTGACGGTCTAGTTTTGAACACAAAAGGAATCGACCATATTATCGAAATAAAATGTCCTAAGTTATTGGAAAAGTGCCTTGTTCAAGATTTTGATAAAATTTTGACAAGAAAACAGTTGGCAAATTTTTTTTTAATAAAGGATAACGGTGAAATTAGAGTAAGAAAAAAACATCCATATTTATATCAAATATGTATGTCTATGCCAATTTTGGATGTAGAAATATGTAATCTAGCTGTGTGGAGTCCAAAAAATATGTTAGTTATTCCAATAATGAGAAATGAACAACTGGATATAATTGAGGAGCTGAAACAAAGTATCATATTTTTATAAAAATATTTATGTGCCTGAAATGTTCATGATGAGGACTGTCAGGAATTTATATCCTATTGAACTGAAAAATAATTATTCTCTTTAGATAGTAATAACAGAAATTTGTAAAATGAAAGAGTTGTTGATTTAATTTGTCGAAATTAAAGGTATTTTTTGTAAGTAGTGTTTTTCTTTTTCACATATTCACCAGAGCATAAAAATATATTTTACATAAATATCAGATATATTTGATATATATATATATATATATATATATATATATATATATATATATATATATATAGGTATATCCAAATGTGATATTTATATATTTTCGAAAAAAGTTACAAAATGGAAAACAAAAAGCAGAAATAAATAAGTTTATTTAACAAATATAAAAAAAAACTGTAAAACTAAACAATAAATTAAGTATGCTAGTAAAATGTGAAAAGATAAGATATTACGCTAAAGCGAAAAACCAAATAAGGAACAAAAAACAAAATAACCTATTGCTCATTGATTTATTTCCTGCGAGTTATTACCTATAAGCTATTTCGCTGCAGTTCTTGAAAAAAAAATTCGACAGCAATTAGAACATTGACGTTTCTAAAACACTTTTTTATATGGCAAAATATGTAATTTATAGATCATTTTTGTCAAAAACATTAAAAATATTCGTTTGGTCCTTTGCTCCCTATTGCAATAACAGTAGTGGCTGTAAAGTTTCAGACTTCATGATCTTCAGATAGAATATTTTTTCTGGTGTTTATAATGGTGTGAACCGCTGTAAAGTTTAGAATGTCTACAAGTGGTGTGCAATTCCATTTTTAGTGGTTGAGGGTCCTTTCTAGTACCTCTTAAATGAAAAACTAACACGTCTTGTTTAAACTCTGATTTAAATATAGCTTTCAAGATACTTAATGGATTTTTTTATTTCAAGTTACGAGGGGTTCTTCAAAATTTACTAAGAAGCAAACAATAGCAAAAATATTCGAAATAATGGGCATTAGTAATATGGGACATTTCTTTGATAACAGCTTATATGATTTAATTAGATGGATAGCCCTCTCAACATGAATTCTTGCTTTGGCAATTTTTTTTGTTATTATTTCTTCTTCGGCTGTCAGTTGTTGCCTGCCCATCATAAAAGGTGGGATATATAATTTAACTCCCATTTCATCTAACAAATCCCTGATTATGAAACCTCTATCAGCTAAAATAACATCATTTTCCATCAAAAACTGTCTAATATCACACTTTTCAAATAAATCTCTATCTGAAATTGAGCCCTCATAACCCTCACTACAGTATATCACTGCACCAGTTACTGAAATTGCAACAATAAATTTAATTGTATTATTATGTTTATAATTAGAAAAAGTATTTCCTTGTTGCCTGAAATTTCTAGGCATTTCCATCAACAACTCTGTGGCATCTAAAACAAAAGTAATACTGTCGCCCGAAAAATTTCTGAAACATTTAGGAACGTCTTCAATATCTCTGGCACTGGAAAACATTTTTTTTTTCATTCCTTCTATCTTAAAAAACATAAACTGTATCCAAGTATATGTAGTGACGGAGACATAGTTTCTACTCAAATTGCAGAAAAATGATAACTCATCTAATGTGAATCCTCTTTTAATTCGCACTAATGTTAACGCTAATTTATCCCGATAGCTCAATTTTTGACTTTGCTTTCTTTTCCTTGGATTATTCCTTTCATAATTTTTATAAGGATAAACAAGCTTGTCCATAATATTTTCATCTAAAAGAGTATAGAGTGCCTCAAAATGCCAGAATTCAAGTCCTGTAAAATATTTGAAATGTTTTGAATTCTTTTTCAAATTATTATATGAAAATATGTTTGCCTTCGGAGCACATTCCAAAGTCTGCGTATAAGACTCTACGTAGGAGATTTCTTCATCATTAGCTGTGGTGGTGTCATCAGGGGTGTCAGGAAGATGTTGGGAGTTATTAATTGAAATTATTTCTGCGTTGCTCTGTTCCACACTGTCTAATGAGATTTCACCAGTTTCACACACCATAATTTCTCCTTCAGCCACATTTTCTCACACTTGCAGATTGGAAAATGGTACTGGTTCGATTGGAAAATGGGACTGGTTTCGAACATAAATATTTCTGTTTATTTTTGATGGAAGGAGGTTTTCATTTCCACAGAGTTCAATCCACTTGAGACATTTTACCAAATCTCTTTTTGGTTTGGGAAAGGGGAAAAACTTCACTCGCTGTTTATAACGCTTTCTGGAGTCACTTTTACAATTTTTATAACAACAGCGATAAACCATTTTAACGTAAATAAAAACTAATAGGTAGATATCAAAAGTCTATTGAACAATTTTCACAATACTGCTCAGTCAGATATTCAATTTTTTTTCTAATATCCATAGGACGAATTTGACAATGGCAAGTCGTACGAGTTATTCATGTTATCGTTTTGAATTTGGCGCCTTCCAGGAAAAAATAATCACTATAAAAATACAAATTCCCTAAACATTTGTGTTTTATGAAATATCTAAATAATTCGACATTTCCCCACCTTTTTAATATTTGTTTGGGGTACCAGAAGGTGTTTTTCATCATAAAATTATCGAAAATAGCCAAAAAATGTGTCAGTAGATTTAAGGCCAAAAATTTTGTTGTGGTATCACTGAACCTTAGCCGAAGTCCTCCATTGACAGAGTCATATGCCCTGCTGAGGTCACAGAAAACGCCGCCAATGTACTCCATAATTTCCGGTTGGAAAGGATAGATTCACAATTTATGTGAAGGGTTTCATTAGTATTGTCATGACTTTCTTTATCAGATATATCGGAATCTCATCATAACCTGAAGATGATTTATTCTTTAGCTTCGATTTCAACACAGACCTGTGTACGTACGACAAAAGGAAAGGGGACTTTTATGGTGTAAGTGTATATTTGTCATAAAATTTTCGGAATCCTTTTGTGGTAGAGATTTTATTTTGATAAAGTGTCAAAAGGACACCTTTTGGTCCCTTGTTAAAAAAAAAAAAATTTGAGTGAAATTGTTCTGTAGTTATTGGGTTTGATAGAAAATTCCGACATTAAGGAACACGCATATGCCCCTTTCCTAAAATATTTTGATTTGCACATAAAGATTACCACCTAGAAAGTTCAGCAACAAACTTAGAAATCCAAAAAATGTTTAATGTTTTTCATGATTCGAAATTGAAAACGCCAATTTTCTCATCACATTCAAAAACGTACTCCTAGCGCCTCTGATGGACGTATGCATCGTTACTTCACACAGTTGAATTTTTTACCGCTAGCTGCAGCTTGGAACTATTAACTTTAATTTCATCTGTCTTCGTTTATATGTTTTACTAATATTTTTATTATCAATTGTTACTGAAACATCACATTGAAATTGAGCTTGAATTTATGTTTGGGTTGTAAGAAATAGTATTGTCTATCAATATTCTTGAAACAACCACAATTGGCGCTAGTGTTTGGGGAAAGTTATTCAAGTGAAGGTCAAATCGAGTTTCAATCAAGATTTCGACAAAATTTTGGGATTTAAAAAAATATTTTCACAAAATATAATTTTTGAGGACGAACTGATGCGAAAAAAAATAATTTGAGTGTTTTCCTTATTATCCAGGCTGCTTCTGTTGGATTTTGTCAATTTGATGGTGAAAGTACGATTTTTTTATTAATTCGACGAGTTTTTTTTTACTTGTTTATATGTATCGCGGTATTCCGAAAACTCGTGAGAGTTCATATATTTCTTTCAATTTTCTACTTGATACCTACTTTCATTTTATCGGTTATTCAATATTTCTTCCATTTGGAGGATTATAAGTTCTTCGTTTCGGAAATTGCTTGTCGAAGAAAAAAATAAAATTATGGCGGCTCCAAGATGGCGGACGAGATTCGGGTTTATGGTCCGATTCGATTCAAAATTGGTATGTGGGGGTTTTCGAAGATTATGAATTTTCTGTCAAAACTCATAAATTCGAAATGGCGTCTCCAAGATGGCGGGCGAGTTTTCTAATTATGGTCCGATTTGATTCAAAATTGGTATGTGGAGGTTTTCGGGGTCGAAAATTATAAATTTGATGTCAAAATTCATCAATTCAAGATGGCGGACGAGTTTTGTAATTTTGGTCCGATTCTCTTCAAAATTGGTATGTGGCGGTTTCTGGAGTCGGAGATTATGTTTATTTTCAAAATTCATAAAATCAAGATGGCGGCTCCAAGATGGTAGACGAGTTTTGGGATTGTGTACCGTTTCTATTTAATCGGGGTTTTTGGAGTCCGAGATTACGAATTTAGGCGAAGATCATTGATTTTTTGTCAAAATTCATAAATTGAAGATGGCAGCTTCAGGATGGCGGACGAGTTATTCTTTTGATGGTCTCTTCATTGAAGAACTAGATAGGAAAAACGCCTCATAATAACGATGCATAGATTAAGGCGTACTTACTAAAAAGCACAAAATAAAACAATTATTAAAAAACCTTTTTAAAGACAAGCTTTTATTCTAATGCGCTTAAACGTAAAAAATAATAGCTTGGATGTGCGACTTAGGTTATTCCGTGAGTTATAGATTCAAAACCTTGTCGCTTTTGTATTCGAACTGAAAACTTTATCGCGACAAGCTTTTGAATTTATAACTAACCAATGGAATAACCTACGTTACACATCCCAAGCAATTATTTTTTACTTTCCGGCGCATTTAAATAAAAGCTTGTCTTTAAAAAGGTTTATTTTATTTCAATTATTAAGTTTGTTGCTGAGCTTTCCAGGTGGTAATCTTTTTGTGCAAATATTGTAGAAAAGGGACACATGCCTGTTTACTATTGCTGATATTGAAGTGTGTTTCGATTGACATTGTACTTACCCCATCCCGCACAAATGTAGTAGATCAGATTCCTACCCGAATCAGCGAAAAGTGCTCTGAATATCAAATTGTTCAAATATAATCCTTCCATCAGAATCCAAGAGTAGTTCGCAATGGTGAAATACTGTACCAAACTAGTGAAGAACTTGCATTCATAGTTATTTTTCTGAAACAAAAATAGTTTTCATTCACATCGATGCGATTTAATTAGAACTTGTTCAGATCTTTTCCTCATATTGAAAACGAAAAAGTATACGCGTTTGAGATTAGAATGCTTGCTGAATATCGCCGAAACTAAGGGTAACGGGATTGTTGCATTGATATTTTTTATTCACAAATATGATAACAATCAATCAATACTCTTTCGTTATAAAAAAAGAAACCGCTCTAATCGGTTTACCTTTTTCATTTTGTACGTGCTTCGAAGGTAACAGATTCAAAATTATGTTAAATATCTACCTCAGTATCTGTTTTGAAATAGAGATCGCCATTCTCTTCTCTGAAATCATTTGTCATTCCCACACCATCGATGAAGAGCATGTCTTTCAGAATGAGAAAAAATGCTCGCATTATAAAGGATGCGAAAAGATTCATGTGAAGAATGTTCCTTGCACAGTGGAGTTTCCTGAAAAAATATCTGAAATCATGATTTATTGCTTCGTGGATTTGCCAAGTTTGCTAAAATTTCAAAGTATCAGTATTTATTGACCATAAACTTTTTTCCTGTTTCGAACTTTCAGGAAAGCAGTAGCTTTTATACAAACAAAAATTCTGCAATATATAGAGAGAGAGAGAGAGAGAGATTTATTAACTACGTCCATATATATATATATAAATACATTCGTAGCAGGACCTTAAGAAAAAAAAATTAAAGTTAAAAGTTACAAGTCAAAAGAGTAATACTAAATTTCCTATAGTGATACATCACATTACAACACAGGAATAAAATAAGGTTAACTCAGAACTCAGTCATTGTAAACAATACAGAAAGGGGTAGAAAAGTTGAATTGACAAACACATTCAAAGCCTGGATCATCCACGTTAAAATTATAGTTCAAAAAGTCCTTTACGGAGTAAAAACAGTTCATCAGTAGACAAGACTTCACTGATCTCTTAAAATTGTAAAAGTTCATATTTCTCATTTCCAAAGGTAATTTATTATATAGGTTTATATTCAATGATTTTTTCTGTGATACAGAGAGTATATATCTTGGTGTTCTCAAGAGGTTTCCTATATAATGAATGGTTGAAACAATTTTTCGTTTTTCCCTTCATTTTTTACACATTTACTCCAAAAAAGTCCGCTTTATAATTGTCGATTCAGGTGAAATTTCACTTTTTTATTCGGAAAATTATATACCTACAAAAATAAATTTATTCAACATGTCATATTTGAAATGAGAAGAAACAGAGAAATATATTATGTAGGGAATCAAAAGTTCAACACTCGTTGAATTCAACACAACCCAAAAAATAATATACAGGGTGAGTCAGAACAAGACCGACAAACTCCGACTACAGATTCCTCACCTCATTTCGAGGAGAAAAGTTGCTATCAAGGTAGGTCCCAAAATGCAACCCCTCTGAGATACAGGGTGACGAAAGTGCGAAAATTTGTTTGCCCCAAAATTCCTGAAGGAAAAAATTTGAAACTTTGTACATCAATCAAGGTTTATCAACGTGCTAATTTGAAGTTATAATTTTTTATTTTCGTAAACCAGTGGCGTAGTTACGATGGTATGTGGTCATATGTTCCTTCATATTTTTTTGGGACAAGTGAATGGACAAATGAGCGCTTGACATCAATTCGGCTCATCGATACTCAACCTAAAAGCCATGACATTCCATCCCATAGAACACACGACATCCAATGGACGTCCATTTTAGGTCCATCTCAAGTCCAAACGTCCATGGACATTGAATGGATGTTCATTGTACGTGTGAACATGGCCGTCCATTTGATGTCAAAAACGTTCGTCCATTGTACATCCATTCAATGTCCAAAAATATTTATATGAATTTCAGTTTGATCCCTAAGAATATTATTTCTATTTCAAATGAAACTGAAATACGTAAGTATCTTCAATCAAAAATTCCAACCGTGATGGAATATTTTATTGGGCCAGTTTATGTACATTTCTGGATATTCATTGTACATTCAACAATTAACATCCATTATATGTCCCATTCAAATACAATCATTAATTTCTTTTATAATAAACGATATATGAACAAATAAATTAGAAAAATCGAATTAAACGGTTTTCTTCACATAAAGGATTCAATATAAAATTGAACCAGAAAATGGTAGATCTCAGGTGAAAAACAACTACTTTCCTGGCAAATACCACGCAGAACATTGAATGATATTCACCTGAAAATCCATGCATACTTCCATATAATATCAATGGACATTGAATGCAAATGTTTCTTTCTGATAAGCTTGATTATGTTTAATTTATGTCGTGTTCACCTAACAATCCGCATACCGGTTTCAGGCTTCTTGGCCCTCATCAGTACGGAGTAGTCAACCAGCCAAAGGTCCAAAGAACTCTGGCTGAAGTGAGACACAACGTAAACAAACCATCATCGATCTTGTAACACCTATAGGTACGCCGGAAAAGATAAACTTTAACTGGCGGTACCTAGTGACAGAAAGAAACACTCCGAAAATCTCCCACCTCGATAGGTTTCTAAATAAAAGATTCCTTCTCAGTAGGAGTGGCAAGCCCGTCTAGCATATAGTGAAAGATAAGTGCCATGTGAAGTGGAATGAATAGAAAAATCGAATTAAACGGTTTTCTTCACATAAAGGATTCAATATAAAATTGAACCAGAAAATGGTAGATCTCGGGTGAAAAACAACTACTTTCTGTCACTAGGTACCGCCAGTTAAAGTTCATCTTTTCCGGCGTACCTATAGGTGTTACAAGATCGATGATGGTTTGTTTACGTTGTGTCTCACTTCAGCCAGAGTTCTTTGGACCTTTGGCTGGTTGACTACTCCGTACTGATGAGGGCCAAGAAGCCTGAAACCGGTATGCGGATTGTTAGGTGAACACGACATAAATTAAACATAATCGAGCTTATCAGAAAGAAACATTTGCATTCAATGTCCATTGATATTATATGGAAGTATGCATGGATTTTCAGGTGAATATCATTCAATGTTCTGCGTGGTATTTGCCAGGAAAGTAGTTGTTTTTCACCTGAGATCTACCATTTTCTGGTTCAATTTTATATTGAATCCTTTATGTGAAGAAAACCGTTTAATTCGATTTTTCTATTCATTCCATTTCACATGGCACTTATCTTTCAACAAATAAATTGTCACGTATTAATTGATTATCATTATGGGTACGTCACTATTCTTCTAAATTCAACAAAATACTTTAACCACTGTACTTTTCGGGATCGAAAACCGTTATTTTTCCGGTTGCTATTTTTTCTTGCCGATTATGAAATATTTTTGAAATTCGCGGGCAATTTTTTGGGTCGTTTCGAGCGCCGCTAACGTTTAGTGGAACGTGCCACGTGGTTTTAGTGTAGTTGAAGAAATGCGAGGTTAATGCTTGCGTCTTTGCTCTCCATTTATGACTCCGTTTCGTTCGTTCATCGATGGTATTAAATAAGCATACTTTTCATTACTGATTAATATGGGTTCTAGAAATCTTTCGAATAAATATTATAAGATAGTGCGACTGATGCATGGTGGTGAATCTAATTCAGATGAAAATGAGTGCCTGCTGCAGGTTTCAACAGAAATGCAACCTATTTACAGATATCTTGGAAGCAAGAAATATAACAAAAGTGGCTGAATACAGCAGTGATCTGAATGATGATGATCCTTAGTCTAGAAAATATAGAAAGAAGTGAGGCCGATGAAGCAAATGAAAATTACCTCTAGGTATGTCCCCCATTCAAGCCTACAATGAAAAAGGATTGAGTACCCTCTCATGTGTCTCCTGTCAATACTGAAGCAAAGGGCAAATTACCTCCATTCAAGCCTACAATAAAAACAGGATTACAGTGAAATAAATGAAGGTGTATAATTTTCCAAGTAGTCTTGAGTAATGATCATATACAGTGCTAGTCAAAAGTCCCCTCCCCCCTCGTATCTTTTGAACGGGTATACTTATAATAATGAAATTTGGAGGGTGGAAATAAACGGATGTAGGCTTCTCAACTGGTCATAACAGGTGACGCAATAGTCATAAATGACGTCACAAGGCCACTGTGACCAATAATTTTAAATGGGACCCTATGGCAAGTGACAGCTCGTTTGAAAGGTATTGAAAATACCTATTCAGTCATACCAATTTTGTTTGGGTTTCGGCTGATTTTGATTGATAAATTGAAGAAATACGAAAATTATAGTTTCGCATTTAATTAATAAAGATTTAAGAACCAGTTCTTATAATAAGTGTTCAAAATGTGCTCCATCTACTTCCTGGCAGTAATGCATCCTATTGCTAAACTCGTCCCAGTGTGTCAGCGGAAATTGCCCTACATTCTTCAACAATTCGTTGTTTCAGAATGGCAATACTGTCAGGTGCTGTAGCGTAAACCTCAGATTTCAAGTACCCCCATAGAAAAAAATCTAATGGTGTATGGTCCGGTGACCGAGCTGGCCATTCGATCGAACCTCGTCGTCCAATCCATCTATCACGATATTCTTCATCTAGGTAACGTCTTACTGCACCGTAATAGTGTGCAGGAGCACCATCTTGTTGAAACGTTATTTCCAAGTTGTCGAATTCATCTGGATTATCTTCTAGAATTTCAAGAATTAACGCCTCAATATCATTTTGTAACATCTCCAGATACAATTCACCGGTTAAGTTAGCATTGAGAAAAAGAGGCCCAACTATGTGGTTTCCCAAAATACCTGCCCAAACATTTACTTTTTCTGGAAATTGAGTATATTTTTCACGAAAGATGTGAGGATTTGTGTCACTCCAATACCTCACATTTTGAGTGTTAACATTTCCATTGAGAAAGAAAGTACTTTCGTCACTAAAACAAATTGTCTGTATGTAGCCTGGTTGTTGGTTCATTTTATTGGACATAGTTTCACAGAATTCTAGTCTTCGGTCGGTGTCATCATCTGTAATTTGGTTCACCATTTTTAATTTGTATGGATGACAATTTTTTTTTATCCAAGACCCTATGTACTGTCCTTTGACTGACTTCACAGATAGACGCAACTTGGGCTGTGGAAGAAGTAGGGTTTACTACCATTTCTCCAATTATGTCAATTTTTTTGTCATCACTAATTGTTGGTCGACCAGATCGCTTGGCATCTTGAACACTACCTGATGCTTCAAACTTCCGAAGAAGCTCCCTCAAATAAACCCTCGATATAGGGCGATCGGGGTACCTCTCATTAAACAGTCGTTCCGCTGCATGGAAATTGTTTCTACATTCACCAATTATTAAGATAGCTGCTACTTTGTCGACTACAGTACGTACCATTTTGCCTATGTAAACACTTAAACGTCTCGTTAAACAATAGCTTAGGTAAATTTTCAAGGTATAAACACTTTTGACAAGTAGAGAATTCAAAAACGTCAACCTTTTTGACAATTAACCAGAGGCGTACTTTAAAATCTTTATTAATTAAATGCGAAACTATAATTTTCGTAATTCTTCAATATATCTATCAAAATCAGCCGAAACCCAAACAAAATTGGTATGACTGAATAGGTATTTTCAATACCTTTCAAACGAGCTGTCACTTGCCATAGGGTCCCATTTAAAATTATTGGTCACAGTGGCCTTGTGACGTCATTTATGACTATTGCGTCACCTGTTATGACCAGTTGAGAAGCCTACATCCGTTTATTTCCACCCTCCAAATTTCATTATTATAAGTATACCCGTTCAAAAGATACGAGGGGGGGAGGGGACTTTTGACTAGCACTGTATAACAAACTCAAACTTGGCAAATCTTTCTGTACGTACTCTTTGAAGCAAAGTTTTATTCCTTTATGTTGATTATTAATTTTTCAGTCAAATTAGATGTCAAAAACAGGAGGAGGGAACACATATGAGTTAATGAAAAGATGTTCATCCCGACTTATATGCAAAGGTCTCACATCTCAATATAGTTACCTACCATGTCGAAAATGAAACAATCATTCAAGGATTTGAAAATGGCCGACTTCCTGATCAGTGGTTGGAACAACAGATATATTGTTGATTATTATTGAATATATACATACAGGTGCTGCAGAACAGGCAGATGAAAAAACGAACAAAAAAGAAATAGAGGAGGCAAATATGAAATGGTAAAGGAGAGCAAATAAAAGGAAATGAATCGTTCTCAGAATATTTTTATTTATGTATACTTTTGACCAGTGTTGTTATTCTTTTGTTTTATTATACATTTTTTCTACTTATCTACTTACATTTATGTTGTTATTCAATGAATTCCTATGTGCAAGATATAAAAGAATGAAACTAGAGAGTTCTAGTAGCTCAATTTTGGTTGTATCAATTTTTAGTTGGATTTCAACCTTTGAAATATGTGAGAAGACAAATTTCATTAAAATCTATTTATGGAATTGTATAGAGAAAATTGTTACGTTCAAGATAAACAACTTCTGTTACCATTTTTTTGTGAATGTGTTAGTTTTTGAAATATAAATTATAATTTTGAATTGAAAAATGTATATTTCAAAAATTATTGATTTTACGAAAAATTACTTATCAAAGAATATTTATCCTGATAACCATGCTCGTAAACACTTTAATTAAGATCCAGAACACTAAGGAATTTTTGGTTCTAACAATCAAATGTCAACTTTCTGATATGTAATTTATACAGGGTGTTGAAATATTGGGCAATACTTTTGCTAACATATGGTATAGGTAAAAAAATAACACTTGATACTTATTCCCTTTCGAATATTTTATCACCGTGATTTTTGTGATAACTTCATTAAGAAGTCTTTGTGATTCTCTATTCAAGTAGAAATAATGTCTGAAAGGGACACACTACAAGAACAATGTATGTATGAGAACTTGTGTTCGTTTTACCTTTACAATATGTTTCCAAAGTATTGCCCATTATTTACAAGACACCTTGTATAATCTGTATCCTCTGGATTCATTTTGGATATACAATGGATGTACATTGGACGACCACAGTGGTTGTTATTTGGATATGTTCTGGACATCCATTTTACCAAATATGGACATACAATGGATGCCCAAAATACGCACAATATACATCCATTGGACGTTACCTGAGCTTTAATTGTACGTCCAAAGTGGTGTCCTGGCCGTCCATTGAACGCCCATTGAATGTACACTGTACTAATTCTGGACATCCAGTGGATGTCTTGAACTTCCATATTCAACATCCATTGTACGTACATGTGCTGTGTGGGATGTGCTTAAAAGTGGTGATTTCTGGGATAATTGAGAAAAACTGAAGATATGTCCTTAGTAGAAACATAATTTCCTATGTGCAATAATCGCATAATGCTAATTTCTTACGACATATCGGAATATGTGTCAACCTTCTGAACATTTTTTAATGTTGGGAGAATCGGAAACATAGTACGGGTGAGTCACTGACTGAAATGATGACAGATGACTTGACAATAATACAAACTGTTTTGGGTTACTGTCAATTATGTCTAATGTAAGTATCGATATATCAGTGTGTTTCTACTGGGAAAAATGAAAAAAGGCTACGTTTCTTTTTAGTTTCAAATGTTTTATGCGTTGATCAGTGGTGTACTGAACAACCTACCACAAACTATCGTGAAAGGTTCGACTTTGCAACTAGTTATCACGAATCGAAATAAATTATTTAAGTAGATATTAATACACAATAATTGTTTTTCTTCATCAAAAAACATGTTGATTGGATAATATTTTCCTCGATAATTCAATCTGAAATGGTTTTGATAATGATACTCCAACATAAACTTCGACAAATTAAGAGTACTTATCTTCAGTTTTTCGCAAAAATTATTTCAGACCTTTACGAATTTGAGGTTGGGTTTGTTTGTCAGTTGATCTGCGAAAACAATCATATGCAAGAAAGTATGGTCACATATCAGTGAATCCGCGACATCGATTCGATCAAATAATATGATGAATGAAAATATGGAGTTATCGGTCTCATTCTGACTCACCTGTACTATGTTTCCGATTCTCCCAACATGAATCCCAAAAATGATCAGGAGGTTGACACACATTATGATATGGTGTAAGAAATTAGCATTATGCGATTATTGCACATAGAAAATTATGTCTCGGGACATATCTTCAGTTTTTCTCAATTATCTCAGAAACCTCCACTTTTAGGCACATGGAATATGACTTTTAAGTTGAGTATCGATAAGCCGAACTGATGTCAAACGCTCATTTGTCCATTCACTTATCCCAAGAAAATATGAAGGAACATATGACCACATACCATCGTAACTACGCCACTGGTTTACGAAAATAAAAAATTATAACTTCAAATTAGCACGTTGATATTTCGGAGAAAACAAATTAAATCTTGATTTTTTTCGTACTTTAGGACATACCTTGATATCAACTTTTCACCTCGAAATGAGGTGAGGAATCTGTAGTCGAAGTTTGTCAGTCTTATTCTGACTCACCCTGTATATCAAAAATTTTCAAAATTCAGAATCTCAAGATGGCGGCTCTAATATGACAGACAATGTTGTTATTTATGGTTCAATCTAACTCGAAGTCGATATCTGAGGGCAATTTTTTTCACTGTATTAATTTTAAACTAAATCTTCCCCTCAAATATATGTTTTTTACCATATAAACATGGGATTGTAAAACTTTATATAGATTATAACAACAAGAAAAAATAAAAAAAATCCATGTGACATGCCAGTCGAATCATGTCAAGGAAGAAAAATGTATTGGCTACGTCAAATTTCACATGAATTCATAATTTGAAAAATGTGTTGCGAACTTGATTATATTTTTATCAGAATATTATTATTAAATATGTTCATATCATATTTAATAGAAATCAGTGGTTGGAGGTCAGTATTCAGATGATTCATCTCACCTGATCAGGAGCATTATCAGGAAAGCTATCAGCAGAGATATTAACGAAACTGCATATCCAGTTTGAGATATCAATTTGATAGTGGGAACTATGGCCTGGTAACTTTTGGAAATGTCGAGAACGAATTCTCCCGACGTATTTGTGAGCACTGTGATGGTATCTCCCTCGAAACACGGTGAATAGTCTGCCCATGGTTCGCGTGTTGTTTGGTTCATGTGCCAAATACCATCTTCGGTACAGTTCCTGGTTACGTTGAATTCCTGAAAAGTTCCTACATTATCATTTTTACAATACATTTTGCCCCTCTGTCCCCTACTTAGACCCGACACTGGTGTCATTTCATTCTGAGACAACAATTGCGCACATGCGTCAAAGTTACAACTCCACCCACAGTTGATAGTCGATTACGTCTACGTCTTTCTACACAGTGCAAACTAAATATATCGTTCGTATTCTATCCTCAGAGCTTTGTTTCAAAATAAAATTCAGTACTGAACGATTGCTCAACGAGAGAATTCGTTTTATCTATTACCAAAGTGTTTACTGTTTACGATTACAAAATTCCAATCTTAGATCATATGTGCTATGCTAGATATGGAGATACGATACTCAGGTTATTGATACTGATGCTCTGCGGGGTGAAGGGGTCAGCGTACTAAGCAATCCGTCTGGAGGCTACGTCAGTTAGTACGGTAGAGACCCATCCACTCCCTCTCAGAGTTACCCCTCTAATAAAACAATAGGTAACACGCATATGCCCGTTTTCTAGAATACTTTGATTAACACATAAAGCTCAGCAACAAACTTGGAAATTGACAAAATGTTTAATGCTTTTCATAATTCGAAATTGAAAATGCCAACTTTTTCACATTAAAAAACGTACTCCTAGCGCCTCTGATGGACGCATGCATCGTTACTTCACATAATTCAAACTTTTACCGCTAGACGCTTCGAACTGTCAACTTTAATTTAATCTGTCTTCCTTTATAGTATATCATAGTATTTTCAATTGTTACTGAAACATCACATTAAAAGTGAGATTCAATTTATGTTGGGTCGAAAGAAATAGTATTGTCTATCAATATTCCTGAAACAATCACAATTGGCGTTAGTGTTTGGGGGAAGTTATCAAAGTGAAAGTCAAATCGAGTTTGAACTGGGGAGCACCTTTAACCTTGGAAAATGTCGACAAAATTTTTGGATTTTAGGAATTATTTGTATAAAATGTAATTTTTGAGGATCGATCTGAGACAAAGAAAAATTCACATGAAATGCGTGTGCCCTATTTAAATCACCAAGTCCGAAATTTTGTTCCGTGACAACCTTTGGATTTCGCCTGTAAAGTTTGACATATATTGACACACGTGTTTATTTGAGTTTATTTTCGAAAGAAAATAAATGTTTTAGCTTGCAGTTGCTGTAAACAATCTAACGATGCCTAAATCTGAACAAAAAAAGAAAAGTAAGTACTCTAGAATTTCATTCCTTCGCGTTTCTCATTGATTTCAGTGCTTGGAATATTAATCTATTCTTCTTTTCTAGTTTCTTTGAGAAGGGCCTAGCATTGAAACAGAAACTAGTAGAAGATATAAGAAACTGCGTTGAAAAATATAAAAGTATATATGTGTTCGCATAAAGAAACATACTAACTGAAAAAAATATAGAATTACGGGAGCATTGGAAACCTAGTAGGATGTAGCCCCCTCGAAGCACGGTGAATAGTCCGCCCATGGTTCGCGTGTTGTTTGGTTCATGTACCAAATACCATCTTCAGTGCAGTTCCTGGTTACGTTGAATTCCCGAAAAGTTCCTACCTACATTATAGTTTCTACAATGAATTTTGCCTCCTTGCCCCATCACAATACCCCTTCTTAGACCCGACCCCGACACTGGCGTCATTTCATTCCGAGACAATGAATGCGCACATGCGTCAAAGTTACAACTCCGCCACAGTCGATTACCACTCTCTACACAGAGCAAACTAAAAATATCGTTCGTATTCCGTTATCAGCAGAGCGTTGTTCTAGAATAGAATTCAGTGCTGAACGATCGCTCAACGAGAGAATTCGTTTTATCTATCACCAAAGTGTTTACTCTTTACGATTCCAATAATAAAGACATTTGAACTACTCGATATACGACTATTGAAGTTGGTGTTTCATGATCACCAAGTTCGAAATTTTGTGCTGCGACTAGCTTTAGATTTTGACGTTTGACATAAATTGACACACGTGTTTATTTGAGGTTGTAGTTTCGAAAGAAAATATATGTTTTAGCTTGCTGTTACTGTATAATCTAACGATGCCTAAATCTAAACGAGACAAGAAAAGTAAGTACTCTACAACTTCATTCCTTCACGTTTTTAATTGATTTCAGTACTTGGAACTTTGATTAATGTTTCCTTTTCAGTTTCTTTGACGAAAACCGATAAGAAGGGCCTAGCATTGAAACAGAAAATAGTAGAAGATGTAAGAAACTGTGTCGAAAAATACAAAAGCATATATGTGTTCACGTATAGAAACATGCGAAATGAAAAAATGAAAGAAGTACGGGAGCATTGGAAACCTAGTAGGTTTTTCTTTGGGAAAAATAAAGTTATAGGGATTGGTCTCGGAACTACCCTTGAAAACGAAGTGGAAGAGGGTTTGCACAAAGTAAGGACACGTTAAATTGTTTATATTATTATAAACGTAATAATTTTTTATTCTCTTAGTTGTCTGCCGTCCTAAAAGGTCAGTGTGGCCTCCTTTTCACAGACTCGAAGAAAAAAGAAGTGGAGGAATGGTTCAATAGCTATTCCGTTGAGGATTTCGCCAGATCTGGATTCAAAGCAACTCAAACCGTACAGTTGGATGAAGGTCCTTTGAAACAGTTTTCACATGCGATCGAACCATATTTGAGACAATTAGGAATGCCAACAAAACTAGACAGAGGTAAGATAAGTTCCTGTGTACATTGTGTTTTTTTACAGTTATTTAAAACCACATTTTCAGCTTTATTGTATTTTTTGGTTGTTCAGTAATGGATCCAGAATCATTGTACTGCAAAAGCGGATAATCAGACAAATATTCGGGATGGGTTATAATGCAAACTGCTAAACAGTATTTATATGGGAAAAAATAATGAGCCCACTTTCCATCTAAATTTTTAAATGTGTTATGCAAGTGAAAAATAATAATAGCTTATTTGATCCTAACTCGAACTCACACAATTATCACACTAGATACGGTAATAGTCTTCCAATTTCGAAACCCAATACATCCCCATACGATGCGTGGGTGACGATAGCTGCTTCCCTATTTGAGATAGAAAAAAAATGTTTCAAATAAAAGTTGTAGAGAGCAATTAAAGCTATGTTACAAAAATACTACTACCAACATATAGGGTGTCCGATAAATGTGCGACTTATCAAAAGTTATGTTTTTTTAAATGAAACACCCTATATATTTTCACTCGATTGAATTCCTTTGGAAGAGATTCTAAAAAATATATAATGTTGTATGGGTATATACCAAGTGGTTCGGAAGTTATCGTGTGGGATTGACTTAAATTTTTTTTTTAGGAGTTGTAACATTACTCAAGGACTATGAAGTTTGTAAGAAGGGGAATATTTTAACTCCAGAACAAGCAAAAATTTTGGAGTTGTTAGACCTGAGATTAGCAACATTCAAGTTGATTTTGAAAGCAAAGTGGAGCAAAGGCAAGCGATTTGAGGAGTTTGAAGTCGAAGAAGAGGATGAGGAAGAAGTTGAGGAAATGGATGCGGATGAATAGTGATTGACTGGTATTTTTTTATATTGTGGACCGTTTAGGTCTGAATATTTGTATATATTTATTAAATAAAAAATAATTATAAGCGAAAATGAGGCTTTCTTGTTCATTTGAAGAGGTTTGAAAGAAAATTATATTGAGACTGTAATTGAAAAATCTAAATAAGTAATAAATCATATTAAGATTATTTAAAGTGAAAAAAATATTTTATTATCACTGAACAACTTCAATTAGCATAAATTAACACAAACATTTGAGGTGTTTACAAACTACAGATAAAAACGGTGAAATTTTATAATAATTCTCTCATTGTATTAATTAGATTACATACAAATTTATCACAAATATTTTCAACATATTTTCTCCAATTGTCAGTATTTAAAAAAATACAGCTGTTTTATTAGCCAGATTGATAAAAGGCATTAAAAGATTATCTGGTGGTTTTTATTCTATATTACAATAATTCCATGTAGAAAAAAGCTATTTAAGAAAGGTAATAGAGTAGGCTCAACAAATAATAGGGAACAAGCATGATTTTATTTTTTCTTTGCCTCAGTTCAGTCCTCAAAAATTACATTTTGTGAAAATAATTTGTCAAATCCCAAATGTTTGTCAAAATTTTAAAATTTATAAGTTTT
Organism: Gonioctena quinquepunctata; assembly: GCA_018342105.1. Classification (NCBI taxonomy): domain Eukaryota; kingdom Metazoa; phylum Arthropoda; class Insecta; order Coleoptera; family Chrysomelidae; genus Gonioctena; species Gonioctena quinquepunctata. Next base: position 65,124 of record JAFIRS010002655.1, on the reverse strand, counting down.
CAATTCAAACTCAATTTGACCTTCACTTGAATAACTTCCCCCAAACACTAGCGCCGGTTGTGGTTGTTTCAGGAATATTAACATCCTCACATTTAAAGTGATGTTTCGGTAAAAATTGAAAATACTATGACAATAAAAATATTAGTGCAACATATAAACGAAGACATGAAATTATAGTTGTCAGTTCGAAGCAACTAGTGGTAAAAGTTTGAACTGTGTGAAGTAAGGATACATATGTCCATCAGAGGCGCTAGGAGTACGTTCTTGAATGGCCTTTTCAATTTCGAATTATAAAAAACCTTAAAAAAAACAATTTCTAAGTTTGTTGCTGAGCTTTTGAGGTGGTAATCTTCATCTGAAAATCAGAATATTCTAGAAAAAGCACATGCGTGTTCACTATTCCGTAATATGTTTTGTCACTGGATACTCTGATGATTTGAGTGTCTCTGCACTTTGTTGAAATATTTATAATGCACTAAAATGGAACCATGTACAATTTTTTTTTCTAAAAGTAGGTTGAGTGAAATACGATATCTACAATGAATCTGCCACTTTAATTTGTCCCGAGAAAACTCATGTATTTTTTCACTCTAAGATCCAAGGCTATTATTCAAAACAATCCTGTTGTGACCAAAGTATTATGAAGAAAATTAGAATGAACAATTTAGTTTTCGTAATCTATGTTTGGAAATATGAAGTAGTCTAACGGTGATTAATGCCATCTACTGGAATTGGTGGTAATCAAAATGAACGAAGAAGAATTCAGAAGCGCTGCGAAGTGGTGCCACCTATGATCTATGTTCCGAAATAGCGGAATGGTAAAAATTTATTCATGCTGTTTTCATCTCTATATTTCTATTTCAGGTGGTGAATTAGCTTCAGTTATTCGAGTTGTTGAACGGACTTTATCTGTGACCACCTCAAGAAATCGAGAGTCTTGCTCTTTTACATTTTCCGGTAATGATTTCGATATCCTATTGAAAAAGCATTGTTTAAAGGAAAATAAATTAGAAATTCGTGTGGAAACGGCATAGTATCATTGTCTAAAGATATATTGTCAGTTAACCATATGGGTTCATTAGTGGATGGAGTTTTCCGTCGGTGCCCGAGTACAATGGAACGAATTAAGCATAAAGTAAGTGAAAATGCTAAATCATTTGTGATTGTCCCGCCGTCATAGACGTATATGTAGAATTAAATAAAGATTTCAAACAAATTACTATCAGGAGTATCAGGAGAGCAGAGACTCAAGGAGGTGTACACTCTGAGAGATCTCACGTTTCTATGATTCTAATACAAATCTGAAAATTTTCTTTCTCTATTTGTATGAACAAAACTCGGATTTCGAACTAATAATTTTCTGCGAAAACTTGGATTTCTAACAAATCAGGAGAGCAGAGACTCGAGGAGATGTAAACTCTGAGAAATCTCACGTTTATATGATTCTAATACAAATCTGAAAATTTTCTTTTCTCTATTTGTATGAACAAAAACCCGGATTTCAACTAATAATTTTCTGCGAAAACTTGGTTTAAAAATCAGGAGAGCAGAACTCGAGGAGTACTCTGGAAATCTCACTTTTGATAAAATACAAATAGAAAATTTTCTTTTTCTATTTGTAGATTTGTAGACTTGGATTTTGAATGAATTACTATCTGGAGAGCAGAGACTCAAGGAAGTCTCTACTCTGGGAGATCTCACGTTTTTCTTGATCCTAATACAAACTTTATAGGAGAGCGAGATCGGGGAGGTGTAACTCTGAGAGACCCCATTTTTTGGAAAAAAAACTGAAAATTTTCTTTCTCTATTTGTACGAACGAAACTTGGATTATAAACGAATAATTTTCTGCGAAAACTTGGATTTCAAACACATTTTTATCAGGAGTATCAGGAGAGCAGAGACTCGAGGAGGTGTATACTCTGAGAGATTTCCCCACGTTTCTATGATCCTAACACAAATCTGAAAATTTTCTTTGTCTATATGTATGAACAAAACTCGGATTTTGAACTGGATTACAATTTTCTGCGGAAACTTGGATTTCGAACAAATTACTATCAGGAGAGCAGATACTCGAGGGGGTGTAAACTCTGAGGATCTCCCCACGTTTCTATGATCCTAATACAAACCTGAAAATTTTCTTTCTCTATTTGTATGAACAAAACTCGGATTTCAAACTGATAATTTTCTGCGAAAACTTCAATTTCATAAGAAGAGCAGAGACTCGGGGAGGTGTATACTCTGAGAGATCTCCCCACGTTTCTATGATCCTAATACAAACCTGAAAATTTTCTTTCTCTATTTGCACGAACAAAACTTGGATTTCAAAAAACTAATTTTCTGCGAAAACTTGGATTTCATACAAATTATTATCGGGAGTATCAGGAGAGCAGATACTAGAGGAGGTGTACACTCTGAGAGATTTCACGTTCCTATGATCCTAACACAAATCTGAAAATTTTCTTTCTCTTTGTATGAACAAAACTCGGATTTTGAACTACATAACAATTTTCTGTGAAAACTTGGATTTCGAACAAATTACAATCAGCAAAGCAGAGACCCGAGGAGGTGTAAACTCTGAAAGATCTCACTTTTCTATGATCCCAATACAAATCTGAAAATTTTCTTTCTCTATTTGTATAATCAAAACTCGGATTTTCTGGCAAATAATTTTCTTGGATTTTGAATGAATTACTATCTGGAGAGCAGAGACTCGAGGAAGTACTTTGGGAGATATCACTTTCTATGATCCAATACAACCTGAAAATTTTCTTTCTCTATTTGTATAACAAAACTCGGATTTCAAACTGTTAGTTTTCTACGAAAGCTTCAATTTCATCAGGAGAGCAGAGACTCGGGGAGGTGTATACTCTGGAGATCTCCCCACGTAAAAATCTGAAAGTTGTCTTTCTATATTTGTACGAACAAAACTTGGATTTCAAACTAATAATTTTCTGCGAAAATTTGGATTTCAAACAAATTATTATCAGGAGAGCAGACACTCGAGGAGGTGTAAGCTCTGAGGATCTCCTCACGTGTCTATGATCCCAATACAAATCTGAAAATTTTCTTTCTCTAATTGTATGAACAAAACTCGCATTTCCCTCGATACACCACCCCTGTCTATGCCGGTTAAATGCCAGATGGGAACGGATTTTACGCAGGGAGATGTGCATATTGCGCCAATTGGAAGCAGAGGACAAGAGAGAGAATACACCACACAATAACAACTGATAACAACGGAAGTCAAGCAACAAAAGAAAGAAGTGGCGTTCTTCTGCGAAGTTTCAAATGGCATCGTGACAGATGACAGTCGATAATGCACGAATCAGAATGAGACACGCACCAACACTTGAGGTGTAGGCACAAAATTCCCTAGTAATATAACTTTTTGATATACAAAAATATAAACACTTTGGGACTAAAAATAAATGATCCAGCATATTCAGTTTGTGATTTTCTACACAACCCTGATTAAATTATTACAACTGGAGAGGCAGAGGTTTATGAAGCCTTATTTGAAGTTGGCAATTTGTGCGGAACTCCCCCATTAGAAGTTGTGAGCCGATCACAACACACCATATTTAAAATTTTATGATTGGCTCATACACTTGAATTTGCATTCCCGGACTCTTTAAAAAGCAATCAAGATCCTTTGTACACGTTTCTACGTTCGGATATTTTTCAGCCGTTACCAGCCAATAGATAGGAGATGCCATATAGAGGACAGATTCCATTTTCATATATTTTCTGTTTTCTCGTAGGCTGCATTCTTAAATGCATATACAAACACAATGTGAGAAAAGCATAATAATATATGATCATTTCTTCTCATCTTTTAAAACATTTTCACTAAACAATTTGGCTTGTCATTTGATCTCCGTTGGGATCTCATCAAGTTCCACTTCCTGACAAAAGATAGCAAAAGCAGTACTAAAACTTCAGTTCATGGTACAAAATTTATAATATATTTTGATATAATATGTACTGGCAGTGGCAAAATACTTTTTAATTGTTTTTTATTTGGATATTTGTCTTACCGCTTTAACACCAGTTATGTAAGAAGGACATCCCTTTACAACCGATATTCCTGCTGGTGTCTTGGGCCAACAAATAGCAGAGTCCCAGAAAGCAGGACACATGAAACCTGCAATAAAATATATGTTTCTAATAATGTATAATATTTGTATAGGAGTACCGTTAGTATTTAAGTTAGGGTCATAAAATTGGTATTTGAGGTCTTTGTTATAAACCTTATTACATTCGCCATAAATCACTAATAAATTAACGAAATCTTGATTATTATACCCAATACGAGCCATATTGCACTTTTTCAGATGATGAATCTGACAGTAAACAAGTTCACTTCATTTTTCGCTAGATATGCACAGCTTACCAGAAAAATCAAAATTTCGGGCAGTTAATATGCAAAATTAAGTACTATTATGGAATATCTCCGAAATTATGGGTTCTGGTTATAGAGAAGTGAATCAGAACTAGGGCTCATTTTCATAATGTAATTGAATCATGAGAAGGAAAAATGTGGTTTCCATTTGAAAAAATTTAGATTTTTAATGTTTTTCATTAACTTTCTGGATCCACTTTTTTGCCCACCTTATTCAGTGGAAGTGATTATGCTGGTTCAACCTTCAATATTCATGATTCAGTCACTGCATATCCCTAAAATTTGTAATTTACATGAAAATGATCTGTTGATAGGCTGCCTTTGTCACTTTTTTTTCTAGAAAACCCTTGAATAACTCAAAAAGGAGCAATTTTGGGTGTGAGGTATGATACATGAAATTGAATCAGAATCACGAGAGGAATTCAAAATTTTTATAAAATACATGGTGTCCTATTGAAAATAACAAAGATGACATCTCTGGGCACATGCAGAAACTCACAGGACTATGTGTTACTGATTTCTGCCTCCAGATTTGGAGTGTCTATATGGGTATGCTTGCGCTTGATCTGAGATGGCGCTAACAGTCGAACTTCTCCACCTGATAGTTCTCGCCTCAGACATGGCAGTGAAGTAGATATATTTGGATCAATCAATTTGGGTTTGCTTTGCAGTCATTGGTTGTTGTCTTCATGACCTACCCTGTAATGATGAGGGGCAAAAACCCCGAAACCGGTATATAGGAGGTCAACCCGAATTGCATTGGTTGAAATTGAGATGTCTAAAAACCCTGGTGCTTGCACTTGTACCTGTAGAAGTTTGGGATCGACTTGGCGACACTTGGCCTACTTGATAATAGAGATTACTAGCGGGTCAGATGGCGCCAATTTCGATTTAGTTTCAATTCACTAACAGGGTATATTTATTTCCTCAGAATTCTTTTTGGGGAGAATTGTGCGCGGGTTCTAATTCTAGATTTGCTATTGGTTGAAAAGAGACATCTGTCAAACTTCACCAATAGCAAAGCTAGAAATAGAAGCTCCCGAACATTGCACAAAGAAAGCACTGTCGTGTTGTTTTTCGTATTTTGTACGATTTGAATTTGAGGTTAACTGCATTTTGACAGACGGAGAATTGGAAATGAAATTGTCATTAAATTGCAGACAATATAAAATTCAATGCATACAATATAATGAACTATGGAAATATAATTATTAGTCATTTCGTCAAGATTTGTACTTGCTTTTGGTACTGAATACAGGCGAAAATTCGAATCTGCGGCCTTATACTGTCCACACAAAATGCAAATGTGGCCCATTCTACAAAAAGTATCCTTACACACTACACTACCTGAAAATAAATAATTCCTCACGCACAATAAAATTTTTTTAAAACAAACCAGGAATAAGCTAGGCAAGATTTCAAATCAAAGAATGGAAAACGCATAGATACCGACAAAACACTGAAAATAATTTCATTTAAGATGCTGAGATGTCAGAAATTAAGTTCTGACATTAAGCGAGAATATAGACAAACAAAGAGATAGAGAAGCTCTGTTGAAGTAACAGGTGGTGTCCCCTCAAAAATCTAAACAATATCGAATCAGTTCATTCACCAGGGTTTTTAGACATCTTAGTTGAAATAGATAGATAGATAATTTTATTGAATTAATGTTACATTACAGGATTAATGCTAAACTTTAACAGAAATGTCATTGCACCTAACTTCTGGAGAAGTTGTAGTGTGCCTGACTGGTAGATTTAAGAAGCAAGTAGATTAACTAAACTAATCAGTATTCTTTTTACATGAACATACCTATCTTGACTTAACATTAATAGTAAAGAGAGGGCAAAATATAGAAAAGGATGTACATAGTGATAATAATAACAGTAAAGAGAGAGCAAATTATAGGAAATAATAACCTATATTCATAACATACAAATTTGATTCGACTTTCTGGTGTCGTGGTGGATGGACGTCTACCACGCGGGCAGAAAGTCAGGTTAATGTTAGTTTTTGTACAGCCGTTCCACGTGCATCTCAAAGTTATTAATTATTGTTGTGAAAGTTTTGGGCATTCGTGGTGAGACAATCCCGTTTGCCCACTGAAGGGGGGTCGAATTTGTGGCTATAGCCCCCGTTTACTAGTATATTATCCAGTATTTTGGATAAACCATAAAAAACAAGCAAAGCAAAGCACATACAAATTTAAAAATATGAACTGAACAGATCAATGAGTAAGAAGATTCCAACAGGGTGTTTTTGGCGCGCATAACATTTTGTTGTTTGTGAGTTTGCTATAAATTTTCCGTCATAGAATGAACTTAAAGGCTTCTCTATAAACGAGTATACATTTTTTCACTTTATTGCAAAATAATTTGAATTCTACAGATACATTTTTGAGATAGGGTTGTTTTAGTTTGGGGTGTTTTTATGTTGCCTCTTCTTCTTGTGTTGTAATCGTGTTTATTTATGTTTTTTCAATTTTATTTTTGTACATAAATTAGGAGGCGCTGAAAACATAAAGTTGGTGTATGTGTTGTTGAAAATCTTTTTGGTTTCGATAGTATGACTTTAGATCCATTTTTGTGTTAATATGAGTGTTTTTATCTGGCTATGATAGGTACCACCCCATATGATGATACCGTAAGACAAAATAGACTCAGCCAGCGATCTGTATGCTATTGTGAGTATGTTTATTGGGAGGAATTTTCGTAGCTCATAGAACGTGTATACCAGTTTTCTCAGTCTCCTTTTTCCGGCGAGGCCCACAATCGACTCTTTTTTTTTCTGGGTACCTTTCAAAAAACAGATGACGCCTAACTCTATACGATCTGGCATACGTACCTTTCCCTGATTGAAAATTATTCACCTAATCTCCCAATCTGCAAAAATTATAAGCCCTCAGTTTCATACAGTGCTTTTCTTTAATGCCCCCCCCCTTTTTATTTTTTGAACGGGTCAACTCAAAAAATTGAAACTTTCGATAATGAAATTGATGCATGAATACTATATTTTGGAGTAAAATTGACAGATGAAACTTTCAAGATGGCGACTGGGCGCCACCTGGGAAAAAAAATTTAAAGGGGGGGTCTTGTGACACATTCTTTTGAAGCTCCTGACGAATAATTCACAACCCTAGAATATAAAGTCAATATCTTCACCTACTACAAAATGGCGGAACATTTAATAATTGCCTGAATACATCGACGTTTAACTTCATAAATTGAGGAAAGAAGCTGAGTTCAGTTCAGAAGATGCTCGAAATGGTTGCATTGAACTGCTTGACATAAGAACAGCCTATCCGATATTTCACGCCAAACATTTTCGAACACAGTAACGTCGATATTTCTACAAATATTTATTCTCTGCCGTATATCCAATATTGAAGCAGGTTCAGTTTTGTACACCTTTTGCTTCAAATAGCCTCATAAAAAAAGTCTACAGGTGTCAAATCTGGGGAGCGGGCTGGCCATTCCGTAGGACCTCGACGGCCAATCCAACGACCGGGGAAAGTATTATCCAAATAGTTTCTTACTTGTCCGTAGTAATGTGGTGGTGCTCCATCTTGTTGGAATACAATATCCATATCGAATTCATTAGAATTCGCTTCGACGATTTCGGTGATTAGAGGGCCAACAGTATTTTCCAGCATATTCAAATACAATTCCCCTGTTAAATTTTGTTCAATGAATAGAGGTCCTACAATATGGTTTCCCAATATTCCTGCCCAGACGTTAATTTTTTCTGGATATTGAGTATGAGTTTCCCGGAAAATGTGAGGGTTGGTGTCACTCCAATAACGGCAATTTTGTCTGTGAACCTTGCCGTTGAGATAAAATGTAGATTCGTCACTGGAACAAATATTGTGGAGATAGGTAGGATGCCTTGCAACGGTTTCCGTCATAATTTCGCAGAATTCTGTTCTTCGATCAGGGTCATCTTCGGTTAACTGGTGTACCATTTTGATTTTGTATGGATGATACTAATTCCTCTTCAAAAGTCTCCACACAGTAGAAGGACACACCTCACAAACATTCGCGACGGAGGAAGTAGACTGTTGATGATTTACTATCATCTCACCAATTATTTGAACTTGCTGTTCTTCCGGAATAGACGGATGACCTGGGGGCTTTTTGTTCTGTACAATACCGGTAGTTGTAAATTTGGTTACAAGTTCCCTACAGATAGGACGATTCGGGAAACGATCATTAAAAATTATTTCGGTTTCGTGAAAGTTACGCGTCGCACCGTAAATAAAAATCGCTTTGATTTTTTCTTCCAATGGACGAGAATTGACTATTTTTGAGATAGTTCACGTGGTACCTATTTACTAGTAAAACCGAAAACTAAATGAGAATATTTTAACTGAACAATGATGTTCGTTGTCGAACTGACATTTCTTGTCATTTTTTGTTTAAACAAAAAATAACCTATCAAACTTTATCGGGTTGTTGGGATTGCCATATGGCAGAGCAAAACAAATAATTCTAGATGTATCGATATTAAGTGTTTGAATTCAGGTAATTATTAAATGTTCCGCCATTTTGTAGTAGGTGAAGATATTGACTTTATATTCTAAGGTTGTGAAGTATTCGCCAGGAGCTTCAAAAGGATGTGTCACAAGACCCCCATTTCAATTTAATTTTTTTTCCCAGGTGGCGCCCAGTTTCTTGAAAGTTTCATCTGTCAATTTTACTCCAAAATATAGTATTCATGCATCAATTTGATTATCCCAAGTTTCAATTTTTTGAATTGACCCGTTCAAAAAATAAAAGGGGGGGACATTAAAGAAAAGCACTGTATATAAATTTTGCCGTTGCAGTTCCCATAATATTACTCATACGATTCATAAGGCAACAAACCTTTTCTTTGTTCTAGACAAAACAATCATCATATCGCAAGAAAACATGTTGGAATTCTGATAAGATTATCTGAAAAATTTCATGACAGAAAATAATAATTTCTGAATACTATAATATGAGCTCTCTCTTACATTTTCCAATTTTAAGATATTTTCAGTGTCACAATAACTTAAACATTTTGTTTAGATTCCCAATGATTCTTTCACCGTCTTTTCAGAATTGCTACTTTCAGTTCTCTATGTATGGATTTGGAGCACCTTTGTAAGTGGAAGCATTGGTACGATCGAGTCTCGTGTGTCAGGTGCGGAAAGTGAAGAAATTGATTATTCCCGCATACATGCGAAAGTGATTAGCCAAGTAGTTGCGACAACAAACCAGCTCTGTCAAATTAGAGGTGAATAAATACTTTCACAAACAATTAATAAAATTTAATTAAAACTTACATATCTAATGTTGCAGTTAATTACACGAATAAAAAAACTGTTAAAGAAATATTAATACGTACGAAAGAAATATAAATAAATATATTGAAAATATTGTTTACATACATACATTTTCACATATTTTTCATATTGTTCGTTTACTGTCAGAATTTGACTAAAAAAATATTTTGAATGTGAATTAAGTTTTACACGAATAAAAATACGTTTCCATATTTTTCAATATTACTGTAATTATTAGTATGAAAAAATGTAATTGTTTATATTAATGTGAAAATACATTGGAATTCATTAATGTCGCCGAGTTTTCAACCCAAATATGTTCAAAGAAATCATGAATTGACTATGAAATTTCCAACTATACTGGGTGACAATGGGACTGGGACCATGCCTTTATCTCCTTCACTTATCAACCGATTTGAATGAAATTTTGTACATAGATATGAGACACAATTTCGGATTGACAAACATATGAAATTTTTATTCAACATTTGAAAAAAAAAACTCAATTTTTTTTTTAGCCCAGGAGGTCTTGATCAGGTTGAAATCTATACTAATTTACATCAGTAACTCATAGTCATATTCATTTCATCGACAAAATCAATAACAAATCCTACAGCAGGAATTGAAATTTTCTGAACGCATTTTTAACGAAAAAATCGTTTTTTTCAAATGGTACCTACCGAGGGCCATCTTGCCATTCGATAGAGAATGTAATTACCATTTCAACGATATACATTATGTACCACTTTCTTTTTGTTCAAAACTAAAAAACGATCAATTATTGAATTTGTACAATATTTTATACGATGCCTACAAATTCCAATGAGTTATCCGTTTAGGTTTGATGAAATGAAAGGTAGCCGTGGAATCATGAAAAACAATTTAACTTGTCATCTAGTTTCGTTTGTAAAAAGTTTTTTTGAAATGGAAAATAATAATCCTTAATCTCGAAATGAACAAATCGATATGATATTGATATACGGAGAATGTCAGAAGAACGCTGTCAATGCTAGTATGCTATACGCTGTTCGTTATCCGTTAAGACGGCACCCATCGAGGACCTATTTCAGGAAATTGTATATTATGCTAAGGAAAGAACCAGCTGATCCAAACCACATCCACTTCATCGTCAGTGAAGAAGCGGAAACTAATGTTTTAGCATATGTTCATTTTTCTCCATCTGCCTCAGTGCGAGAATTGGAAGTTGAATGAGGGATCAGCAGAGAAAGTCCCAGAACAGTATTGAAAAAACATAAATATCGCTCCTATAAATACAATTTGCATCAGCATCTATATGAAAATGACCCAGAACGGAGACTAACTTATTGTAATTGGCTTTTGCGTCATCTTGATTTGAATAATGGTTTTGTCTCGAAGATACTGTTTACAGATGAGTCTAGGTTTACGAATAATGGTATGTTCAATAGGAATAATACAAGATATTGGGCTCAAGGAAATCCTAGGTTGCTGTGAGAAGGTAATTTTCAAGAACAATTTAGATTCAACGTCTGGGAAGGAATCATAGGGACAAGAATCATTGGACCAATTCTTTGCGACGGGCCTTTGACGGGCCAAATATATCTACAATTCTTAGAAAACTATATTCAAAATAATATCAACGATTTACCTGAGAACATCAGGGAAATATGTTTTTTTCAGCAGGATGGTGCAGGACCACATAATGCTAATATTGTTCGGCAATATCTTAGTGATACCTATGGGCAGATAAGGATTGGAACAAATGGTCCAATCAGATGGCCAGCCAGATCGCCCGATGTATTTTTAGTTATGTATTTTTATTTATGGGGTCACATAAAATCCAAAGTATACTCGAGGAGACCAACTTCTTTGGAGAACTTGAGAGATAGAGTTGAGCGCGCATTTCAGGATATTCCTGCTCACGAACTGATAAATGTGATGATGTGTACAATAAATAGAACTAGTCTATGTGTTAGTGAAAACGGGCAACACTTCGAAGATATCATTGGTCATTAATAAATAAAATGACTTTTCGATGGTTGTGAAACTCTTCTATTGAAAACAGGATAATGGTATTGTGAGTAATAATTTGTATGTTTCACTGTTTCATTCGTTAGATTTATTCAAACACTTTGATTATATTGAAGTTATCTTTTCTGTAAAGGGTTTATGATCATTACATATTGTCAAGTCGATTATTTTTGGTAATTCATTGTTACCATTTTGAAGCAAGATTTGAAAGAATGAATAGGTGTCATGTCACCTACCAATTTTTTCAGATTAATTTCATTTTGTTAGATGGCTCTCTACGTTTTGAACAAAAAAAAAGTGGTACAATAATGTGTATCGTTGAATTGGTAATTAAATTCTCTATCGAATGGCAAATTGGCCCTCGGTAGGTACCATTTGAAAAAACCGATTTTTTCTTTTAAAATGCTTTCAGAAAATTTCAATTTTTGCTGTAGGATTTGTTATTGATCTTATCGATGTAAATTAGTATAGATTTTAATCTGATCAAGGCCTCCTAGGCTTTAAAAAAATTGTTTTTTTTTTCAATTGTAAAATAAAAATTTGGCAACACTGTCGTATGTGATTTGAGGGTGTTCTATTTGAAAAATCAAAGTTGGTGGCTATTCTGGTGAAACCAGAGGTCGGTCATTTTGTTTTTATATGTCTGTCAATCCGAAATTGGGTCTCATATCTATGTACAAAATTTCATTCAAATCGGTTGATAAGTGAAGGAGATATATGCATGGCCCTAGTCCCATTGTCACCCGGTAGACCGTACAACGTCAATATTAATAATGCATTTATTGCAATCTGTCAATAATTTTCAACAAAAAAGTAATACTAGTTAACTGAACACTTCAATTGTCACTTCAAAGTGACAATTGTCAGTTCAAAGTGACAATTGTCACGTCAAAGTGGCAATTCCAAATAATTTTGAAAAATATTTTGTTGTTGGTTCTACGCCTTCGCACTGTATTATGTTTGCACATGCATATGTTTATGATAATTATTATATAGGTATTTGTTTCTTATTATTATGATAGGTATTATCATACACAACCTTCAAGCTTCAGTGAATTATATTTATTTTTCATGTTATATTACTTTTGGAAATTTTCGGATAATAAACATATTATTATTATTTTATTCACAATTAACTCTTACCTTATATCTAATCCATGTTCTTTGTGTGTCACCATCATTCACCATTGCACTCCCCACATGTATTCATACAGTGTCCGTCATAAAGTTGGCTACATATGGGAAAAACATTTGTTATTGAAATTTCTGAAAAACTCTAGTGACGGTTCCTTTCTGCATGTCTGACAACTAAAAAATCCGTTTCGTTGGGTCAAATTAACAAGAAATCAAAAATACCATTTTATTCCTTTACCCTTACTAAGAAACATTATACATTCTTGTTTTATCTGGAAACAGCTTTAATAACCTAATTTTGAACTCTTTTATATGCTGTGTAATGAACGCTTTTAACAACATAAATGTATTAAATTTTATTTTTCTATATTGATGATTTTTTTAATTTATTATACTAAATTAATATTTAAAATATTTAATTTGATTTTTATTAATAAATTATAAAATTATTTATTTTTGATTATTTCATAGCTGTAAGTATATATAGTGTGAAATAATACAATAATTGTGATCGAAATTAGAGTTATAATAAATTAGAGTTCAAAATTATTGTCGAGTGTAAATAAATGCTGTCACTGTCACTCACATGTACACGAGCATGCGCACTCGGATACATTCAACGGTCAGGTAGCGTGCAGCTGCTATGTTGTGTCCTGTTCTATCACACGGACCTCGGACGCTCTACTTTCTCTCTCGCACCTATCAAATAGCTAAAATTCTAAGACTTTATAGCTTGGCAATAATATTTTATGTACGATTTTTTGCAGGCAAGCCTATACGATTGGTTTTGTAATTAAATTATCTTACCTATGATATCAATTTCGATTTGTTAACAGATCGGTGTGAAAGAATATTGATTAAAATTAATTCAATTAAAAATAGCTATGAACACTTTTCGATAGGCAAGTTATCGTAGGCATATTTGTTTATGAATTATATTTGATAAAAAATATGTCTCATCGAGTTATCTGATCGGTGAAGATCGATCTCCTACCGGCTCTTAGACTATAATTAATCTCCCGCAAAATGTCTATTCCACAAATATTTGATTAGTTTTGACCCAAACTTATGTGATTTGGGTTATTAAAGCTGTTTCCAGATAAAACAAGAATGTATAATGTTTCTTAGTAAGGGTAGAGGAATAAAATGGCATTTTTTATGGTTCAAAATTGGTACATGGGGTCCTTGTTGGATTCCAAACACATTTTCTCAATTTTTTTTGATATTTGTAATTTGACCCATTTTTCGGCACCACAGACAACTTTTTTGTACTTGTCTAATGACCTTTTCCCAATGTAGCCAACTTTATGACTGACACTGTATATACTTAGTGAATAAATATTATTTTATTATGGTTTTAGAAGGGATATAATCATCTAGAATCGTCTCGAGGAAGAAAGCTGCAGGATTCAAAGTTGAAAGGAAAAAGAAAGAATCGTTTACTTTTTGACAACATAAAAAAGAGGTTTTACCAAACAACTTCGTAAATCAGTATTTTTACGTGAAGCGGAACACACTGTATACGTTAGCCCCTATTTGTACCCGTGGTTGTTTTGCAGCTCGGTAAGTAACTGAAAAGCTCTTTCACAGTTTCATACATTTAGCTTTCGCGTGCTTCCGGCCCTTTCCAGATGTAACCACATCCGGACTTCTATTGCGTTGCAAAAGCCACCTTTTTCTCTCTTTGTTACAGTTTCCACTCAGAGTACGGTATTAGACTGGTGAACACGTCTCTTAGTGTCCTTTGAGGCATGAAACGAGATTGCACATTTTGCATTTGAATTAACTAAGTGGAAAGTGTTATTATACCGGGTGAGAACTTACGTCGAGCAGACATCGTGACAAAACTGAATATAAGTTATGTTTTTCTGTTATGTGCGACTCATTGTGAATAGCCTTGACCGAATCTCATGTATCCATGGGGTAAATTAAAAAAATAATTTTAATTTTGATTGTTTCAAAAAAATTACATTTGACATAAGGTTTGGACTTGTTTCGACCTGTTGAAAAATATACAGGATGTTTCATTTGAAAAAACAAAGTTGCTGGCATTTCCAGAAAAACTGAAAGTCCGTCATATTGGATTGTAATGTGATCAAATCCGAAATGAACTGTACCAAATTTCAGAAAAATCCGCTTACGAATGCAGACGTTACAGGGGTGGCCCAATTACCTGTATCACCCGGTATAGGAATTGAACGCGTTGACTCTTAATTCTGAGAGGATAGAAATTCTGTAACTTTACTTTTACCATCTGTATTAAGAGTTCTTTCAGATCATGCGTAATGTGAACTTCGGAAATCTCTAATTTAATTTTCTGGTCAATCATAACACCCTATAAATTTTTTTTATCATTGGCTCAAATAATTGATCATCTACAATGAAAAACTCAGGAGATTACTTCAATGTTTCTTATCGGTCATTAAATGAAATAAAATTGATAGCTTTCCATCCCATTCATTGCTTCGGCAAAATATATTATTTTTGTATTTGGAATAAAGTCAAGGGCGGCATTCCCCAAGTTTGGCAAAAAGTCAACATTAGTTATAGTCTGAAACTCCCGTAACCCACAAAAAAACTCAACAGAGGCTCTATATTCTATAATGGTGGCAAAATGTTGCTAATTAACATCAGGAGAGCAAACTTGAACGAAAGCCAATTGAAAAAACAGTCAAAAATTATCTCTCTGAAAGACCCTACTACTCGCTGCAGGAATTCTTTCTCTCACTATATTAACTATATTATATTTTGTTGAGGGAAACATTCTCAATTGAATATTGAATAGAAAGATTTTTCTGTGAATTGAAAAATCCACTATAAATGAAGTTATTTTGGAATGTCTAACAGAAACAATATTCGTGAAGTACGCTGGACATTGAAGTACATCTGATAGATATTCTGAAAAGACCGTAACTAAAAGATTGTTTCTTTTAGGGTCTTTTCAGAATATCTATCAGATGTAGTTCAATGTCCAGCGTGGCTTTAGCCGGGGAAGTAGTTGTTTTCTGTTAGACATTCACAAAAAATAACGTCATTTATAGTGGATTTTTCAATTCACAGAAAAATCTTTCTATTCAATATTCAATTGAGAATGTTTCCCTTTTCAACATGAGTACCCCACAAGAGGTTATCTTGACGATGGAAGATAGTGACTAAAGTTTATCTTTCACTCGCAGATGATTCCACATCTGATTTTATGAACATCCTGTTCATATTTTCAACAAATCAATTATATTTTGTATTCTGTTACTTTTTTATGTTAGTTCTGACTATGAAGAAAGAGACAGCGAGAGAAAGAAACAGAGAGAGAAAGAGACAAAGAGAGAAAGAGACAGAGCGAGAGACAGAGTGAGAGAGAGAGAGAGAAAGAGACAGAGAGAGAGAGAGAGAGAGACGGAGAGAGAAAGAGACAGAAAGAGACAGAGAGAGAAAGAGACAGAGAGAGAAAGAGAGAGAGAGAGAGAAAGAGACAGAGAGAGATGCTGAGCTGCTTCTACTTCTTCTTGATTTAGACTTCTCAATCTCAATTTGTTCTCTCTCTTCATCTTTCCTGTATTCTGTGATTTATGTCTTTTCTTCAACTCCAGCGATTTGCAGTCTTCTTTCACTCACTATTTCCTTAGCTTGAAGTCGTTTGCTGCGTCGTATTTCATCTGATTTCGCTTTACCATAGCGCTGGTTAGTTCAAAACGATCGAAGGACCAATGTTAGTTCAAAACGATCGAAGGACCAATGTTAAAGTCTTTATCTGTAATTGATTGGTTTATATACGGGTCGAAGGTCGATTTCTTATATTTTTTGATTTCATCAAATTGAAATTCTTTTGACAATGTCAGACTATTTATTTTTATTTTTTTCATAGAAAACATGACACAATTATTCATACTATAGTAAACATACAGGGTGTTCTGATAAATTAAACAATAATTCATAACACCGGGTGTTCCATTTGAAATTCCTGAGTTAGGGTAGGTTCCGGTGAAACCGAAAGTATGAAATATTGAAAAAAAATGAATCCAACACCCTTCTAAGTTTGTATCTCATATCATGGCTTGTCTAAAAACAGTTGACATCCGGTATACTCAGGTTCTGCGTTTCTTTTCCTCGTGAACGATTATTCACTAATTGAAATCAATATATGGAATAGCACGAACACGGCGTGTTTCGCACTCCACTTAATTGTCTGGAACTAAGTAGCAGGCTCGAGTTGTACAGCTCTAGTTGGATACCGACGCGGCGGTTCGCAAATAGGAACGTTGCTCATTTGCCGGAACGTTTTCCTCAGAAGTTGAGTGCTGAAAATCAACTGAATGCGAAGTTTGCATAAGAAAGCAGAAACTGTAGAAATCTGTGCGGTTGTCTGACCGCACCTTTTAGTAGCGGAGCGAAGACAGAAGTTCCTGAAGACGACACAAATGAAGGAAACTATCCAGAAACAGCTTTCAAACTTATGTGAATATTTTTCCTGCACGCTCGTCTGTGAGAGACGAGATACAGAACTTCTGAAAGGCCTGACATATAAGGGGAATTCTCTGGTAACAACAACTTATGTGGAGCATTTTTTCGGCGGGTCTTATGCTCTGCGAACTTAGAGTACAACTCCAATCATGTTGTATGCGAGAAGAGAAGAGAAACTACGTTTACATGTTATAATACATTTGTAGCAGGTCACTCTGGTAGAAGTAAAAGTGCATGACTAGGTCATACAACAGATTGACAACACATGAATGAAAAAAACAAACAAAAAATATAAAATAAAAAGGTTCACTCAGAACAAATGTCATAATCTGTATATAGAGCTTGGAAAAGAATAATGAATTGAAAGAATATATTCATTGGGAAAGATCACTTTTCGAACTATGAAAGAATCCAGTACTAATATATAAATTCATATTACGGGAAAGTTATAATATTCAAATGAGTATTGAAATCAGTGAACCTTAATATTATAAAAATAACAACACATATCTGTGCTGGGGACGAAAATATAATTTTATACTACACGTGGGAAACAATAAACTTTAAAACAAGGCTTCCTAAAATAAACAAAAAAATTTAATCGTAAATAAATATGAACGTGAGTAAACTAAGAATTCATAGGCTTTAGTTTCACAACACTCCGTATAGAACCTCTAAAGACTCTTTAAGACACGCTTTTGTACTGTCAAATGGTGTGAAATAGATTTAGTATTGAATATAGTGAACCAAAATAATACAAGTACATTGCTGTATAGTTATACATCATTAAGCGGTATTTGTAAAATCCTTATATCTGGGTTTTCTAAAGTGTTTCTTTTGTAAAAGTAAATGTGTGATTCGGAAAACAATTGGCTAATCAGAGGTGTGGTTTTTAAATAAATAACACTCAGTATGGGTCATAGCACAAATTCATTGTAAACGTACAGAGGTAGATATAAAAATTTGATATAAAAAAAATTGACATGACGAACACATTAAAAACCTGGAGATAGGCAGTTTAGCACACTTCTTCATTGCTAAATTGATGGGTTAAAAAGTCATTTTCCGAGTAAAAACACTTCTTCAGTAGACAAGATTTCACTACCCGTTTGAAATCGTAAAAGTTCATATTTCTTATTTCGAGAGGCAATTTATTGTATAGACTTATGTTCAATGAATTTTTCTGTGAAACATAAAGTCTATATCTTGGCGTACGCAAGAGGTTTCCTGACCTTGTTAGGTATTGGTGCGTGTCCGATTGTTGAGCAAAATCCGATCTGTATTTCAAGCAGAGTGGCGTATAATGTCCCCCCCCTTTTTTGAACGGGTCAACTCAAAAAATTGAAACTTGGGATAATGAAATTGATGCATGAATACTATATTTTGGAGTAAAATTGACTGATGAAACTGGGCGCCACCTGGGAAAAAAGATTAAATTGAAAGAGGGGTCTTGTGACACATCCTTTTGAAGCTCCTAACGAATACTTCACAACCCAGAATATAAAGACAATATCTTCACCTACTCCAAAATGGCGGAACATTTAATAATTGCCTGAATACATCGACGTTTAACTTCATAATTTGAGGAAAGAAGCTGAGTTCAGTTCAGAAGATGCTCGAAATGGTTGCCTTGAACTGCTTGACGTAAGAACAGCCTATCCGATATTTCACGCCGAACATTTTCGAACACAGTAACGTCGATATTTCTACAAATATTTATTATTCTCTGCCGTATATCCAATATTGAAGCAGGTTCAGTTTCGTACACCTTTTGCTTCAAATCTCCCCATAAAAAGGTCTACAGGTGTCAAATCTGGCGAGCGGGCTGGCCATTCCGTAGGACCTCGACGGCCAATCCAACGACCGGAGAAAGTATTATCCAAATAGTTTCTTACTTGTCCGTAGTAATGTGATAGTGCTCCATCTTGTTGGAATACAATATCCATATCGAATTCATTAGGTTCGCTTCGACGATTTCGGTGATTAGAGGGTCAACAGTATTTTCCAGCATATTCAAATACAGTTCCCCTGTTGAATTTTGTTCAATGAATAGAGGTACTACAATATGGTTTCCCAATATTCCTGCCCAGACGTTAATTTTTTCTGGATATTGAGTATGAGTTTCCCGGAAAATGTGAGGGTTGGTGTCACTCCAATAACGGCAATTTTGTCTATGAACCTTGCCGTTGAGATGAAATGTAGATTCGTCACTGAAACAGATATTGTGGAGATAGGTAGGATGCCTTGCAATGGTTTCCGTCATAATTTCGCAGAATTCTGTTCTTCGATCAGGGTCATCTTCAGTTAACTGGTGTACCATTTTGATTTTGTATGGATGATACTTATTTCTCTTCAAAAGTCTCCTCACAGTAGATGGACACACCTCACAAACATTCGCGACGGAGGAAGTAAACTGTTGAGGATTTACTATCATCTCACCAATTATTTGAACTTGCTGTTCTTCCGGAATGGACGGATGACCTGGGGGCTTTTTGGTCTGTACACTACCGGTAGTTGTGAATTTGGTTACAAGTTCCCTTAAATATTTTCTACAGATAGGACGATTCGGGAAACGATCATTAAAAATTATTTCGGTTTCGTGAAAGTTACGCGTCGCACCGTAAATAAAAATCGCCTCGATTTTTCCTTCCAATGGACGAGAATTGACCATTTTTGAGATAGTTCACGTGGTACCTATTTACTAGTAAAACCGAAAACTAAATAAGAATATCTTAACTGAACAATGATTTTCGTTGTCGTACTGACATTTCTTGTCATTTTTTGTTTAAATAAAAAATAACCTATCAAACCTTATCGGGTTGTTGGGATTGCCATATGGCAGATAAAAACAAATATGTCTAGATGTATCGATATTCATGTGTTTGTATTCAGGTAATTATTAAATGTTCCGCCACTTTGTAGTAGGTGAAGATATTGACTTTATATTCTAGAGTTGTGAAGTATTCGTCAGGAGCTTCAAAAGGATGTGTCACAAGACCCCCATTTCAATTTAATTTTTTTTCCCAGGTGGCGCCCAGTCGCCATCTTGAAAGTTTCATCTGTCAATTTTACTCCAAAATATAGTATTCATGCATCAATTTCATTATCCCAAGTTTCAATTTTTTGAGTTGACATTAAAGAAAAGCACTGTGTGTAAGCGGTGGGAAGAAGCATGATCTTGAGATCAATAAATAGAGCGTGGCAGTGGTCTCTGTAACCCACCCCTGATATTATACGAATTACTCTTTTTTTGTAAAACAACAATTCTGTTTGAATGGGTGGAATTTCCCAACGAGACAATTCCATATGTCATATGACAGCGAAACAGTCCAAAATAGCTGGATCTGAGAGTATCTGCAACAACAAGATTCTTCAATCTGCGAATCAAGAACGTGACACTTGACAATTTATTCGACGGTTTATCCACATGACACATCCAATTAAGTTTGTCATCATGGATATTCCAAGTAACTTGACACTTTCACCTCCTGTTACCGCTAGGTTTGAAGATATAACACTTCAGAGTTAGAATTTTCGGTAAGGGAAAACATTTGGTTGTTTCTTACGACGACATATTGGCGCCATCCTACCAGTATTTTTTTTATAGAAATCTCAAAATTTGGACTTTTTTCCTCAAAATGTTGAGATTTTTTCTCAAAATTTTGAATTTTTTTTTCAAAATTTTCAATTTTTTTCTCAAAATTTTAACTTTTTTTCTCAAAATTTTGACTTTTTTTCTCAAAATTTTGAGATTTTTTCTCAAAATTTTGTCTTTTTTTCTCAAAATTTTAAGATTTTTTCTCTCATGCATTGGTTTCATTCAGTGTAATCCCTGCGTTTAACGAATGTGGGTAGAATCATAGATATCATGGATGAACTCATTAAGCGATATTTTTTTCTTGGTTTGAATTACGGGGAAATTATACAATATATGCAATTAGTACACAACAATTCATCAGCAGAAGGACATTGCAAAGAAGTCTGAAATCACTGGGGTTATATAGAAGAAAGAACTACACAAACGTAGAACAACTCGTTTCTTTTCTCAAGGAAGAAATTGATAAAACAGGGCAATTACATGGATATAAATGGATGCATTTGAAATGTTTGTAAACCGGTATGGTAGTTCAACAAGAAAGCGTTCGTCTAGCTTTGAATATTCTCGATCCTGAAGGAGTCACCCTACGCAGAAGAAATAGATTGAGGAGAAGAGAATATTTCAGTAAAGGTCCTAATTTTTTATGGCACATCGATTCCTACGATAAACTGAAACCTTATGTAATCGCAACAGATGGTTGAATCGATGGATTTTCACGAAATGTTTTATGGTTAAAAGCTGCATTCACCAATAATGCCCCAGCCGTAATAAGTGGTTATTTCATTAATACAGTCGAATCCTTAGGGGGCTGCCCCAAAATGATTCGAACAGATATGGGTACCGAAAATGGTTATGTCGTCAAATGCAGAATTTGTTCGGTGACCGCAACTTGGGAGCAATATTCATTTATGGAAGGAGCACAGCAAATCAGAGAATATGATCTTGGTGGAATATATTGTGGAAACATACAGCAGTTTTGGATGAATTAGGGATTACACTGAATGAAACCAATGCACGAGAGAAAAAATCTTGAAATTTTGAGAAAAAAAGCCAACATTTTGGGACTAAATCTCAAAATTTTGAGAAAAAAAGTCAAAATTTTGAGAAAAAAAGACGAAATTTTGGGAAAAAATCTCAAAATTTTGAGAATTAAAGTCAAAATTTTGAGACTAAAATCTCAAAATTTTGAGAAAAAAAGTCAATATTTTGAGATTTCAATAAAAAAAATACTGGTAGGATGACGCCAATACGCCGTCGTACTTTCTTGTTGAACTACCATACCGGGAAAAAAAGTCAAAATTTTGAGAAAAAAAGTCGAAATTTTAAAAAAAATTTTGAAATTATAGTCGAAATTTTGAGAAAAAATCTCAAAATTTTGAGAAAAAAAGTCAAAATTTTAAGAATAAAAGTCGAAATTTTGAGAAAAACTCTTAAAATTTTGAGAATAAAAGTCAAAATTTTGAGAAAAAATCTCAAAATGTTGAGAAAAAAAGTCAAAATTTTGAGATTTCAATAAAAAAAATACTGGTAGGATGGTGCCAATACGCCGTCGTAGTTTCTATAATGAAGCTTTTGTCGCATTTTTCGAATCTACGCTAGCACAACTCTTTTGAGGGGAATTTGGTTTTGCAACTGCTCGGCGATAAGAAATACAGTGAAATTTGAAGAACTATGTTTTTTTCTAAAGATATTATTCTAATCAATCCATTGATGAGACCAGTGTGGTACAGTAACATATCTTTTGTCACAGAATTTAAATTTTTCGATTGATTTATATAACGTGTCCTCAATCATTTTTGTTGTGCAAAGAATAACTGTTTGAACTAATATTTCCCTATGGAACAAAAAAAATGTTTTCCCAGCCTGTACAACCTTCTTGGAGGCCCTTTTCAGGAAACTCATAAAGTCAATTTTTTTACGTTTTCACGACTTCCACCTGTAACCTCTCGTGCAGCCGAAACATAAAAAACGTTATCTCATAATGGGGGGTAGAGGTTGCTGATAATCCTCTTTTCTCTTCCGTTTCTGGGCACTGAATTATTGTTCATTATTCCGACCCTTCAGCATGAAAGATTAATGATGGAAAATTGTGCTAACCTAACAAATTAATGTGTGGTTAACAGATAATTATGGGGGTTGTTTGGGCCAGTGCCGTTTTTCCTCGTTAGCAAGTCAGACAAATGATCAACAAATAAATCCTGCTGAATTTCAATATTCGAAGAATCTCGGGTTTGGTTGCCATGTTCGTTACAACGTTAGAAGAATTCTGTTTGAAATATCGGATTTCTTAGTGTATGATATCAATGAAAAAACGAATAACAGAGAGAACGGATGTAGATTTGTTCGATTTTGTTTCGATTTTGATTATTGGAAATGACTTTTGTCTGATTTTTAATTGGAACTGAATGATTGCTGATATCATATTCTATACAGTGCGCGTCAAAATTATGGAACAAATTCGATATTTCGCAAGCCATGTACTTTTGACAAAAATCCTAAAATAGGTCGATTTTTATTTTAAAATGCCGATTTTTTTATGTATATTCTAAAGAGGTTTTGTCTCTGGTTTTGACATGGTGACGTAATCGGTAATTTTTTTGAATTGGAATAGATGTCTTGTGATACCTCATCTGAAAGGCCTTTCAATACTGCATTCAATGATAATAATTAATTAGATATTTTTTTACAGGGTGAACAAAAATTAATACTTTATATCCAACAAAATAGAACAGTTAAATAAGATTTTCGAAATGCCATCCACCAGTCTCTTGACAATAAGCAAATCTACGGACACATTCCTCTTGCACATTGCGAATAACTTCCGGAGTAATTCTGTTAATTTCGATCCTAATTCGATTTTTCAACTCAGATTTTGCGGCCTATCTACATAGACCTTCGATTTCAAATAACCACACAGGAAAAATCCAGGAGCGTAAGATCTGGAGATCTTAGGGGCCACTCTATCGGTCCGCGTCTACCAATCCACCTCCTAGGAAAACAGTTATTCAAAAACTCGCGAACATCACGTGCATAGTGCGGGGGTGCACCATCTTGTTGCAACCAAATACTTTCATTTGGTGAGTTAGGATTGTTGGCGTTTGGAAAAATATTTTTTTATTATCATTACATTATGATTATGAAATTCTTGTATTGTCATCGGTCCTTGATATGTGTGACAAATTTCAGATTATTCGGAAGATTGGAAGTGGGTGAATATTTACTTCCAAGATTTTATTACATTGTGAGTTATTCAGTTACAAGTAAAGATAATAAAAGCGTATTAAAAAATGCAAAATTTTACTTTTTTGAGCCAAGGCTCTAACCCCTTAGACTGCCCTGGCAGACTAGTGAGTCAGTGCTCTACTACACCAATGGATCCTTTCCGAATATTAATAGTAAGCTATTTCCTAGTCTAAAATGGAAACAAAAGACAATCACAAATTAATGCCATAATAGGCAAGTTAGTGTCAAATAAATATAAGTTGAAATATCAACAAATATTCTTCACAAATTCTAAGTGAAAAGGTTCTAAAAGTAAACTATGGCTACTTTAAGTGAAACCCAACGCATAGAAATTTTAATTTTTATTGAATGCGGAGAAGAACCAGAACTCAGCATGAGGTATGCGACTTGTTCAATGCGAAGTATCCAAATAGACCTATCAGTCGTTCAACAGTCAGTAAGATTGAGAAAAAATTCAGAAAAACTGGTCATGTCAAACAAATTCCGAATGCTGGACGTCCTAAAATAGAAGAAAACGTGAAACTTGATGTTCTATTGGGTGTAGAGAATAATCCTCACAATACTTCACGACAAATTGCAGCAGACCTTGACATATCCCTAAGTTCTGTATTACGTATTCTGAAAGCAGAAAAGTACCATCCATACAAAGTACAGCTACATCAACAACTCAATGATGATGATCCCGATCGTCGTGTGTAACCGCAATCCACGTTCTATAAAACAAATTCTGTTTTCCGATGAGGCTACGTTTTGCCTAAATGGTTCAGTAAATCGTCAGAATTTCAGATATTGGAGTAGGGATAATCCTCACTGGATGATGGACGGGCATACTCAATACCCTCAGAAAGTCAATGTTTGGGCAAGGATAATAAACGACAGGATTATTGGCCCGTATTTTTTCGAAGGAAATCTCACAGGGGAGCGTTACTTGGAATTTTTAAGAAATGAACTCATACCTAGCCTTGCCGATATTTTTCCAAACGCCAACAATCCTAACTCACCAAATGAAAGTATTTGGTTGCAACAAGATGGTGCACCCCCGCACTATGCACGTGATTTTCGCGAGTTTTTGAATAACTGTTTTCCTAGGAGGTGGATTGGTAGACGCGGACCGATAGAGTGGCCCCCAAGATCTCCAGATTTTACGTCCCTGGATTTTTTCTTGTGGGGTTATTTGAAATCGAAGGTCTATGTAGATAGGCCGCAAAATCTACAAGAGTTGAAAAATCGAATTAGGATCGAAATTAACAGAATTACTCCGGAAGTTATTCGCAATGTGCAAGACGAATGTGTCCGTAGATTTGCTTATTGTCAAGAGACTGGTGGATGACATTTCGAACATCTTATTAAACTGTTCTATTTTGTTAGATATAAAGTTATTCTCTTATTGAAATAAAATATTAATTTTTGTTCACCCTGTGAAAAAATATCTAATTAATTATTATCATTGAATGCAGTATTGAAAGGCCTTTCAGATGAGGTATCACAAGACATCTATTCTAATTTAAAAAAATTACCGATTACGTCACCATGTCAAAACCAAAATATATATAAAAAAATTGGCATTTTAAAATAAAAATCGACCTATTTCAGGATTTTTGTAAAAGTACATGGCTGGCGAAATATCTAATTTGTTCTATAATTTTGACGCGCACTGTATAATCAACCGAGAGCAATTATTTAACTTTTTGCGTGTAATTATTGAAACACATATACAGGGTGTTATACACATATAAGTATCCGATATTTTACAGGGCGATTCCTCAGGTATTTATAAGGTGGAAAGTTCATATAAGCATGGGTCCACAAGGTCTTTATTTTTGATATACAAGGTGTTGAGAATTTATTTTTTATTTTGGTTTTTCGTGAATAATTTTCAAAATAATGTCGATATTTGGACAAAAAAGGGTATTTGGGGATTTCTTGATATGAGAAATTCAAATTTGATCTTAGTTTCGCCCTTAATTGTAGGGGGCGCCGCCTACAGGTCTTTGTCTCTATTGTGAAGTCACAACTTTGTCGTGCATGTATGTATCACATTTTCTAGAAGAAAAATCGATTCCTCTATAATTTGTACGTGAAAAAATTTTTATTCTCAAACGTCGCTAGAAGCAGCCGATTTCGAGATTTTGATTTAAATTAATCTATGCATCCAATCTCCTTCTCATTGATTCGCGAACTCTTTGAAAATAAAAGTATCAAGTAGGCTAGAAAGTTTATTCCAAAGTTTTTTTTGTGCCGTCAGGTCAAAAATAAAATCTTGACGAATAGTTAAATAGTTTTATTTATTATTATTGTGGTTATTTGTTGAAAAATGGTCAACTTACCAATGCAGAGTGTTCAGACATACAATTTAAATACGGATAGATAGATAGATATATTTTATTTCAACAGAGTATTTATAGTCATTCACAAGTGGCAGAATATTTTGTCTGAGAAATACGTCAAAAAACTTGTAGTAAAAAATCAATCAATATCAATTTAAAAAAGTTATGAAACATTCAAATGAATAGGTTCTGGTTTCAAACCGATTTAAACAATTTAAGATATGGGACATTTACATCTTATAAAAAATACCTTTTCGATAAATACGTATATACATAGCACGATTTTGTATAAAATTTGATTAATAAATTTCTACAGGTCAGAAAATATTCCTCGGTATTATAGGGCGCTAGGTTACATAAAAATTCTCTGACTGATATAAGAAATCTGCTAGCCACCACAATATCTTTTATATCTTGTGGAAGGTTATTATAAAATTTCATTGTGCTACAGATGGTGCTCCGTTCATATACGGATTTTGCATGAATGGGATATGAGAAGTCTTTTTTTTGTCTTGTCTCGTGAATGTGTTTTGCGATGTATGTCAAAAAGTCCAGGATTATTGATAATGAATTCTATTAATTCGAAGATGTAGATTGCTGACACAGTCAGTAGTTCGTTTAACTTAAAAATTCCTCTGCAGGAATCTCTTGTATTTATATTGAAAAGTATCTTAATAATTTTTTTTGACAAATGAAAACTCTGTTCATCCCATACGGACTTGCTAACGGAAATGCATATGAAGCTAGACGTTTGTATCAGGAGCGTTATCCGAACCGCACAACCCCTACTTCAAAAACGTTTTCAAGAATTCACGCTCGGTTAAGCAAAACAGGAAGTTTTGAGAAAGCTAGTCGTCTGTCTGGTGCACATCGGGCGATGAGAACCCCAGAAACTGAGAAAGCAGTTCTTAATCTGGTAGGAGAACACCCGGAAACATGCTCCAGAAAAATAGCGCTGACGTTAAACATTTCTCATGTTCTGGTATGGAAAATTTTAATTAATAATTTATTATATCCCTACCATATTCAAAGAATTCAGGCACTACTCCCTCGTGACTTTCCATTACGTATCAACTTCTGTCGTTGGTTTCTCCAATGCCTTATTCAAAATCCTTAATTTTACCGACGAAGCAAATTTCTCACGCAACGCTATACGCAATTTTCACAACATTCATTTGTGGTCAGAGGAGAACAGTTCTCTCTTAACGTCTGGGCAGGAATCCTTGGAAATTATTTTATAGGTCCATTCTTTATTCCGGGAAGATTAAACGGAGAGAGATATCGTCATTTTCTTGAAGAAGATTTGGCCATTTTACTGGAAGATGTGCCGCTTAGACTACGAAATGAAATGTGGTTTATGCATGATGGTGCTCTGGCACATTTTAGCATCCAAGCGCGAGAATTTTCAGATCAAACCTTCGGTAACAGTTGTATAGGTCGGGGAGGGCCTCAACCATGGCCCCCTAGGTCACCAGACCTTAACAGTTTGGATTTTTATCTGTGGGGACATAATTCTTAATTTACTAGACACCTATCCAAAATGGAGAATTGAGTAATCGAATAATTAACTCCTGTAAAACGATTCAAAATACTCCAGGAATTTTCCAAAGAGTGCGCGAATCAATGAGAAGAAGATTGGATGCGTGCATACTGGCAGGAGGTGGACATTTCGAACATTTATTGTTATTTAGATTTAGATTTATATCTAGTATTCCGTTGTTTCTTGTTGTTTAAGAATTAGCGCTTGAAATGTTCCTATGTTGAATTAAAAAAAAGTTTTCAAAATTGTTCCACTGTTTGAAAAACACATGCACCGATTAATTTAAATCAAAATATCTCGAAAACGGCTACTTGTAGCGACTTTTGAAAGCACACCTTTTCCAGGCAAAAATGATAGAGGAATCGATTTTTTTTCTAGAAAATGTGATACATACATGTACGACAAAGTTGTGACTCCCCAAAAGAGACGAAGACCTGTAGGCGGCGCCCCCCACAATTAAGGGCCAAACTAAGATCAAATTTGAATTTCTCATATTAAAAAATCCCCAAATACCAATTTTCGTCCAAATATCGACATTATTTTGAAAATTATTTACGAAAAACCAAAATAGAAATAAATTTTTAACACCCTGTATATCAAAAATAATAACTAATTACATTTATCTTGCAGACATATGAATCATTCATCAATGAATAGGAATACTGTTATGTGAGATATTATTTCATTGTTATCACTGTTGGGAAGCAATATTTTTCCAAGTCTCTTGAGCATGAACAGTCTCTCCTCCTAACAATATTATGAAAAGGAAGGAAACAAAAGATTCTCCTGTTAACACATAATTTGTAAATATCCCTATGATTTTTTATTTTTCCTCATTTCTTCGACAAAGGAACCTAGTTTTCATTGCCCTGAAGATGACTTTATAAAAGTCGAAACGTCGAAAAAGAATCAATGGTGGTTTCAGCTATTGGATCTCATAATTTACAATACTTTTTCTTTCACAGAATATTACCATTGTGCTCAATCAACTAGTTAGGAGTCTGGTTTGTATAAATTATTTGAGTAAAAATCCACTATTTTCCAGAACCCACTGAAAACACCGTCACGTTTCGATATGTCGACAAATCGCTTGATGACAAACAAACTCACAATATCGTCTCCTAAACTTCCTGAGAATCTCTCGAAAACTCTGAGGAACCACCACAAAGTTGAGTTAATTCGATTTCGAGGGAGGAAAGTAGCATAATGAAATTGCCTACGCCAATTGATATCAAATAAGAGATATATCTCGGGGTTTCGTCTGTAGGAAATGTGAAATTCTCTCCAGCACAATCGTTTCCAGATGTCTTGTGATATTTCTTTGCGTCGAAAACGTTTTTAGAGTGGAATTTGATGGAGTTCATTAAATGTTTTTTTTTCCACGAGACAAATTGGGGGCTCGGAAGGAATTTGTATTTCATTATCTATCTTATACAGGCTCATTCTTGACGAGCGTCGGTTAGAATTAATTGAAGAACAATAAAGAATGAAAAAAAAAACATTCTCTATGGTTTTGTACGAAGAGTTTTCAATTTTTCAGCAAATTTCTGACGAATGATATCTGTAATTATTTTTTTATTATACAGGGTGTTAGTGAATAGGTGCGACAAACTTCAGGGGGTGATTCTGCATGAAAAAATAATGACAGTTTGCTATATAACTTTTGTCCGAAAATGCTTCGTTTTCCGATATACGAAGTGTTAAAGTTTTTCTTAAAAACTGACTATTTATTTATTGCTCTGAAACCGGTCGAAATATGCAGATGAAATTTGATGAGTTTTGAGAGGTAGTTATTGCGCATTTTTTGACATGCAATTAAGAATTGTATTATCATCATTGGTGCGCAAACGGGTAATGATCTCAATTTTTTTAAAGAAAAAAAATGGTACGCCACTGAGATAATCGAATTTAAAATTTCTGAATTCCTCCTTCAATTTGTCACAAAAAATCTCTCATGCCTTTTTTTCGTATGGAGCGCCGTTTTTATGCAAAAAAATAAAACATCTTAACGCGTATTTTTCATTTCTTCAATCCATTATCAACTATCTAATACAATAACGTTAAATCAGAAGAATAACAGAAAATAACACCTGACCTCCCTCAGACGTGATACAAGACGTATTTCTTATTGTCTCACAGCCGGCTATAATTCGATTCCTCAGGTCTTCAACATTTTCGACGGGAGTGGAATAAACTAATGACTTAAGAAAACCCCAAATGCAAAAATCTAGAGGATTTAAATCCGGAGATCGAGCAGGCCAATGTTCCGTACCTCCCCTACCTATTCAACGACTTGGATATACTGTATCTAAGTGATTACGTACAATAATGCTAAAATAGACTGGTGCACCATCATGCATGAACCAGAAGTGTTGTCTCAGCTATAGAGGAATTTCTTCAAGGAGAACAGGTAACTCTTCCTGTAGGAAATTGAGGTAAGAGTCGCCTGTTAGTCGTTGTGGGAGGAAATATGGACCGATTAAATGATCATCAAGTACCCCAAGCCATACATTAACTGAAAACTGTTGCTGAAAATGAGCTTCAAAGATTCCATGTGGATTTTCCTCAGCCCAGAGGTGATTGTCATGGAAATTTCGTATACACTGTCGTCCAAAATTAGCCTAATAAGTAAACAGAAAGCCATTTGAAAAATCAGGAATTTGAGCGATTTGATGAAGAATCCAATGGCAAAAAACTAAGCGTGAAAAAAAGTGTCTAGGTAGTAGAGCTTGCACACGTTGAATATGAAACGGATACAATTGCTGTTCTTTAAGAATTTTAAATACAGTGAAGTTGCCTACATTCAGTATGTTGTCAATTTTTAGAGTGATTGTTTCAGGTGACTCCGCAATTAACTCGAGAACTGCTTCTTCTAGTTGCACAGTTCGTACTTCTCGAGGGCGCCCGCAGTCAGCCGTTTGTTTCTTAAATGTACCATTTTCGCGCAAACGTTGGTGAAGACGAGCAAATATTGTGTGATGGGGTACCCTACGTTCTGGATACAACTCAGCATACAATCGTCGAGTTTACCGACCATTTCCATTACTTCGACCATATACAAAATGCATGTCTGACAATTCCGCATTTGTATAATTTACCATTATTTTCGATAAAAGAAAAATGTATTACTTATTATCATTAATGTTATACCAAACTAAAAGCTTAAAAATGAAGAAACGCTGATTTGACATTTTGTTGAAATATTCGTATTTAACAGAATGTTGACAGTAGCCTACTAGCATCGCTACTAGATAATGTATTAAAGTAATGACAAATACTCGTTGAGATGTTTTATTTTTTTGCATAAAAACGGCGCCCCATACAAAAAAAGGCTGGGGAGATTTTTTGTCACATTTTGAACAAGGAATTCAAAAATCATTTTTAATTCAAAATGTCTCAGTGGCGTACCACTTTTTTTTTCAAAAAAATTGAGATCATTACCCGTATGCGCTCTAATGATGAACACAAAATTCTTAATTGCATGTCAAAAAATGCGCAATAACTACATCTCAAAACTCACCAAATTTAATTTGCATATCTCGACCGGTTTCAGAGCAATACATAAATAGTCAGTTTTTTAGAAAAACTTTAACACCCCGTATCTCGGAAAACGAAGCATTTGCGGACAAAAGTTATTTAGTAAACTGTCATTATTTTTCCATGCAGATTCACCCCCTGAAGTTTGTCGCACTTATTCACTAACACGCTGTATATTCTCCACTGGGTCAGTTTTCCCACAACTCACTTTGTGAAGTTTCATTGTAATAAGGCCCTTGATGTTTGTTGGTAACTTCAGTTCCATACATATTCAAACAGTTCACTTTGGCAGCGTATCGTTGCTTCTCTTGCTTGTCGATGAGCTCCTGTACGTGGTGGTTCGGCATTTTGGAGCCTGTAACAAAAGGAATAGATACATGAATCCGTCGATTACTAGTTATAATAAGTTGATAGTGGATAATTCCACATAGTTACATGATATACAGAAAAATATAATTTTAGTGAACATAATAATACATAAAGATATGGTTGCCAAACCCCCAATCCATGGGAAGTTATGAGCTGATGTTTTCAATTCATTCATTTCAGCAACTACCTATACAGAGTGGGCCATTGAAAACGAAACCGCGGCTCTGTAGTTCGGCAGAACCGTTATATTAAAACGCTCGGACACGTCAACTACATTTTCGAGGGGGACATCGTTCGCGATAAAATTCACCCGAAATACATTCCATCCCTCGGAGCTGTGACCGCCACCCCTAAATTTTTAAATGGCTACATATGGCAAGTGATACCTCATTTGGAAGGTATTTTCCTTCTAAATATCAAACAAAAATAAATTAATTCTATCGATTCGTTTTCGAGATATGGGAACTTGAAGTTGGGAAAACACTTTTTATTCACTCGAACAATAAAAACAATATCTGATAAAGCAACTGTCGCAATAATTATTATTGTCAATGGACTGAATGTTCAAACTGTCTACCACCCATTTCCATACAATAGTACAAGTTCTGTTCAAAACGAGACCTCGCATTTCGTAGCATTTCCGGGATTATTCGACGGCATTCTTCAATGATTCTCCTTCGTAAATCTTCCAGAGATTCTTGTTCGGTTGCAAAGATTTTGTTTTTCAAGTGACCCCACAGGAAAAAGTTGAGTGGGGTTAAATCTGGAGATCTGGCTGGCCACTCTATAGAGCCTCTTCTTCTAATCCAATTTCCAGGAAATATTCCATCCAAAAACAGGCTGTGCATAATGTGGAGGTGCCCCGTCTTGTTGAAATATCAAGTAGTCTTCATGGTAACGATCGTCATTTTCAATGATGTCTACTAATTGTGGATAAACAAATTCATTCAATAATTCCAAATAAGTTTCTCCTGTCAGGTTACCGTCGAGAAATACTGGTCCAATCAAACGCTCCCCAAAAATACTGGCCCAGACATTGAGTTTTTGGGGAGTTTGAATATGGACTTCGAGAAAAACATGTGGATTGGCATCTGACCAATAACGACAATTATGACGATTTACAGTCGAATTGAAAAATAATGTAGACTCATCAGAAAAGCAGATGTTGAAAAGGAAATTCTCATCAGCATCTATTCTCGTAGTCATAATTTCACAAAATTCCTGTCGCCTATCAAAATCATCTTCATTCAATTGTTGTACCAAATGTATTTTGTAGGGGTGGAATTTATGATGTTTCAGGATTCGGCGGATACTGGTTCTACTGATATTGGTAACACTAGCCAATTTCCTTGTGCTCAATGTTGGGTCTGTATTAACTTGTCCTAAAAGTGCAACTTCAACAGCTTCATTTCTCAACAAAAATTCTTGTTCTGGGTCTCATTTCTTGTTGGCTACTGATCCAGTTTGACGAAATTCTTGCATTAATTCTAGAACATATTTTCTAGCAACAAGTTTATCTGGATGCGTTTCATTGAACAAATTAGCTGTAAGGTTACCGCACTCATCATTCTTTATTTTTTTTTTATTATTTCAACTCTTTCCGCAATCGTTTACACCATTATTGCGGACAGATATTCAGCAGCTTTAGTGAAGTAATTCACTCAATTGCGATTTATCTCTTACATGTTTTTGTTGTACTCGCATTTGAGTCGAATTCGAGAAAACGTCTTTTTATCGATTCTTAAGAACCTTATAATTTTTTCGATCAAGTAAATGAGGATGAAATGAAAATTTGAAACGGAATTGCATGTTATTTGTTGGTAAACAGTAAGATCATTTAATTCCTTGACAAGATAATTATCTTCAAACAGTTGCATTATTAGATGTTATTTTTATTGATTGAGTGAATAAAAAGTGATTTCCCAACTTCAAGTTCTTATATCTCGAAAATGAATTGATAGAATTGATTTACTTTTGTTGTTTGATATTAAGAACGAAAATACATTTCAAATGAGGTATCACTTGCCATATGTTGCCATTTAAAAATTTAGGCGTGGCGGTCACAGCTCCGAGGGATGGAATGTATTTTGGGTGAATTTCATCGCGAACGATGTCCCCTTCGAAAATGTAATTGACATGTCCGTTCGTTTTTTAACCGACGAAACCAAAAAGGACGAAGTTCTCTATTCGACCCGTATATTTGATGTTTTTCCATCATATTTTTTTATGTATGATCACGAATAACTTTTTACTGAGGCGTCCGATTCCGTTAATTCTTTTTTCAGTGGATAGGGTGTACTTCGACTTTGGTCCCATTTGAATTAAAAAGATGAAATCCACCCCTAAGGGTAGCGAAACGAAGAATATTGATCACTCACCCTCTGAATTCTGGTCCGTTAACCGATTCTATCAGGCATAACTTTGTACTGGGTTCTTCGATTTGGATGATTCTTTTTTTAATAGATAGGGTATACCTTATATTTAGATTTCGAAAGGAATTAGCCACCCTTACGGGTAGAAAAATAGGGGATAATTGATTTTTCACTAGTGAACATTAGCACACACATACGTAGTTGACAATGACAGATCGCTACTGACATTATTCTTGTTCCGTCAAAATCAGTATATTTTATGAGAGGTTGGAATGATATACAAAGTAATGAAATAAACTAACCAGAACAACGAAAATAATTTATATACAACAAACTCTACTTACATAATTCTTGTTCCGTCAAAATCAGGATAATAGTTGAAGTAAGGTGGGTAAGTAAGTATTTTGGAAGTAATCAAAAACAAGTAGGTAGTAATTGGTAGATTTTATCCACAAAAAATATTGAAAAATAAAAACTTTTTAACAAAAAATTCAACCGACGAAATACGGAACTGAAAAGTAAAAAATAAAAACTTTTTAACAAAAAATTAAACCGACGAAAAAATCAACTGAGAAGCAAAAACTAAAATAAACCTTCTTAGTCTAAATGATAATTGAGCTCCTAAACTAATGTAAGTAACTGATTTTGAGTCGGCGCCAAACAAACTAGCAATTGAATTAGGTGAAGCGTAAAATGATGGCAGCGAGATGCACGGCTGCGTTTTGATGACTTCTTTCATAGATAATGATCTTCGATAATTGTTTGTTTGGTGCCGACTCAAAATCAGTTACTTACATTAGTTTAGGAGTTCAATTATCATTTAGACTAAGAAGGTTTATTTTATTTTTTGCTTTTCAGTTGATTTTTTCGTCGGTTTAATTTTTTGTTGAAAAGTTTTTATATAATTCGG
Organism: Gonioctena quinquepunctata; assembly: GCA_018342105.1. Lineage (NCBI taxonomy): Eukaryota > Metazoa > Arthropoda > Insecta > Coleoptera > Chrysomelidae > Gonioctena > Gonioctena quinquepunctata. The sequence goes on along the minus strand of JAFIRS010002655.1, from coordinate 29,918 downwards.
TTCTGCCGACCTACGGAGCCGCTGTTTCGTTTTCAATGGCCCACTCTGTATCTTTAAAATACAGTGTGGAACAGCCGAATGGAATGAATTCATTATTTCAATTGTTATGCATATTTATAAAAAATCCCGAAATACGTCAATTTCAGATTTTGAAATGACACCCTGCAATGACAAAATTTCATCCCTACTTTCAACCCCCTTCCAGTGACAGTTGCAACCCCCAAATTTTTAAATGGGAAGTTGGGACATGTGATACATCATTCAAAAGGTCTTTTCATTATCTATTCAAAAAATTTTATTTTTTCGAATTTGTTTAAAAAATGAACAAGATTAAATAAAATCATTAGTTCAGTTCCTTATGATGTAAAAAACAAAAAATACGAATGAATGTCGACATAGGAAGTGTTCAAAATGCTCGCCTCGAACGTCCTAAACTTGAATAAAACTGCCTTCTAACGTTATGGAACATCTGTGGTGTTACTGACCTAATTGCAAGCGTTATTCTTCTTCTTGAATCAACTAAATATAATGTTTTAGTTTCGTATACCATACTTTTCACGTATCCCCATAAGAAGAAGTCCGATGGCGTAAGATCAGGTGATCGTCCTGGCCATTCAATCCATCCTCGCCTACCTATCCACCGATTTGGAAATATTCGGTGTAGGTACTGTCGGACATTGATTTGGTAATGTGGCGGTGCTCCATCTTGCTGAAACCATATCATATTCGCTGGAACTTGTGGGTTTGCTGGATCAGGATATTAGTTTGCCAAAGTTGACACAACGTTATTTTGGAGGATTGCTGAATAATTATCCCCATTCAAATTGCCATGAATGAAAAACGGACCGGTGACATCGTTTCCAAATATCCCTGCCCAAACATGAACCTTTTGAGGGTATTGTGTATTTTTTTCTCTCATCCAGTGAGGGTTTTCCGTAGACCAGTAGCGACAATTTTGTCGATGTCCGTGAAGCGTAAAAGTACACTCATTAAAATACAAAACATGTTCCAATTGGATCACATTGTTATCTATCATTTGTTCACAAAAATACGTTCTTCGATCAAAATCATCTTCCTTAATTTTTTTCTTTTAATATTCGAAGAGTCGATGAATGGCTAACATCCAATGCAAACAATGCAACTCAAGCAGTGCATCCCATTTGGTATCAATATTTATTGCTTTGGAAGGTGCTTTTTCCATCTGCCTCACAAACTCGCGAAATTGCTTTTCTATTTTACTTATTGTCACTTGGGATATAGGCGGCAAATCCGGAAATATTCCGTGAAATAAGCGAGCAACTTCGATCTGTGTTCGAGTGTTGTCTCCGTAATCAATCATCTTCAGAACTGTTATTTTGTGCATTTCTGTTAAACGACCCATGTTTCTGAATTGCAGTTGACGAAATTCAAACGACAAGTATAACACTGACAACTACTGTCATGCGGTTATAATCCTACAACAATTGAAACAAAACTAACATTGCCATGGTAACTTTTTCAATGGGCTACTAGACTGTCATTATAATAACGAATTTCATGATGATAGATAATATGAGATCAAATCAAATCTATTAACATCTGTCTGATAATTTGGTAGTTTTCATAAAATTAATTTCAAAACATGAAATAATCAGCACAGTACCTAACAGTGATATTCTAAATTTGATACCACCTAATCTGATATTGTAGGAGTTAATTTCAATCCATAAATAAGACAGAGATTGGATAGAAGTGTTAATTCAGGGTTGTCCTAGATTTTTCGCGCTGGAGGTTGTGGGTTCAATTCCTAAAATTGTATTTTTTTCAATGAAATCAATTAGAGTAATGTTCGATTTTTATAATATGTTTCAATATTTGTATTTTCAACGATGACATGAAAGTGTATGATAGAAACTGTTATGAAAATATGACAGATTTCTAATGATACGGTTAAAATAGTCGTAGAAAAACTATAGTGTACAATATACTATTTCTTACTTTCTCATTATCAAGAAACGGTATTAGTATTCGTTTTTAGCGTGTTGAAGTGAATTAGGTCATTCAGATGTTTTTTTTTTATTTCTGCAAAGAATTCGAAAAAAATTACATTTTCAAATAGAGAATGAAGAGACCTTTTCAATGATGTATCACATGCCCCTACTTCCCATTTAAAAATTTGGGGGTTGTAACTGTTACTCGAAGGGGGTTGAAAGTAGGGATGAAATTTTGTCATTGCAGGATGACATTTCAAAATCTGAAATAGACGTATTTCAGGATTTTTTATAAATGTGCACAATAACTGAAATAACGAATTTGTATAAAAAACACAACAACTTAAAGTTATGAAAGTGCAATAAAACAAAAGAAAAAATTAAACATATATTGTACATTTTGATTATTATTGAAATAATTCTCATTCATGGAGAAAAAAAAACAAATCGGGAAACAGTAGAAATATTTAATCCCGAAAATCCGGTATGTCCCACAACTGTAGGACGGATTTATAAATTTTTTTGGCCACTGGATCCGTGGAAAACAAATTTAACACGAAACATGCTAAATGGGCACCTGCGAACAATGAATTACAACAAACTATATTATTATCAGAATTAAGAATCCGAGAAATAGGCCCGTTGTTGTATCTTCCATAATAGGCGTGAATAAAACATCAGCACAATGAATATTTTTAAAACATAAATTATCACTCTTATATGTAAACCTAAATTCATAGATACGTTGAAAGAAGGAGATTACGAACGGAGATTTCATTTCTGCGCGTGTATATAAGGAGAGATAGAAGAATATAAACAGTTTGCAAAGTATGTTTCTGAAGTTTCACCTCAAATAAAGTAGAAAGATCACAAAATTGCTGGTGGTGGGTCGACGAAAACCCAAATTTCAAAATAGAAGGCAAGCAAACGTTTGGTGTGGCATTTTCAATAATAAATTAATTGGTCCATTCTTTTTACGTGACAATATGAACAATGACATGTTCTTAAATTTTTTGGTGAAGTCAATTATTGATCAATTAATTCTCACCGCATTCGGTGAATTTGCTCTAATTTTTTATATATTCCAGAACTCGTGATGCTGATCAAATGTCTCCATTGCACCACCGCTCTAAATTCAACAGTTCAGATTATATAGGGTGCTGAAAATAACTTTTCCAAAATTTCAAATGGCCATTGTGAAGAGACTTTTTCGAATATACAAACCAAATCGAGTATGCAACGATTGTTCATACGGCCGATTTGAATACACTATAGAGAACAATGATTCCTGCACGTACAGACGATATACAGGGTGAGTCCAAAGATTTCAGTAATTTCCAAAAAATTGAGCGGTGGAATTTCATTCATTTTCAGATATTTTGTAGGATACCAATATCAATTGCGATTGATGATATTATCATTTCCTGAGTTAAACTGACATATCTATTATGTATTTCTCATGAAACTGCACCAGTCATGCTTATTGATATATCCAAATGCCTGAAATTCCGGAAAAGTCGGTAACAAACTCGATCGTTAACGGTGAATGTTCACAGATACATAAAATATACAGGGTGGATCAAAAACTAGTGTCCTTTACTGATAATTTCCTTGAAGTAGTTATGATTGATATTGATGTCATTGAAGCATTTCCACAAATATGTGTTAGACACACATCTGTTGAACGATTTTGAACAATTTTCTCTGGATTATTTTGAATGATATGTATAAACCTATATATACTACGAATAGTACCACGACTCGAGTGAAGGTAAAAGAATCTCGAAAAATATCAAGAAATAAAAGAAAATCATTGAAAAACAATATTATAAGTAACTGAATATGCTCATATATCATTACAAAAAATATTTCGTACCTATACACAGTGTATCACATTGTCGTAACAACAATCAATTCCTATATTTCTTGGAGAATTTCTAGATTCTAGATATATGTTGCATATGGAATTTTAGAATAAAGCACAATCGACTTCCCACCAATGACTAGCAAAACTACCAATTCGCAAAACATACTCGTTACTCGAATTCACACCTCAATTGGTGAAATGTCGATTGATTGGTAATTGAAACTTCCTGTATATGGAAAGGAATACATGTTTAGTAGCCTGCTGTGAACCATTAGTGGCCAATATAATCTCATAAAAATGCTTTCCTTATTAAGAAAAAATATGGACTCACATTCCATTTGTAAGCCTATGCCATGAACTGTTTACTCTAAGTCATGTATACTATCCCGACACTAAGTTCATTTGAAAAGTACCTTCACTTGGAGAGGAGATGGACTAGCTGCAACTTTAGTTTGGTCACAATGGCTCTGGTTTGGAATGACATAAAGCAACCATATCCATTTGTTTAACAAATACTGAATTGTCATTTTGCAATCATTGCATATGTTGAGTTCTCATTGAAATCATATCAATTATTGAAAAAATGGCTAATCGTCAACGATTGAATTGTTTTACGTGTACGTTATGTTCAATACACAAAATATGACGCGACTCGATGGAGAACCAAATGAATTGAAACGAGAAATTGCCATTGAAAGACGCGACCAAAGGGGAATTCCACATGTCGCAGAAATTGATGGAAATAGAATTTGTTTGACATGCAACCAATCAATTATCCAAGAGATTCATCACCTTCAAGAAGATCCAGGATGTTTGAGATTGAATACTTCAACACAATCCTCAAGGCACACGTGTCTCATTTGCAATGGTGTAGCTGATCTTCAAAGACTCGCAATAGAATGCAGAGTCAACGTGTTCATAAATCAGAACATCTATATACGAGAAAATACCCGTTCCTGTAGAATTCATCTTGATGATTGTGGGTTCTTATTTCCCATCCTACAGATATATCAATAGACCTTACGCTCTGAAAGGTCAGGAACTTCAATATTTTTAAACGAACTCAGAATTGCCGCTAAGCGTAAATTTGATTACGTAGACGAGAATAGTTTTTCTGATGAAGAATTCAAATCCATTGCTCCGCTCACAAAAGAACAGTTTGGTGATTTATATAATCATTGTGTATCTGTACCAAGACAAGATAGAGGTGAGAGACATATTTCTGAAAAAGATCCCAATTGAAAACTAGGGTCAGATATTCAATATTATCCATCTACCATGAAAAAAACAGAGAACTTTTCTCTGTATTAGCATTGATAATTTATGTCTACCCGTCGACTTTTAATCTAGGATGCACTGAAAAAACAAATGTTCATCAATACAATAAATGTTTTATGATTTGCAAAATTAAATTATAATTTATTGATACCCAAAAATGATTAAAGATCGTTTTTTCATTGTAGATGGATAATACTAGATATCTGATCGTAGTTTTCAATTAGTATCAACTTTTCTCAATGAAGATTGTCGATATTGTGAAAAGGTACTTTACTCCTGAGCAAAATTTACATTTTTCGACAAACCTCGTATACAAATGCTGATTATTTCATTTTGGGTTTTAGGTCATGCAGAACTTTTTATCAGGATTAACTTTTCGTAAAACAAATAATAATATAGTTTTCCATATGCTGCCAACTTAATTGGATACACTGTTTATATTTTTTTTTTTATGTTCTGGTTCCCACGAAAAGGGTTATCCTGTAATGTTCAGAGAACATCGTGGGAACCAAGGGAAAGAAAGTAGGAGTTGGTGTTCTTCTTAAATTTCTAGAGGTTGTATGCCTCGGGGAACACCTCCCTAGGCAATGAGTTCCAAAGCCTCGCTGTTCGTTGGATGAACGAGTCTTTGGAAAGTGATGTTCTGCAGGTCTCCAAAGTGACCACGAAGGGGTGTGATGACTGAACTTGACGGGTTAGTCTCGAAGAGACTGCCATAGCAGGAACGATTGTTGATATTTCAGAAGAGCATCGCCCATGAAAATATCTATAAAATAGAGACAAATCGGCGAACTTTTCTACGGTGTTCCAGACAAGTGAGCGAGTTTGTAAGCGAGGCATCACCGACGAGACGAATTGCCCTTTTTTGGACAGAATCCAATAGCCTCAGGATATGTTTAGGTGCCGCGCTCCAAATATGGGAACAGTATTCCAGGACAGGTCGGATCTGTGCCTTATAGATCATAAGCAGCTGAGTGGGGGTGAAATAGCTCTTGGCACGAAACAAAAAACCAAGTTTTTGGGATGCACTTTTGGCAATGGACCTCACGTGATTTTCCCAGGAAAGGTTATTGCTGATAGTAATACCAAGCATCGATATGGATGACTTCAGTGGTATGGTTACTCCTGACAAAGTTATGTTAGGCACAGTGAGATCGGCTTTTTTAGAGAAAAGACATGCTTGTGTTTTGAATTCTACCAAGTTATTAGATCCCCACTCGAGAATTGTTGCTAAGTCTATATTTATATTATTAACATTTCTTCCTCGTTCATTTCTGGTTTCACGTGCTGATATAGGGGCCCTGGAAGAGAAAGCGGTATGGAGGGTACTATCATCGGCAAAGATGTGTACTGGACATGAAGTTGCTTTCAACAGGTCGTTGATGTGAAGTAGAAATAGTGTTGGTGCGAGAATAGATCCTTGCGGAACACCAGCATTTATGAGTAGAGTGTCAGATGAAACTCCATCGACCACTACATGGAGAGACCTGTTTGAGAGAAAACTAGCAGGCAGAGAACACAGCTGAGGGGGCAAGCCATAAGACGGAAGCTTGGCGAGGAGTCCCTGGTGCCAAACTCGATCGAACGCCTTGGAGATATCTAATATATTCAGAATCAATAAATACATTCTCAAATCTATCTTTCCGATTGGCCGTGCCATTGTTTTTTTTATTGGCCCATTATTATATTCCATTGAACTGTCTCGAAATTTTCCAAATTTTTTCAATTCGAAAAATTGTAATACTTTCCAAGCGCATCTTGCTAGTAATTTGCATTCCACTTGCTTTCGCTTGCAAAATCAGTCACGAAGAAACAAGTGGCTCTAATTAGAAGAGGTCATACTCCTTAATCAACTGAGTGGTAATTATATTTAAGGTACGTGTCCCCAAGCTAATCCACTTTCCTATGCGATCAGAGTAATTATATCATTAGCAGTATAGATTTTCACATTATATCAAGAAGCTTTTCTTCGGAAAGTACACGAGCCGATACGTAATTCAGGGTCATCGGGTTCATTATATTTTATGAGCAAGATATTATCAGCACTTCATGATATACCAGGTGTCCCATTTAAAGTGTAGGCTCCTGAACAACTTCTTTTTAAACGACGAAAGAAGGCGATGCGTATATTTTTTTTATGTATGACTACGCATAACATTCTATAGAGTAGTCCGATTTCGATGATTCTTTTCTCAATGGATAGAGTATACCTTGAAATTGGTCCCACTTGGATTTGAAAAGGGGGCCCAATTTGTTGGGTTATCCAAGTTGGATGATTCTTTTTTTATTGTATGAGGTGTACAACGAAGTGGGCCCCATTCGAATTTGAAAAAAAATTACATCCCTATAAGGGTAGAAAAATAGGGTATGATTTATTGATTTTACACCTGTGAACCGATTCTGTTAAGACTTGGCAAACATATGTGGTTCTGATGATACTTTTTTTTTTTTATGTTCTGGTTCCCACGAAAAGGGATATCCTGTAATGTTCAGAGAACATCGTGGGAACCAAGGGAAAGAAGGTAGGAGTTGGTGTTCTTCTTAAATTTCTGGAGGTTGTATGCCTCGGGGAACACCTCCCTAGGCAATGAGTTCCAAAGCCTCGCTGTTCGTTGGATGAACGAGTCTTTGGAAAGTGATGTTCTGCAGGTCTCCAAAGTGACCACGAAGGGGTGTGATGACTGAACTTGACGGGTTAATCTCGAAGAGACTGCCAAAGCAGGAACGATTGTTGATATTTCAGAAGAGCATCGCCCATGAAAATATCTATAAAATAGAGACAAATCGCCAACTTTTCTACGGTGTTCCAGACAAGTGAGCGAGTTTGTAAGCGAGGCATCACCGACGAGACGAATTGCCCTTTTTTGGACAGAATCCAATAGCCTCAGGATATGTTTAGGTGCCGCGCTCCAAATATGGGAACAGTATTCCAGGACAGGTCGGATCTGTGCCTTATAGATCATAAGCAGCTGAGTGGGGGTGAAATAGCTCTTGGCACGAAACAAAAAACCAAGTTTTTGGGATGCACTTTTGGCAATGGACCTCACGTGATTTTCCCAGGAAAGGTTATTGCTGATAGTAATACCAAGCATCGATATGGATGACTTCAGTGGTATGGTTACTCCTGACAAAGTTATGTTAGGCACAGTGAGATCGACTTTTCTAGAGGAAAGACATGCTTGTATTTTGTTTGCATTGAATTCTACCAAGTTATTAGATCCCCACTCGAGAATTGTTGCTAAGTCCATATTTATATTATTAACATTTCTTCTTCGTTCATTTCTGGTTTCACGGGCTGATATAGGGGCCCTGGAAGAGAAAGCGGTATGGAGGGTACTATCATCGGCAAAGCTGTGTACTGGACATGAAGTTGCTTTCAACAGGTCGTTGATGTGAAGTAGAAATAGTGTTGGTGCGAGAATAGATCCTTGCGGAACACCAGCATTTATGAGTAGAGTGTCAGATGAAACTCCATCGACCACTATATGGAGAGACCTGTTTGAGAGAAAACTAGCAAGCAGAGAACACAGCTGAGGGGGCAAGCCATAAGACGGAAGCATGGCGAGGAGTCCCTGGTGCCAAACTCGATCGAACGCCTTGGAGATATCTAATGCCACAGCTAAAGTTTCTCCATACTTTTCAATAGATAGCTGAGGTGTGACCTTACTTATCTCTGATGGCGGAAGCCATATTGCCTATCGTTGACAATTCCTGAGTCTTCCAGATATTTCATGAGCTCGATGTTGATGGCTTTTCCATGACCTTTGAAATAATAGATAGCAGTGCGATAGGTCTGTAGTAGCTAGGTAGGGCCTTTTTGCCTTTTTAGGGACTGGCTGTACTCTTGCAATTTTCCAATTGGACGGAAATACCCCCAAATTGTAAGAGTGGTTGAACAACTTGCAAAGAACAGGTGTTAGTTCGGGGGCACATTTCTTGAGAACAATCGGCGGGATTCCGTCAGATCCACAGGCTTTGTTGGTGTTGAGACCCAGCAAAATCTTTCTGATAGTTCGTTGGCGAAAGGTGATCTCGGGCATGTGACTGTCAATAGGTGTAATGTTCGGGGGTTGTTTTCCCGATGAATCCAGAGTGGAATTTCCAGCAAATAGGTGCGCAAAGATATTGGCTTTTTCCTGGGCAGTCGTTGCTAGTGTTCCATCTGCTTTGGTTAGAGGTGGAAATGAGCTGGAAGTGAAGTTTCTTCCCACAGCTTTGGCGAAAGACCAAAATGAACGGGATCCGTTAGGACATTCAACAAGTTTTGATCTTATTTTGACTACAACATAATGGAGGACAGACAACGGTTCAGAGCAGCTATCTCGTGTTTGGGGTGATAAATATGTACATATACAGGGTATTTCAAAATTCAGTATCATTATTTCAGGGGGGTATTTTTCAGGTCAAAATAAGACTTTTTTTTCCATAAACATGTGTCCGCTAACGCTTCGTTACCGATATACAGAGCGTTAAAGTTTCAAGATTTTTTATTTCTTTCTTCAGTTTTTGCGATATTAAGATCACATTTGAAACATAGGGTTTACATCATTCAGTATGCCGAATGGTTGTAAGAATCTACAGGGAGATGGTTTTTCAGGGGTCAAGCTCTTTTCCGCCCCATAAACTTTTTTGTAGTGCGTCACTGGTGGATTCTAACATATGCAATTGATTATTTGTTTTGTTTATAATTTTTTTTGTCTCATAATTTTTACGCATCTGCGACCGTTATCGAGAAAAAACTTCAATCGAGTGCAATAAACACTATTAATATACTTAAGTATTGATCACTTCATTCACATTTCATAAAAGTTCAGTGTGAAGCATGAACATACGTATGCAATCGCTATTTTTAGTTTGAGGTTTATTGTTGTTGACAATTTCCTTGCGAAATAATTATATAGAAAATATATGTAAATACGCAGAATGCCATTCTATCGATCGTATTCCGAGTGAATTATTTTTCAGATTTTCTTATGTGGAGAATACTAGTTGTAAATTTTCCTGTTTTCCTGATGTTTCATTATACATGTCTGAAGATCATGTTTTTATCTATTATCCCTTAGTTCATATACAGGGTGGCTGATATGTATGGAAACGGTCGATTATCTCCTAAAGTAAGGTAGCTAGCGAAAAATTTCAAGACACAAAAGTTTTAGGGTTTTTTGAAATCTATTACAATAGAGAAAAATTAAGTATACAGGATTAGCCACGAAACAAAGTTGCTGTATCAATATACAATTCAAATTATTCTCAAAATTCTAAATGAAATTGATATAGCTTATCATATCCTAAATTCAACCGTTTTCGAGATATCGAATTTTGAAAATAACTTTCTTATAATTATACTAGTTTAGTCCATTAAGTTTATAGTCAATCAAGTTACCTTTGCAAGTTTCTAGCTCCATAACAACGCCGTATCGTTCTTTTGTCCAACAGTGATGATCTTGACAACACATGTCAAAGAATACATTTAGTGTGAATAATTTTCGAGCAAAAATGGCACATTTAAGTGAAACCGAGCGTATTGAAATTTTAATGATCATAGGATATGGTGATAGAAAACGAAGTTTTGACCAAGTATTGAATATGTTTAATGAATTGCATTCCTCTTTCTAAATCAACCGTTTCAAAAACATTGCAGCGTTTTCATGAAACTGAAGGTGTCAAAGATCGACCAGAAAGTGGTAGACCAGTAAGCGTTACAAATGAAGAAAATTCTTTGAAAGTCATGTTAGATGTGGTGGAAAATCCATTATATTCGACACAACAGAGGGCTTTAAGTCCATGTTATAATATTCCATTCAAAAAATTTGCAAACTGCAAAAATTCCATCTATATGAAATTCATTTGTTACAAGAATTGAAGGAAGACGATTTTTATCGTAGAATCGAGTTCTGTGTGTTATTGATAAATTCAACGAAAATGTCAACTTTGTCAACCACATATTGTTTTCTGACGAATCTACACTTTGTTTAAACGGGCACGTAAACCGACACAACTGTAGGTATTTTTCAGACCAAAATCAACATTGGATGGAGCACAAAAAGTAAATGTTTGGTGTGGCATCATTGGTGGACACTTCATAGGACCCTATTATACAGGGTGTTAGTGAATAAGTGCGACAAACTTCAGGGGGTGATTCTGCATGGAAAAATAATGACAGTTTGCTAGATAACTTTTGGCCGCAAATGCTTCGTTTGTCGCACTTATTCACTAACACGCTGTATAAACGATATTTATTACTTTTGCAAGATCATATTATTCCAGAGCATGGACGATTATTCCCGAACAATAACAATCCCAATTTGCCGACAGAACAAATATGGTTTTAACAAGATGGGGCTCCTCCACATTTTGGACGTGTGGTATGGGCATATCTAGATGAAACTTTTCCTGATAAATGGATTGGACGCAGGGGGGCGATTGAATGGCCAGCTAGGTCTTCCGATATGACCCCACTTGAGTTTTTCTAGAGGGTTACATAGAAATGTAGTCTACATAAAATAGGCCGCGAAATATCGAAGAGTTGCAAGAAAGGATAAGGCATGAAATTTCCACCATTCCTCCCAACATGATTTTAGATTCACTCCAAAATTTTGTTCTGCGAATTCATTACTGTCAGGAGGTAAATGGTAAACACTTTGAGCACCTTATTTAATAGAATTCTAAAGAAAATATTTGTTGTTTATTAAAACTTGTTTTCTCTCTTTTTTTTCGGGAATAACTATTGTTTTTATAAAATTTAAAATATCCAGGACATTCATTGAAAAATAAATTTTTTCGTCTCATGCATTTTTATCAACCTTGAACAATTATGCTTTTTATTTTCTCTAAAAAAATCATAATTAAAATTTAATCATATCCATAATACTCATAATAAATATCCATCATTTCGGACTTTTTCTTTGTTAAATTTGAGAGTGGAAAAAAAAAATTTTCAAAATTCGATATCTTGAAAACGGTTGAATTTAGGATATGATATGCTATCAATTTTATTTAGAATTTTGAGAAAAATTGAAATGTGGAATAATATACAGGGAGTTCCATTGAAGGAAAAGCAACTTTTTGACTGATCCTGTATACTTACTTACTTTTTATTGTAATAGATTTTTAAAAACCCTAAAACTTCTGGGTCTTAACATTTTTTGCTAGCCGTCTTACTTTAAGAAATAATCGACCGTTTCCATACATATCAGCGACCCTGTATACAGGGTGAGTCAACAGGATTCCCGTGGTTCATTGCCCCTTAACGTATCACTATTTCGATTTCTTATATTTTTTTGTCAAAGGGACCATCTTAGACCACCTTCCAAAATAATTTTCATTACTTTCAGGGTGCATCATTGATGCGTGGCTAACCAAAGTTGTTCTTTTTCAAATGAAACACCCGGTATATTTTCATATATTCCGTTCGGCTGTTCCATTGGCTGCTCAACAATTTTTTCAATTTTCAATTCCGTTTGCGGCGTTGCCGAGTTATTCAAAATAAATCTATTTTGTAGACTTCTTCTCGAAAAATTACCCATTTCACATTTCGAAATATTTAGTAAAGATAATTGGGGAATCGTTGCTCGATATGATGATGTTCATTGAGAATACCAAGAATTTGGAATAAATTGTACAGGATATTCGATACAACAACACAAACTTAGCCATTTTCAAACATTGGCATTTTGATTTTTTCAAATGGAACAGCCTGTTTCCGAGATATTCTGGTTCAAAGGAATTGTTCAATATCAAATCAACAATTCTATAGATTTTTTTATCTACATGTTTGTTCATAGAAAATACTGATACTGAATGATGTTTCAATTATTTTTTTCCATCTTCAAAAGCATTCTTGGCAACTCATGAATTACTAGCATAGCAAAAGAAATTTTCAAATGTATCTATTTTTTCTAGTTTAGGTTCCATGACTACCGCTGAAAAAATGACTATCGGAATTTGTAAATAGAGGTAACTGTCAAACTACAATCCAGTTGTGTTAAAAATTATTGTTGCATTATGAATTATCGTTTAGAGGACATTGTTAAAATGGTGTATGCTTTGGGGGAAAGTGATGGCAATTGCTTACTGGCATCTAGATTATACGAACAAAAGTTTGCCTTAGACAAGACATCCAGACCAGCGAGCATTTCGAGACCTCAAAACAAGATTTGAGGAAACCGGAAAAGTATTTTACAAAAAGTTTGAACATGCTTGTCCTGTAACGAATGATGAAAATGCTCTTGATATTGCATTGCATATTACCGAGAATCCCCATGTGAGTACACGTATTTTGAGTAGGGAGTTGGGAATATCTCAAAGTAGTGTTTCTCGGATGGTGAGAGAATGCAATTACCATCCATATCATATGCAGTTGATGCAAGAGCTGACTGAAAGAGATTTTCCAAAGCGAATGCGGTTTTGCCAATGGGGTGTAGATAAAATCAACCAAGAACCTGATTTTTTTGAGTATGTTCTATTTTCGGACGAAGCCACGTTTCACAACAATGGCCATGTGAATCGGCATAATATGCACTAATATGCAACACAAAATCCTCATTTTGTTAGATATGTCAATCACCATCAACGTTGGTCACTGAATGTTTGGGGAGGTATCATTGGACGGCGTGTAATTGGGCCCTTTTTTTTCAACGGTCATCTTAATGGAAGAAAATATCTAAGATTTCTGCGAAGTCAGTTATCAAATTTATTAGATGATATTCCATTGGCAATAAGGCAGAGAATGAGGCTACAACAAGATGGCGCGCCTGCACATTACCACACTGATGTGCTGGAATACATTGATAATGAATTCCGTGAAAAATGTATAGGTAGAGGAGGGCCAGTTCAGTGGCCTCCAAGGTCACCGGTCCTTACAAAAATTGATTTTTTTCTATGGGGATACATTAAATGGGTTGTATATCAAACTCCAAATATTATACCAAAGGCAAACATTGTCAATATTTTCTGTGGAAAAATATCCATGTTTTGGATGTAGAATATCTCGGAAACGAGTTGTTTTAGGTACATGACATGGAGAATGAAAAGTGTAGAGTTATTAAAAAGGAGTTGATTTAAATGAAAATATACAGGGTGTTCTATTTGAAAAAATCAAAATACCGATGTTTGAAAATGGCTAAGTTTGTGTACAATTTATTCCAAATTATTGGTATTCTCAATGAACATCATCATATCGACCAACGATTCCCCAATTATCTTTACCAAAAAAACTGATTTTTTAAATAATCGGCAACCGCAACGGAATTTACAATTGAAAAAATCGTTGAGCAGCCAATGGAACAGCCGATCGGAATATATGAAAATATACCGGGTGTTTCATTTGAAAAAGATCAACTTTGGTTAGCCACTCTGAATGAATGAAAGTTATTTTGGAAGGTGGTCTTGGATGGTCCCTTTGACAAAAAAAAATATAATTAATCGAAATAGAAGCAATTTATCACGGGAATCCTGTTGACTCACCCTGTATATAACTGAGTTATTAGTGAATAGGTCATATTTTTACTTTGAACTAATTGGCGCTCATTAGTTGAACATTTGAACATCTATTTTTCAAAAATCTCCAGTATTCACGACCTATAAGCTCCCGTAAAACAAAATTGAGGAACCTTTAGCAAAATTGTAATATCCCCAAAAAGGAGGGGCATAATATAATAGTTAATAACTGAAGTAAGGTGGATAAGTATTTTGAAAATAATCGAAATTAACTAGATTTTAGTCACAAAAAGTTAAAAAATAAAACTTTTTAACAAAAAATTAAACCGACGAAAAAATAAACTGAAAACCAAAAAAATAGACAATTAAAAACAGGGTAGAATCGTTAGTAGGTACCATATTGCAATCTGAACTATATTCAAAACAAAGGAACAAATATGGGATTTGGCAATGAAAAGTTCAACAACCTATTTATTACATTAGTGAGTAGGTCAGTAGATCACGTGCTATCATCTGTCGTTGATACGGTTAGTTCACAATGTTTTATTCTATTATTTTTCAAGTATTTTCGCTTAAAATCAAATTGCGTCGGATGTTAAATAAAAAAATTATAATAATCAGTCTTCTTTCTCAAAAGTATTTTCGAAAATATTTTGGCCTTACACCTGTCACATTAATTAAGGGTACTTATCACTCCACGCCCATATTCTAAATTTAAATGAAACCTACCTAAAAATATCCGATTTCGTCGTCACTAATAAATCTTGAATAAACAAATTCACAACAGAGCACTAAGTAACGAGACAAATCGCACTCGGATCATCCATGGTGTAACATTTTTTCGCGCAAGATGAAAAACATTTATCCGTCACACGCGCGATAAAACAAAAGTAAATTGAAGAATAATCCTTACGGTCTAACTTGTTTATGATAATGGGAATTGTCAATATTGTCGAGGCAATCTATAAAAATTAAATATACTTATTGTGAGGTGTTATTCGAAATCTCGATAGATATAGATAGATACTGGGTGTTCGCGTGTCTTGATCAAACAAGATATAGTTTCTATCCGCCATAAAGATAATTTTTTGAGCTTAGGAGTCTACTCCTCAATATTCTGCGTTTTCTCCCAAATTCTTCCCTTATCTCCAGGACGAGCTTGTATAGGTGCTCTGTTGTTTATTTACATAGATTGCTTGTTGTCTGAAATCTATATACTATATATATATATATATATATATATATATATATATATATATATATATATATTTCTCGGAATAAAGGTCTGATTCAGTCAATTCATATAATTTCTCTTAACGAGGTTTCGACATGGTATTTGTCATCATCAGGTTAAAACACAGAAAAATTCTTCTATTTTTCTCTGCTCCAATTTTCTTGTTTACGTTTGAGTAATCTTTCAGTAATTTCGTGTTGTTTCTTCCTATTATATTTTCCATCGTTGTGAAGTATCAATCCATTTTTTGGCAGTATTTAGTTCCCAGCCGAATATATTTTTTCTTTAGTTTCTTGACCACATATATATTTTCTTCAATTTCTTGGAACAAAGAACTGATTCAGTCGATTCAAATAATTTCTCTTAACGACGTTTCGACATGGTATTTGTCATCATCAGGTTAAAACACAGAAAAATTCTTTTATTTTTCTCTGCTGCAATTTTCTTGTTTATGTTTGAGTAATCTTTCAGTAATTTCGTGTTGTTTCTTCCTATTCTATTTTCCATCGTTGTGAAGTATCCATCCATTTTTTGGCTGGGAACTAGATACTGTAGTATGCCACTGATCAACGCATAAAACATACAGGAGATTTGGAACTAAAAAGAAACGTAGCCTTTTTACATTGTACCCGGTAGAAACACACTGATATATCGATACTTACATTAGACATAATTAACAGTAACCCAGTTTGTATTATTGTCAAGTCATCATTTCAGTCAGTGAACATCGTTTCAAAAAGGATTATTCATTTGAAGAATATACAGATATGCTTGATTACTGTCGTTTCGGACGTCCATCGTCTTAATGTATTTTAAAGGTTTTCACAACGTTTCGAATGCTTGTATCTGCAATCGTCTTCAGGTGAATACTGACAAGTTAAGGTGCTACTTACCAATTTATATGACTGTCGGCGCAATTATGCGTGCAATTCCGACTTGTGCAGCGGTGCGTGTAATTTCGCGCGGTGTGGTGGTGCGTGAAGTTTCGCGCCTCTGCAGCCCTCCAGAAAGAGCAATCAGGGGTTTCCATACGTTCTTGATCTCAACGCTTGGTTGACTAAAGGCGTTATTGGCTTCGATGTAGGCGGCCTCTTTGAACTTTCGTTTGAACCAATGCTCCTCTCTATGTAGAACTAGATGCCGAATTAAACCACATCAGAGAGGACCTCCACCGGAATGGATATCCCAAGAAACTTCTAGAAGAAGTATTGAAACAACTCCGGAGAACGAAGACATCTGAAGAGCAACAACAAAGCACAGCCTTCCGTACATCAGAGGTGTCTCCGAGAAGATCAGAAGGATCGGAAACAAGTTCAACATCAAGAGCTGCTTCCAATCCGGCAGTACTTTACGGAGTTTCCTGACCAAGACAAAACCTGACAACAAAAATGAAATCAGTAAGAATTGCATTTATGAAGTTCCATGTGAATGCGGAGATTCCTACATTGGAGAGACAAAGATACCGTTATCGGTAAGATTGGATGAGCACAAGAAATGGACTCAACGTGGAGAAACATCAAAATCGGGAATCGCTGACCACGCCTGGACTGAGCACCATCGAGTTCTATGGGACGACGCAAGTGTTCTACATAGAGAGGAGCATTGGTTCAAAGTTCAAACGAAAGTTCAAAGAGGCCGCCCACATCGAAGCCAATAACGCCTTTAGTCAACCAAGCGTTGAGATCAAGAACGTATGGAAACCCCTGATTGCTCTTTCTGGCGGGCTGCAGAGGCGCGAAACTTCACGCACCACCACACCGCGCGAAATTACACGCACCGCTGCACATGGCGGAATTGCACGCATAATTGCGCCGACAGTCATATAAATTGGTAAGTAGCACCTAAACTTGTCAGTATTCACCTGAAGACGATTGCAGATACAAGCATTCGAAACGTCGTGAAAACCTTTTAAATACATTAAGACGATGGACGTCCAAAACGATAGTAATCAAGCTACCACATCGCCTACAACCTTCAAACATACAGATATGCATTTCGTTTATGTTGAAACAGGTCCAGAGTCGATGCTGAATTATATCAACATAGATATCCAAACAGACATCATCCACATTTCAATACTTTTATAGCTGTGCATCGACGATTGAAGGAAACGGCGTCCTTTAAATAAACCTTGATTGATGTACCAAATTTTTTCCTTCAGGAATTTTGGAGAAAACAAATTGAATTTAATTTTTTTCGTCTTTTGACACGCTGTATCTCAAATGAGGTGAGGAATCTGTAGTCGGAGTTTGTCGGTCTTATTCTGACTCAACCTGTATATATACCGGGTGTCCCAGTATACCTGTTCCAATGAATTATCTCAGCCATTTCGAAAGATAAAAATTTGAAAATTCCATGATCTCCAATTCGTTCAAGGAACCTTCAACTGAGAAAAACAAAAATTGAAAGTCACTTCCGGTTTGACCGGAAGTGACTCTGACTTTTTTATTTCAAATAGCACCCTGTATATTTTTTGCAATTTTTTATCTCTACTCAAAATTATCTTTCCAACGATGTATCACACTTTGTATTTCACATTTGATTTGATGGAGAAAACGTCAATTAAAATTTCAAATCGAAAGAATTGATATTTTGTGTATTCTTGATTTTGACTTCAATAATAATTGATAATTCATGAACAATTTTGCATTCGAGATGATGAAGAGAACGTCAAATTTCAAATTATTAGAATTGTAGTAGAACTGGAAGAATTAATAATTCTTAAATGAAAACCTTAGTGTGCCATGGAAACATTTGAATACATTTGTTTATAACTTTGATAGTTAATAATTCTCAATAGTTGTGTGCGTGTCAGAGAACATTCAAGAATGCATAACCGTGAAAATGATGATAACTTCACTAATCAAGAGAAATTGGATATGATACTGATTTATTGAAAATGCTAAAATAATCGTCGGGCTGCCCTACGTGCATACAGAGAGAAATATCCTGATACACGAATGCCAAGCGCTATGTATTTCACACGCTTGGCTTCGAATTTGGCAACAAGTGGATCATTTCATAGAAAGCGTATTGTCTTCAGAAGAAAAAATGCCACGTACGAAGATTACACAAAATATCATAGCCTACTGCAATTCTTTCAATTTGAAATTTCAATTGACGTTTTCTCCATCAAATCAAATGTAAAATACAAAGTGTGATACATCGTTGGAAAGATAATTTTGAGTAGAAATAAAAAATTGCAAAAAATATACAGGGTGCTATTTGAAATAAAAAAGTCAGAGTCACTTCCGGTCAAACAGGAAATGACTTTCAATTTTTGTTTTTCTCAGTTGAAGGTTCCTTGAACGAATTGTAGATCATGAAATTTTCATATTTTTATTTTTCGAAATGGCTGAGATAATCCATTGGAACAGGTATACTGGGACACCCGGTATATATATATATATATATATATATATATATATATATATATATATATATATATATATATATATAAAAAAATTTAATGGTGCATTTTTAAATCTTTATATAGGTTACGATTCCATTTCTATTTCATCACCAATCTCTATTGCGTTCAAGAAGTTTTCATCAAAATCATAACGAATTGTAATCTTCATAGTCCGTATTCATAATATTCTACGTTTCATTAGTTTGTTACTGGATCAAATTATATTTTTCAAAAACTCCAACTCAAAATTCTACCACACCTTTCCACATACTGTTTTTTTCTGGAACCTATTCAGTATACACAACGCTATCAATTTTTTTATGCACAAACGACAGGCATATTCCTCTAGATCTCTAGAGTTTTGCTTATTTCTATCCAAGTTAAGAGGAAAGCATTTTTCGAGTTTTTTTCTCGAGCAAACAAATAAATGCATATAATTTATAAAAAAAAAGACTATGACTATTCTGAGTGATTTCCGACTTGAATTTATTTTCATTTATTTGAGAGAATTTTGTTCTATGCTTGGTGAGAAACTGAAACTCATTCTTGATAAAATCTGAGGTTCCATCATCAAGATTTCCGATTTCAAGTATATTAAAATTCACGGAAGATTTTGTCTATGCAGATTGATGACATTTCAATTCTTCTTGGGGGATGTTGAGTCATTGAGTTAATCTTTTCCTACTAGTGGTACCTGATGAGAAATTCAATTTGAAATTGTCACATAACACAATTTTCAAGTCAAATCTGTTGGTATTATAATCAAGCATTTAGGGCATGTATATTATGATACTATAGGAATATAACGTAACAATTGGCTCCCCCTGTTTTGATCGAACTGTTATATTTCTAAAGTATCATGATAATAGACCCCAACTTATCGATAAGTACTTGTCATCTTCAGATAAACTACAATATGGTGTACTTGAATATCATGATTGGTCATTTATCTCTGAGAAGTGAAACGATAAAAATGTTTGTATGTTCGTACAATAGACGAGGACACGAGAAATTATTATCGCTTTAAATATGCTTTAAAATACATAACGCATATATAAATGTACCCAGAAAACATTTTTTCAGTCAAATTTCAATTACAGCAGCTTGCATTCGTTTTTGAAACTTTGCCAAGTTTCTTAAACTATAAATGTCAGAACTAGAATTGGGAATTCAAAATAACGGATACTACCTCTGGTGTCGATTTTTGAAACTATACATACGTACATTGTTTACTTTTCCAAACATTAATGTTTATATGATTTTACCCATTCTATAGCTAAAACTTGCCGAATCTCTGATCGTTGACATTTAAGAAATTCTTGTTTACCTGTTGACTATTGTGAAAAAATGAGTGATTCTACTTCAAATCATTATTGTTGTGTACCTCAATGTAACTCTTGGACAAAACGATCCCGTTGTACCGGAATAAGTTTCTATCATTTTCCGTGAAAAAATGAATGTAACGTACTGGTGCAGACTAATCTAGGATTGAGCGAGTTTATAGACAGACAATGGGCTCTTGAAGAAGAATACAGTTGCCTTCCCAAAAACTTCCTGTATCGTCTGTGGCCAAGAAAAAAACTGAAAAAGAGAACCTACAAAGACAGTTATGAGGTGAGAAAAGACAGTTAAGAAGAGAAAAAAGAGATATTATTCAACAAACTGAAAATTATTCATACAGTATGGAAATAGAGTGACTATATATGTATATCTAGGTGATAAGGACACAGTGTTTACTTTTCGAACGTCAATGTTCATATGATTTTAGCCATTGTACACGAAAAACTTGTCGAATCTCTTGTGATTGTCGACATTCATTGAAATTCTGGTTTACCTGGTGAATATTCTGTTGACTATTGTAGTCCTTGAGTGAAAAAATGAGTGAATCTACTTCAAATCATTATTATTGTGTACCTCAATGTGACTCTTGGACAAAACGATTCCGTTGTACTGGAATAAGTTTTTATCATTTTCCGTGATAAAATGAATGTAACGTACTGGTGCAGACTAATCTAGGATTATAGACCGGCGACGGGCTCTTGGAATCTTGAAGAAGAATACAGTTCCTTTCCAAAATGTTCCTGTATCGTGTGTGGCCAAGGAAAAAACTGAAGAAGTTATCCTTCAAGGAGAGTTGAGAAGAAAAAAAGATAGTTAAGAAGAGATATTATTCGACATACCGAAGATTATTCATACAGTACGGAAAAAGAGTGACTATATGTATAACTAGGTGATAAGGACACATTTTTACACAATCTTGTTTGTCTTAGATGAAATAAAAAAAAACTGTTTTTGTTAGTTTTATTTTCAATTCGAACATTCAAAAATGGTGTGTAACATTTCTTCAAAATAACTCATAACAATAATTCTCCAGAAAATATTTTTTTTGCAAGTAAATTTAAACATATTTTGTCTCCTTCAAAGTGAGTTTTCGCAAATGATATTGTCTTAAGATTTAAATACACCACTTCACTAGAGTCTTGAAATGAATAACACTACACAAAAACACTTGAAAATAATACCAAATGGAAATATTCTGAGAAAAACTCCAAACACAAGTGTATAACCTCTGGGAAATTGGACAAACAATGTACGTATGTCTTGTTTGAATTTTCCCCACTCTGGCGCTGGCGTCTAATTTTGAATTCCCAATACTATTCGCAATGTCAAGATTTGAAAATATGGCAACGTTGCAAAATTGATTGAAACTGTCAATTGTGGGATTGGTGGATCGGGTGATTACGTCACAACATTTTGCAGTGGCGCTAAAAAGGAGCCATTTAAATTTTGCCGACTTTAAATATTTTTTTTTAATTTTAGAAAATTAGCAACAGAATTTTCACAAGCTATGAAATCCATTAAAAATATTTTTTAAATTTCGTGTTTTCGCCCATTCACAAAGTTCACCGTCATACGGGATTTTAAATACTCTGAAGTTCCAGCCACGATGGAAGATTTTATCATCTAAATTCGGGCGATATAATTTTTACGGCATATTATCGTAATCTTTATTTATTACAGATTATTATGCATCATCCATCTTATCTTTACTACTTATAAATTTGGCAGGTTCTATTTTTGTTTTTTTAATTGATAATTACTATACTCTGTTTCCTGATGCGAAAGAGTGAAAAAATTTAAATTTGCAATGACAGGGTGGACAACTGAAAGGTTGTATTGTGGAGTTGCAATGATAGTTTTAAAAAATTCCGTTTTTCAATTATTTAAGACGTACCCACTCCGAATCGGTCCTAAATTAGGGTCACCTTAATTTGCATAACAATAGAAAGATGAGTTTTCTGAATGAAATGTATGTTGCAGCGGCGTAACTACATGTAGTTTATTAGAATGATAAGTATAATGAGAATTATACATAATTATAATTATAGAGATAGGCAGATAATTGAGATATTAATTATTCAAATATTACAATACAATACTTTATTTTCCTGAGACTCTTTACAAGCATGGAAATCGTCAAATACACAAGCAAAAATAGGAGTTAAAAAAAATCAAGAGATAAAATATGGGATATACATGTGAGACAAAATATATATATATATATATATAAATGATTGTATATAGGCAGGTTTGCTGATATTTATTCATCATCATGTGTGATAATATATAATAGATCGAAAATATATTATAATGAGTCGAGTGATGTATATCATAAGGATGAACAGGTATAATTCAATGAATCATGACATTTCATATTCACATAGTTATAATATGATATGGCAGTTGACAATAGTAGTGTCATGGAATGATATGTGAATTTACACGCGTGAATATTCCATAGATCTCGTTGAAAAGTTTGATTGACCATTGAGATTCTAGAGTGATTGAAATTATAAAACATGTCGGAATGGATTCTCTCACAATACGTTCAATGAGTATTACCAAATGATTAAACGTTTTTATTTGAGATTCTCTGCTGTGAACTACTTAAAATTTATGTTTTATAATTCATAAGTCTTACCATGCGCAATCTTCGGCGAAGAGTTTGTGCGGTGATCGTTCTTGGACGTTTGTTTCCCTAAGTAGCATAGTATACAGTTGATTGCTGTCTGTTATTCTTGAAAATTTACTTAAGAGGTAAAACATTTGATAGTTATTGATGTTTTCGAAATTGTGCATTGAGTGATGGATATCTTTGATAGCTAAAGAGGTAGAATATAGTTTGAGATGAGTTCATGTTAGTTGACTGGTGGATGTACAATGACTACTGGATGCTCTCGGATGCTCATCTCATTAATGCACCACTAATTCCACCAGTCAATATGCAAATTGCAGAACCCTCTCAAACATATTTTATACCTCTTTACCTTTATCAAAGATATCACATCTAGACTGTCCAGAACCTTCAAGTCTTTTTCAGAAAACATCAAAATAGCTAATACAAATGTTTTACTCTTAGTAGAATTTTTTCAAAATTGAAAGACAAGACCCCATGCACCAGCTGTTGGATGTAGTTTACTGTATACCGTGTCAACACTGTGATAAATATTACATAGGGCAAACGTCCAGACAGTTGAAGGACCGCATCACCGCACACAAAAAGCGACAGTAGACTGCACCCGAGAGATGTGCACTCAAGTGAGCATGTCTATAAGGAAGGACATTGTATGGATTATAACTCAGTAAAAATTTTATCCAACGAAAGAAACACTACCAAGAGACTCTTTTAGAGATGGTTCACATTTCACAGGCAGAAAATCCTCTAAATAAAACAGATTTAAATCATTTGAGGAGATTTACTCTTATTTAATTTTTGTAGACAATCCTAATGTGAGGGAGAATCAGCAGATTACCCCATGAATGCTAATAACATAGTTTGATTTTTTCAATGCACATCATCCTATATTCACACATCTAAATTCTCAATAGTCAATAAACTTTTATTTGGATCTATATATGGAAATATTCCATGCCGTTGTAAATTTCACTTGGTAATACTAATTCCAGTGGTCTATATCTGTTGTGTCAGTCTATTTGAGAATTCATCCATTCACATGTCTAGTTGACAACCCTTTCAAAGTAAAACACGATTCATAATTCTCAACATAAGAATACATTGTAAACGTATGTAATGTGGATTGTAGTTGATTCCTGTGAGTTGTATACACCGTTTTGTTCATATAACTTTATATATGATATTAACATCATCGCCGCATAACCTCACTTACACTGTAAGTTATGAATGTCTTGTTTTTCTCTATTATATATTCCTATGTCTCTTCCTATTTTGTAGCATCCCTGATGATGATAATAAATATTATCGAAAGCTTGGAATCCGTGTAAAAGAGTACACTTATTGGCCTGCTGCATAACCCAAATATCAATCACTTAATTCGTATTCAGTCAGCAAATAAAACTACAAATTCTATATATATATATATATATATTTATTTATAAATATATATATATATATATATATTTTGTTTTTTTCTTGAATCCTTTTGTATAAATTTTGAGGAGTTTCTTGGGTTTTTGGATTCGTTTATTAATAAAGGTCTATTTGTTAATAGAATACGTTTCGTCCCCGGCCGGGGACATTTTCAATTCTTTATTTTTCAGGTCTGACATTTTCTGGAAAGAATGTATAATGTAATTTTGTGAAATAAGTAACTCAACAGGTAACCTACCTTGGCATAATGTTTCATGAAGAACAATTTAAGTTGACGAAAAATACGAATATATATATATATATATATATATATATATATATATATATATTTGTTTTTTTTATGTTTTTAGCGAAGGTTTTTTGTGTGTTGTTTAACTTAATTTTTCTGTTTTTTAATTTTGTATTGTAACTGGTGATTGACTTGACAATGTTGCATCTGAGTTCGTTTTGGACATTTTCAGGGGCTTTGGTTATGTAAGCTTCAATGGAGGCTATAATATCAATGGTGGGAATGTCTTCGATTTTTGTTGGGTGGAGGGCGAATTTTTCACCATGGGCAAGTATTTGTTCGATATCTTTTGGGATGTCGGTTTGGGTCAGGTTTGTGATCCATTTGGATGTGTCTATTGATGGGGTGTTGTTTTCGTTTTTCTTCATTAAATTGTTTATTTTCTTTATATTATTACGTTTTATTTTTAGAAATAATTTTTCATTTTTCTTTGTTTCTAATGATAAAAATTTGTTAATTATGTCGTGAGGGATATGGTTGTAGAGGTTGTTAATTTTGGTATTGATTGTAAGGGTGGTTTTGTTTATAGTTTGGGTGGCATCTGTGATTAGTAAATTTAAAATTTGGTTTTTTTGTTTTGTTACAATGACTTTCAGTTTTGTGATTTCCTTGAGATTGGTTTTGGCTTGGTTTCCATATTGTTTTTGGATGTCGTTGTAGAAACGGGTCATCTTGCTTCAGCTTTTTCACCCTTGCTGAGTAATATGTATTTTGTTTTTTTCTTGAATCCTTTTATATTTGAGGAGTTTTGTTTTGATTCGTTTTTAATAGTCTATTTGTTGAATATTTTCCCCGGGACATTAATTTTCTTTTTTCGGGACATTTTTTGAAAGAAGGTTTTGTAGAATAGTAACTAACAGGTATCTTGGATAATTTATGAAGAACAATTTAAGTTGACGAAAAATACGAATATATATATATATATATATTCGTATTTTTCGTCAACTTAAATTGTTCTTCATGAAACATTATGCCAAGGTAGGTTACCTGTTGAGTTACTTATTTCACAAAATTACATTATACATTCTTTCCAGAAAATGTCAGACCTGAAAAATAAAGAATTGAAAATGTCCCCGGCCGGGGACGAAACGTATTCTATTAACAAATAGACCTTTATTAATAAACGAATCCAAAAACCCAAGAAACTCCTCAAAATATATATATATATAACCTGTGGTAGAAGTCCATTGTATCTCGAAGTGGAGTGGTATAATTTTATGAAGAAGAAAAACACGAAGTCGTCTCCACAATATAATATTAACAACATTAAACCGGTATATATATATATAACCTGTGGTAGAAGTCCATTGTATCCGAAGTGGAGTGGTATAATTTTATAGGTTCATCATCAGTATATATAAAAGTATTCTACAATAAAAGAAGAACAAAAAACTTAGTTACATGGGTAATGTGATACAATAAGTGCTACTTACATGGAGATGAAAAAATTATTTTGTAGGTTAAAGTTATAAAATTATTTAATTCCAATGTTCATAACGTAGACCATATGGAAAGTTGGGATTTCCCTTTCAAGGGCTGTGTCCCATATTTAAATTTGGGAGGGCTAAATACTTTAGCCGATGCAAAATGAATTGACGACATGAGGAAACAATAGATGCAATGGCGGTGATTGACAGCAAATATATATATATATATATATATATATTGAATGTACATAAAAAATATATATAACTTATATACAAGTAATAATAATATGAATTTATAAAAATCTACTATTTACAATACAACAACCTAATTTTTAAATTTTAGCCAACATATTCCGAATAGTACGATGAACTATCGTCGTTGGGGTCCAGAGAAATAATGAGGGGCCCTACATGGCTTTCCAGCATGTTACCAGCGTCCCACATTCTTTCTCCTATTCCAATCACATGATCGACGCACTTACTTCATTTTTCGCAATCCAGTGTCTTCAGTCCCTCTTGCAAGAGGTTTTCAACGGCTCTTATTTAAAAAGTAGTGTTATGCCTTGCTACAAATCCTTTTACATTTGAAGTGAGCCAATGAACGATGTGATTTTCTTTGCAAGAAGACGTTGGTATTTTTTCGGAGGAGAAATAAGATCTAGCATTGGCTGGAAGTATTCTTCAAAAACATCAGCGTTCATGTCTTCATGATAGTCGCCAGTCCGTTTTGCTTGAAAGGCTAGTAAGCCACCATCGACAAGTCCATTTCTGCTACCAATGTGAGTAATTGTTAATCTTTTACTTTTCTAGAGGTTGCTTCTATTCCAGTGGACCATCCTTCCATGAAAGCTTGCCTCGCGCATTTTATATTTTTATCCTGCCATATTTTACTAACGGTATATCCTTCATTTAACCAAGTTTCGTCCATATAATAGATATTCCTGTTTTCCCTTCGAAACTGTCTAACTGCCCTCAAATATCGTCGTCGCCAGCGGAAGATTTTGTCATTAAAAGTGGTTTTCTGTTTTAAATGTTTTCATAACGAAAATTCATTTCCTTCAAAGTTTTCCACACTTTCTTCCTACCCATGGCTGGAATGAAATCATCCTTTTCCATTTCAGACATTATTTTGTTCAAGGTAGGTATTCATTTTTTTCAAGTGAAACGAGTGTATGATTCTTCTGATGGCAGTCTTTCCATCCTCATTTATTACAGTTTCTTTTCTTCCTGTACTTCTCTTTGGTGACCTGATGGGGCCGCGCTTATCCTCGTGCACAAGTCGCTGTATTGTTGATTTTGGACTCCAGTCATATTCGAACAAATTTCAACTATTTTTGTTGAGTTTTGGTGGCGAACAGCGTTGAGCACATTGAGAATAATAATTTTCTCATTTTTAGCAAGCGCACTTTTACTAATCCGTTTCTCAGCAACAAATTCAGAAACACTAGCCATTTTCAATAAAAAGGAAAAGATAATCAGTTAGGTGATTGTGAATTTATTATTTCATTGTACCTGGAACAGGAAATTACAGAGAATACTTAAGTGTGTTCCATTGTTAGGGGCTTCTTATATTAACAGTCATTAAGCTGCTACGAAATATCTTTGAACCAACTTTACAGGGTTATTGGTTATATTTCGACTAATAGATATCCTCCTTATTTGAAAAGCTAGAAAAATGGTTGAATCAAGAAAGTTGTGGCTTTTTTTCTGAACCGTCAGGCAATGTGAATAGAAAAACAATTGAACGTCGCATTAAAAAATTATTATATAAACTTTTGTTTTTTCTAATGGGACACTCAGTATATTATTGCATTTTTGGGTTATCCGGAAAATTCTAGATATGTTTCATTCATGACGTCCTATATCTACTTGCTCCTTCCTATCTTAGTTTTTCATAACTTTAGATTTAACCTCGTACGCCTATGAAATACGGCGAAGACGACTCGGTTTTACAGTTCACTAATGATTTATTACTCTCTCACATTAGGAAACATCAATAAACATTCTAAAATGATGCACATGTTGGTGTATAAATAATGGAATATTGACTATTTTTTTTGCAGAAATAGGATTAATTTTAAAACGTTTCCATATGCTATGATCACTCAAGTCTCTTTAGAAAAGTTCAAAGATACTGTTAGGAAATTGGGGTTCGTTTTTATTGAAACTCGCGATTAATTTCAATGTCCGTTTATTCCACTTTACAACACAATGTACTAGAATCACAATTCAAATTACCGCGCAGTACAATAACCTCGATAACTCAACTGTTTCATAAATCCACTGAACTATAAATAAACTGCCCCTTCTTCGCCAACATCGACAACAGCGCTATTTTGAAATTCATATAGTTTTAGCATTTCTGAAGTGTGTAGTTCGGTACTTCATCGACACTTCAGATAAGGCTCTCGAACAAAGCCGCAGATTGCCTCGTGTACCCCGACATAATTTGATTAATAGAGTTTCCAGTTTGATACATAATGAGTGAGGCACGATTCATTAATATTAATTGCAGTTTCTTCTGAGTTTGAACAAGATAGAACCAGGAAATTTCTGACGTGGGTCAACAATAACAGTGTAGGTGTATACACAAGAGAGACTATCCTTAATACCGCGGCGACATCTGCGTCAATGTTGTTAATTAATGAGATATTTTTACCAATGCACTAAAAGGAAAATTTATTTCTTTCATTGTTTGATCTAGGTTATTCGTGAGTAAAGATTCAAAACAATGAAATACATTATTTTTTCATTTCTAGTGCATTTGTATACAGGTGGGGCACCCTCATGACACGGTCCCTCGTAAACCAAACCATAAATTTTTTCTGCAGAATTTCTCCATCTCATTATATGTATATTATCTAAGAAAATTATTTTGGTCTACAGGGTGGCTCAAAAGAGGTGACATATCGAAGTTTTTTTAAATGGAACTCCCTGTATTTCGTAATTCTTTGAATAGGTCAGAAAAAATAATGTGATTTCATGAAAGGTACTATGAACCTAACTATAACGTTCTCGAGTTATTGATTTTTTATGAAAATGCTAGGTAAAATTGGAAACTAAATATGTATAGAAATCATCCTTCGAATTCTGACCAAGCATAAAAGACGTTTTGGGCTATTGATTTCGATAAACCCGTTTCTCAATATTATACAGAATATTCAAAAATCATTATCACTTTTTTATAATTTCGACAAAGATAACTTTGTTATTTCAAATATAAAATTCAATTATCTTTCATATTCATTCATATTGTTCCCTTACCTAACCTAAATAGTTTTTCAGATATTGGCTTCTTTAAATAGTAGTTCTTATTTCAATGCATTCTTTTGAATCAAGATAGCTTTGAAACGACATTTATTTAATTTGCTCACAGAATTATTATTGACAGTTGTTATATTTCACTTCATCGAAAATATTTACTGTTCACTAAAATGAATTTATCATTTACATTCATATTCTGACAGTAGTTCATTAAAACAGACTATACAAATTTTTTTATTATTCAACTGAAACAACAACAAAATATGAAACACAAATGTATTTAATTCAAAGTAGGTGCTCGAAATGACGACCATCCTGTTGAATGCAAA
>JAFIRS010002654.1:147500-194852 GCA_018342105.1 Gonioctena quinquepunctata | reverse complement strand
TGATGTATCAGTTATGGGACCTAAGTATCAAAAAAACTCAAATTGTACAAAAAAAATTACAAAAAACTAGTCACCAAAGACACCCACCGGGAGTGTTTTTTGTTATACTTGAATGCCCAAAGTCTTCCTGCGCACTAAGATGAGATTTATAATTTAATTCTTGAGAGAAAACCCCCCTTTGTTTGCCTATCTGAGTCGCATGTAACTGATCACATATTTAATTCAGAAATTAGTTTTTCAGGTTATAATAATTTGAGGGTTAATAGTGACAGTAGACATACAGGGGGAGTCCTCATCTATTTCAGAAATGATATCAAAATTAGTAGTACACAATGTTAAGCAGTACCAAAAAAATATTGGTTAGGTGCAGTTACAGCATTCTATAACGGAAAACACTACTTGGTGGTGTGCCTATATAGATCTCCTAGCTGTAATAATTGTACGAAATTTTTAAATTTCGTCGGAAATTGGTGCGAAGAATATTTATGTGACCAAAAAATGATGGTGGTGGTTACTGGGGATTTTAATATAGATTGGCAAAAGAGTGCTCCTGAAAATGATAGATAACACGATAACTGACATGGGATGTGAAAATATTGTTAAGGATATAACTAATCCAACTGATAATGGAGGAAGTTTGATAGATTTGGTAATAACCAATGAACAATTTCTCATTGATGCAGTAGTTATGGAGACACCAAAAATATCAAGTCACAATAATATTATTTTGTATTGTGCTCAATGTTCTAATGGAAAAAAATCTCTAAAAGTGGAAAGTAGAGGCCGTAATATAGATTTCACTAAAATGAATGAGAAACTATCAAATATAAAATGGAACTACACAATAATTGGCATGAAGGAAAAATATAGAGACTTCTACAATAAAGTGTTTGAGGTTTATGATGAAATAGCACCTAAAAAAACAGTAAAAATGTATCCACATTATAGAGAATGGTATGATGAAGAAGTGAGGGAAGCAACAACAAACAGGGATGATTGTTATAAAGAGTGAAAACAGAAGGGAACAGAAAATCTCAAAGACATTTACAAAGAAAAAATAAACATAGCAGTAAAAACTATAAGGATGAAAAAGCGAGAATATTACGAAAGAAAAGTTGAGGAAAATAAAACAAACTCGGTTGAACTATGGAGGGTAATGAAAAATATTTGTCCGAATAAAAATAAGTGAAATAGAAATTAGTGTTAATGAAATTATCAGTAATGAAAATGGTATGTCCAATAGGTTGAATAACTTCTTTGTGGAAAGTATCAAAAGTATAATAGATAATATTGAGCTAGCAGAAATTGACTTTCCAATTGCACCTAATTCAAATCTGGGGGTCACTTATGATACTATAGAAAACTTCTCACTATTAGATTTCAGAGAATTGAGAGATATTGTTTTTTCGTTGAAAAATAAGGGTAGTCCAGATGAATTGAATGTTGTCTTTTTTTATTGTTTCACTAACCTTGCAGAACCATTGCTAAACCTCATTAATACTTCATTACTAACAGGGGAGGAACCAGATGACCTGAATATTTCTACAATCATTCCTGTTCCGAAAAAAGCAAACTCTAATAAAGCCTCGGAGCTAAGACCAGTAAACATGTTGAGCAAAAAAATAATTTAAAAAGCAGTCTATAACCAATTAGTAGATTATATTGAAAATAATAAACTGTTAAGTAAATACCAATCAGGGTTTAGAAATAAACATACTTGTGAAACAGCAGTTCAGTGTGTACTTGATGATTGGAAAATATGCCTAGAAAAAATGAGACTACTGTTGCAGTATTTCTGGATCTTCAGAGAGCTTTCGAAACAATACATAGAAATAGATTGTTATAAAAATTAGTAGCAGTAGGAATACATGGAATAGTCTTGAAATGGTTGGAAAGCTTTTTGGAGAACAGAAAACAAAAGCTTAGGATAAATAATAAAATATCAGATGAAATAGAATGTAATCAAAGAGTACCCCAGGAAGTGTACTGGGCCCCCTGTTGTTTCTGTTGTATGTCAATGATTTGCTGGAGATAGTAGGTGAGAGCTCAGTTCATTTATTTGCAGATGATACACTGATTTATTTCTCATGTAATGATCACACGAAACTCACAGAAACCATCAACAAAACTTTAAAATCTATTTACAGTTGGTGTTGTGCTAATTATTTGAAGATCAATGCTGAGAAGACCAAGTACATAGTAATAAGTAAGGAAAAAAAATCAGAAACTTCTGTAACCAACATTTTGAGATAATGTTAGGTCCTGATGAGGTGGAACGGGTCAACCAATTTAAATATCTTGAGGTTCATATGGATAGGGGGTTACATTTTAAAGAACATGCCAACTTCATTATAAAGACGAGAGCATTTGAAATACATCATTTATCTCGTTGTGCCCCATATTTGACAAAGTGGACAAAAATTTTACTGTACAATTCATTAGTGCTCCCTCATTTTACATATCGTTCTACAATTCTGTATCTACTGAAACAAAATGATTTAGCTCGTTTACAGAAACTCCAAAATAGGGCCATGCGCATAATTATGAATTGCAAAAGACTAACACCAATAAAAAATATGTTAAAGCCACTAGAATGGTAACCAATTAATTCCTTTCTCCTCTACCACACATTAATCCTAATTTTCAAAATAAGAAATAAAATTTCCCCAACATATTTACAAGAAAAAGTTATGTACAATGACCAAATCCACGGATACAAACAAGATTCAGAACTGACTTCCATATTCAAGAAGTCACATTTACACATACCCAAAATTCTGTTTTTCTCAAGGGACTTTATAACTATAATAATCTGCCAGAAGAGATCAAACGTTTAACATCTTTAACATCCTTCAAGACAAAGTTAAAATAATATTTTCTTAATCAATAAAAACCTAGTAGCCACTTCCTCATTTTGTTTGTTTCGAGTTAATATTTAGTTAGGACAGGTATACAAATGTTTAAGTATGTTTAAAGTATTTTGTGTATTCATTAAATATTTTTTGAAAATTGTATGGGCGTGCAAATAGGTGTAGTAGTTGTGTATATGTATGTGTATATGTGTTGTATAAATATTTTTATTTTTTAAACTTAGTCTATATTAACCTAAAAGCATGCTATCGTTCTCATTGTAACCATTGCAATGACTTGAAAATGTAAATTAGTAAATGGACTAAATAGAGGATTTATATATGATTGAGATAATTTTTCGTCCTCAAAACCAGAATCGATCACAGGCGATACGGAAGTTTATAGTTCAATTTATTTGATAATATGAACAGTATGTTCATGAACCCGGATGTGGAATCATCTGCGACTGAAAGATAAACTTTAGTCACTATCTTCCATCATTCAAGATAACCTTTTGGGAGGTATTCATGTTGAGAAGAGTAACATTCTCAATTGAATATTTAACGGAGTTTTGTTTTTGAAAATCGAAAAATCTACGACAATAATCAAGTTACTTTGTGATATCTAACAGAAAGGACACTAACTTTATTATTGAGAAGGTTTCCTTTTTTATGGTTCAGTTGCTGACAATATAACTTTTTTGAAAACCTTCTTCAAACAGTCAAATAAGCAAAATTAACCTAGGAGAGTTAGCCGTCAACATCAGTGCTTGTATTTTAATCTTTCAGTTAGATTTTTTCAAAACACTGGAAAATAAATCACGCAGATAAATTCCAAATACAAGAATGTATGTCCTTGTACAAAAAATCAGAGCAGAGAAAGGATATGATTGACAAACTACGGCGCGAGGAGGTCTTTTGTTTTTCGAAAAATGTTCCAGTTTTAAATAAAAAGGACAGTGAGAACGAGGTTGACTGAGCAGGTGTACCAGAATGCTAAAATGGGCAAATTATTACTTCTTTCAAAGGAAGGTATCTCTTACTCTTATAAAGGAAAACGATTGGGAATAATTGAATTGAATTTGGATTTCCGAGAAGAAAATTACGATATTATCAACCCTGAATTCAATTCAATGGAAGAGAACTTGGAAATAGAACCAGAACAAGAAACAGAACCCGTAACAATTGAATAACTCATTAAAGTTTGTATTTGTGATAAATCCAAAAAATTATTATCGTTCATCGCATATGAATTGAGTTCTGAGATGTTTTATTTAAATTTTTTGATGACTCTATTATTTGTTTGGGCTGAGAAAAGCTGATCGAAATATACTGCATTATTTTTAAAAAACTTGTGTTAACCATTATGAAAATTCGAACAGAAAAAATCCACCCGACAAAGTAATTATTCATTTCTTGAAGAAGTAAAAACAAGGATATTTGTTTAATGAGGACAATTTCTCTCAGTATTTTTGAGCCAATGAAATGGCCACAATTTCCATCAGATCAGTTTTATACTGATAAACCACAGTCTATTCGATATTGTTGTGCGATAAAACCATACTAAGGTCCTGTCAAAATTATATGTCAACGCATTCAATGAAACAGGAAATGCAAAATTGATTAAATAAGTGATTCTTAACTCACTATTACAGTGATTTGATATTTTAATTGAAATATACCTTTTTCAGCATGTTAAATGAAACCCTCATGTTTTGAAGTGAGGCAATAAATAATTAAATTCCGCTATTTTCATAATATCAAGAAGAGTTCTCGTGGAGTAGTGGTTAGCGTGTCAGTCTCTCGCCCGGGAGGCTCGGATTCGATTCCAATTCAGGGAGATTTTTTTTCAATCGTTTTGAGATACAAACATATTTGATTTGACAGTGAAAAATTTATATATATTTTATGTTTTTGTGCGAGTTCAATAGCAGTGAATGCTCATTGTCAATGAATCAATCTGTAAAACAATTCCTTCAATTTTGGAACGAGCAGAATTGTTTAAATTTTCCTAGTTGAAAATTCAAATAAAAACATTTGATCCAGTTTCAAATGTGATTCGGGAAATATACTCATTATATATTATTCGTGCTAGAGGATTTAATAGTTTTTTTTTAATTATCCCTCAAGCATTTTGTCTCTAGAAAATTCAACTCCTGCAATTTGCGGCATTATTATCAAAGATTGAACCACTCAAGCTTCGCTTACGTTGTTTAATCAGATAATAAGACCGCAAATTGCACTTTCCAGGAAAAAATGCTTTCTCGAAAATTTTAAAAAGAAGATGAACCCTTCAAATAATTTTTCATAACAATGTCTGTTATTTTGAATAAATTCTGATTTTTTTGTCCCAAACACCATTGGACAATATGAGAAAATATCAAACAATCTCGTATGAAGGGGATTTTATCTTTTTCACTTCAGGAAATCGAACCGAACTTGAAATATAGGTGATTTGACTAACGAACTTTCATTATTTATACACAATTACAGAAACTATAAGAATATCACCCATCTAGAAATATTCTCGTGGCGTGAATGAACGTATCAGAAATGATATCGTAACCCTGCTGGATGTCAACTTGGAGAAAAATGCAATATACGGAAGTCATCTGGTGCTTTGAAGTGATAATATTATACGGATGTCAACATAACCGCTAGATACATGTCAGAATGTACGGACTGGACATCCGTTCCAAAGCCGTGATTTTGATATATGTTATTTAGCTCCAGACCCCAATGAAAAATATAAGTTTTCGACCTAGAGGAGGTTCGCGCTGTCCGCCATCTTGTATTAAAGGTACAAAAAATGTTTTTTCTCCTAATATTTCCTCAACGGTAGATCCTACGACGAAAATGCCTTCCGACAAATTTGAAAAAGACTAAATTCCCTACAATATTTCTCTGGAAACTTTTTTCTAAGTCTGATGTGTAACGAGTTACAGTGGTGAAAACATTCATTAAAAAATCGTCCAACTTACTTTTTACTGTAAATTTTGTAAAAATGATTATCACAATAACATTATAAAGCGGAATCTTCTTCAAATTAAAGTAATTTTTCTTATTGCGTAAATTTTTTTTTACTGGTACTTTTACATAAAGTTGTATGACATAGTTTTGTTTCTTCCGGTCAATTTGTGAGGAGTATGTTTATTATATACGGAATCACTATGATTCCAATGCAGTCAATGATGGTTCAAATTTTTCAAGAATGACTTCTGGCCAATGAAAGAAATAGAGCCCGTCTGACATTGATACTGACGAAAACATTCAAACAGGCTGCTTTTACTGTTGAGCAGGATGAAGAAAATGCTGATATTTTGAGTGTCAACAAAGCAATTGCCTTCTGCTCGAACTTGAGATATAGACGCTGTTTTTATCGTTGACGAAGACCTCGATCTTTCAGTTCTGCTCATAGCATTGGGATAATCCATATTCAACATTTCTTTTCGCCCACCGGGAAGAGGCAAAATTGCGCGAATAGATTGTATGTAAAATGAGCAGCCGAAAACGTGCTGTTCTACATGCGGTTAGCAGCTGTGATACGACATCATCCCTCTTCAACCACGGAAATTATTATTTCCGCTTGTTCAAAAAAAAAAAGGACTCAAACCAAACCAGAAGACATCGCACACGCTGGAGCATGTTTTCTCGTTCCATTGCATGGTGGCAACATGGAAGCGTTAATCTTGGAAGAAGTCCGCTTCCAACGTTTCGCAAATCAACAATAAAAAGCAAATTCGACCTAGCTTCTTCACCACCAACGAAGGACGCTGGTGTGGAATCCAAAATATCCATCCGACTGGGGACCAATGGACTCCAATAACAATGTCAGAGAAACCTGCCCCAGGTACCTTATTGAATGTTATTTCATGTAATTGCAAAAAGGGATGCAGTGGAGCATGTGGTTGCAGAAAAAGTGGATTGAAGTGCTCTGTTGTATGTGGATTCTGCAATGGTGAATCATGTGAGAATGCACCAGAGGTCATCATCAAAAGCGACGACGAAGATGAGGCAATGACATGGATGGAAGTCCAGATCCTCAGTGCGAAGAATGGCTGAGAGGCTAACACTGATTATGAAGACATCAATATCAACCGACCAGGACCATCAAGAAGAAAAATATAATAAAAATATACTCGAGGAGATAAATTACTGAATACGACTTACTGGGGATACCAAAATTTGAAAAAACGTGCCATTTACTCTAGGAAATGAGTTGACTTTGAATTTTCAAAATTATTAATTATATTCTGAATAGCTACAGATGATTCCTTAAAATGAGAGAAACGAACTGTTGGACGATTTTTTGGAATAATGTTCTCGTTTCCGCCACTTATACTTAAAATATCAAACGATTTATCAAACCCATGGTCACCTATTCCTCATTCGTATGGTGGCCAAAAACCCAATACTCGGCACGAATCAAGCTGCAGAAAGTGCTGCGGTAAGCCTGTCTGGGAATCACAGGGGCAATATTCACAAGTCCCACTGCAACACTAGAGGTAATGCTGAACCTTCCGCCACTACCCTTGTGTGTAATGGAAAAAGCGCCAGAGAGTGCCTTCAGACTGCACCAGGCATCGAACTTAAAAACTGGAAATTTGATTGGACATCTGAAGATTCTGGAAAATATTCCCCTAGAATCCAGATACAAGAAATCAGATATTATGCCAGCTAGGCATGACTTGGAGGTGAATTATGGAGTGGTTATAAACAACCACCCAAGCCCCAACAATTGTTTAAGCAGAAATCCATGCTATAGAAATTTGCGCCAAAGAATGCTTGAAAGAGGTTCGGGGGGCAAAGATCTATATCCTATCAGACTGCCGAGTAGCACTAAAAGCTCTAAAGTCACACACTCATGAGTCTAGACTGACTTGGGACTGCAAACTCTCCCTAAGGCTGCCTGCGAATAATCACTCTGAGAATCAAAGGCAATGAGGAAGGGCAAACACTGAATATTCTGGCCCAGAACTCCTCTGTGGTGTTTCTAAAGCCCACATCAAGAATTCCTGCACTGGAAAGTAGACCAAATTAAAACCCACTGGAATGAGGTTCCAGGGCAGAGCAAGCGAGAAGGCTTCTGAGCCCATTGCCAAAGAAAGCTCGACAGCTTCTTGAGTTGGACAAGAAAGACTTGAAACTGGTAACGGGACTGCTCATCGGACATTGTCCTCTGGATAGATCAGACAGTGAACTGGGTCGTTACTGCGAGAACGCTAAAACTGAAACACGTTTATTTTTTCTCATTCAAATTACTATGTAAAAAAAAACAATTTGCGCCTACTTGAGATTTGCCATGCGCAAATGACTACACTTCCGCACTTTTATGTTTTAAAAAATCAAGATGGCGAATTAATGATGCCATTTGTATGATAACTAAGGATTTTCGAGGTCATGCAAAATGCATTGAAGATAAAAATTTAGAATAACAATATAGCAAACTATCATCTATTATATCCTGATTCAATTCAAAATCAAGTTGTTATTCTGGGTCAGAAACTTGCAGTTAAAAGGACAATTTTTTGGCGGCTCCCTCAATGTTTTCATACTTGTTTAGGGAACTCACGTACTTACTGAAGCACGAGCGTTCATATTCGACATTTTCCTCATGACAGACAGGCAATGAGTGCCCTACAGTTTCATATCTATTAACGTATGGAACCAAGAAGTAAGCGAGTTCCCTATATGAGTATGAAGACTATGAGAGCTAGGTTAATTTTTTCCTTTTTTGTTCATGTCAATAAAAGCGATTTTTTTCCAGAAGTAACACCACTTGAACATATGTATTTATTTACCCATTCAGAAATGTACGACAATCATAATACATTATCTCGGAAATATTAGTGGGTCACCCGGTATAACAATTTCCAATTAACACATAACAAAGTTGTCATACTAAGTATGGTGAATTTCATTTCACACTCATTGTTTCGAATCCACTTCGTCAGCTGTTCATTCACTCGCCACTTGCGCACCTTGTTGAAATTTTTTGGCGGTTATTTCCTCTTCTTCTGAAGGTTAGATTAGTAACTCGACGGAGGAAAGACCCTGGATCTTGTAACAGTCCTGTCAAGGTTAACAAGTTGCATCGCTAGAGGCCGTCTGGTTTGCACTACTAAAAGTGTCTTACCATTATGGCCATTATCTAATCACAACAATCTCAAGAATGGCTGAACACCTTATGTGCACTCTAGTTCAGTCGCGGATTGCTTTCTTTTGAAAAAAATGCCGAAGAATATGAGTTATTGAAATGTATGTGGTTCATGAGGCCGGATTTGTTGTACAATACTTATATCATCCAAATTTACGAGAATATGTATTGGGATCAAAGATGTCCATAACAAATTAACGAACATAATGAAGTGACTTTCATTTCAAATGAAACAATAGATAGATTTACACTAGCATTAATACTATATTATCCATGACTTTAATTATATAAATGAGAAATTCACTGACTGATTGACTTTACTGACTGTACCTCTAACCAAACTATAAGTTTTGTAGATTTAAAATTCATTTGGTATCAAGATTATTTCCTAAATTTCCTCTCAAATACTTATTTATTCAATATTTCGAAGATACATACAATATACAGTATCCAATATCTATACATCAAAACCTAACAGGGTTACCGGGCGCTAATATTGTTCTCATTTTCATTCAAATGTTATGCTATTCCAATAATTTTTCTCTGAAGAGATTACACCCAGTGTGTTTTCTCGAGATAATGCTAAGTGCGTAGCTCTTTCCCAATATTCCTCATAGCTTAGAGGGGTGACAAATAGAACAACTACTAGACGTAAGTCTATTACTAAACTTATATTCATTTATAAATATGGCACACTGTTTTCTCATTCTAAGAGATAATTCAGCAATATTTCTTGTAATAGAGTAGAAAAGTAAAGGTTGATATTATA
Source organism: Gonioctena quinquepunctata (assembly GCA_018342105.1). Lineage (NCBI taxonomy): Eukaryota > Metazoa > Arthropoda > Insecta > Coleoptera > Chrysomelidae > Gonioctena > Gonioctena quinquepunctata. The sequence goes on along the minus strand of JAFIRS010002654.1, from coordinate 185,077 downwards.
TAAATAACCACTAAAATATTGGTCTTCAGAATCATCGTCATCGTAGGGATCGTCGTCTCTTTCGGAAATTAAAATATGTGGTGTCACATCTTCTCTGTCATATATCTATGTATTTGGCTATTCAGTTTCACCTCCAAATCGTCAATGATATCTCAGGAAACTCACACTGCACGAAACAGGCATGTGGGAACCATGAACGAGGACGTTGAAAGAATTCTGGATAGTATAGAGTCCAATGCAACGGAGATCCAATCCTATGTTTCTCGAGAAAAGCCGGTTTAACGATAACTAATCATGTAGATCAATCAGCGCGTAATAATAATAAATAATAATGATAAACGCTTTTATTGATAGGGTAAGAATTACCCACATGTGAATAAAAGTGAACATGGGTATAAACCTATCAAAAGGCAGAGTACTCTCTGGTTCGAGTTCAATAGAGAGTGGAACAAGTGCTTTCTTCCACTCAACTTGTGAATACTAAAACTGAGCTGGTGGTCGTGAGGCGCTGGCTGATGTCCAGATGGTCCGAGTTCGAATCTCGGCACGGCTACTGAAATAAAAGTTTACTACTGTAGTTTCGTTGAGCAGGAGGAGATAGGTGACCAACCGAACATTATTGGTACCAGCCGTGTAGTGCTTCGGATGACACTTAAAAAGCTAAGGTCCCCGTCTTCTTAACTTACACAAGTCTCTGACCTCCGAGGGTGGCTTTGCAACTAAGGTGGCGGTTAAAAACAATTGAAAACAATTTTTTTTAAGTTATTTGAAAAGGGTGTTGAATTGGATGTATAAAAAAAATCATATACAGTGCTTCTCAAAAGTCCCCTCCCCCCTCTCATTTTTGGAACGATTATACATAAACAAGTGAAATTTGGAAACTGAATATTAAAGGTTGTAAACTCCCCTACTAGTGATGATAGATGACGAAATCGTCAAAGATGACGTCACAAGGCCATTGTGACCAATAATTTTAAATGGAACCCTACGGCAAGCGACACCTCTTTTAGAAGGTATCGAAAAAACCCATTCAATGACACTAATTTTGTTTGTGTTTATGGCAGTTTTGGCAACTTGCTTTTAAAAATCGCAAAGCTGTGATGAATTAAATCAGTTAATACTAAAATTCCAAATTCAAGCTCCGCCTCTGGATAGTTGTCCAATAAGCTGACGTTTTTGTTAGTCTCCCTAATTCGACGTTTTTGTAATTGTCCAAGTTTTTGTACATTCAATAATTTGTTGCAAAACACAATAGACCCGTTAATCCTTGAAATTTTGGAAGATAATCCAGATGAATTCGGCAATTTGGAAATAATATTCCAACAGGATGGTGCTCCTCCACACTATGATGGTGCAGTAAGACGGTATTTGGATGAGGAGTATCGTGGTAGATGGATTGGACGACGAGGTTCAACGGAATGGCCAGCTCAATCACCGGACCTCACACCTTTGGATTTTTTTCTGTGGGGGTACCTTAAATCGAAAGTTTACGCCACTGAACCTGACAATATTGACGTTATAAAACAACGTATTGTTGCAGAATGTGAGGCTGTTTCCGCAGACACATTTGCAAAAGTACGAGAAGAGTTTAAAAATAGGATATTTCTCTGTCAGGAAGTAAATGGAGGTCACTTCGAGCAATTTCTTTAAGTAGATACTGATTCTTAAATCTGTAAATAATATCATACTGAATGGAATTTAAATTTTAATGTTAACTAATGAGCCATTAAAACTGCCATAAACACAAACAAAATTAGTATCATTGAATAGATTTTTTCGATACCTTTTGAAAGAGGTGTCGCCGTAGAGTTCTATTTGAAATAATTGGTCTCAATGGCCTTGTGACGTCATCTTTGACAATTTCGTCATCTATCATCACTAGTAGGGAAGTTTACAACCTTTAATATTCAGTTTCCAAATTTCACTTGTTTATGTATAATCGTTCCAAAAATAAGAGTGTGGGAGGGGACTTTTGAGAAGCACTGTATATATGTATATATACATATACATACAGTGCTTCTCAATATATATATATATATATATATATATATATATATATATATATATACCTACATATTCAAATGTACACATACAAATACATATAAGAATATCAAAGATCTCACACATGAGATGGGATATAATCAAACTAAATAGAAAAAAAAAACAGCATTGGTTGGAAACCTTTAACATCTTAAAAATAATTCTCCTGAAAAAAGGCATTTTTGTAGGTTATATTTGAAACCTGCAGCTGAGTACTTTTTAAATTTTTCTGGAATCCTGTTATAGAGCCGGGTAACGTTATATGAAAAAGACGATTGAAACTAGGCTGTGATATGTAGATGTGGAGTTGATCGAGATTTGTATCGAATATTCAAGTGGTGAACGTCCGTGTGAAATGTGATTTTTTTCGTATAGGTATGCTAGTTTTTGCATATTAATTATTTTGTGGTATAGTGTGCACGAGTAGAGTATTCCACTCTTGTCAATGTTAAGTCAGCCAAGTTCCTGCAAGGGAGCAGAGATATGGTTTCGCCCGCTGAGACCGTAGATTAAGCGCACACAGGAATTTTGAATAAATTGAAACCAGTGAGCATCCCTCTTGGAGACGGCTGCACCGTAGATAGTATCAGCATAGTTTAAATGCGACAGAACGAGCGACTGGCACAGTATTTTTTTTGCTTTTCCAATTTAGCACTCTCCACTTGGAGTATATCAGTTTGAGGTTACAAACACTTTTAGAATAAGTGAATTAACATGACCATTGAAGTTGGGGAAGGAATCGAGAATAACTACCAGATTTTTCGCACTATCGGAGACAGAGATTGTATTAGCCCCAATATGTATGGCCAGTTGTTGCAACGATTACGAGCAACTTTTTTACCAAAAAGGATAACTGACGATTTAGAGGGATTTAATGAAAGGCAGAATTTTTCAGATAGCGGAAAAATTGCTTGCGAATCGGAACTAAGTTACTGGTTTGCAACGATCAGATCTTGTTCAGGAAACGATGGGTGTCATCTGCATAAAAGTGACATTCGCTAAATGTGCTTATGAAAATCAAGGGTATAGAGTATGAATAATACCGGCCCAATAACCAATCTTGAGGAACTCCATTTTCTACTTGCGTGGGGTTGTACGAGGTGACTGGGGTTACAGAGAAACCGATGTAATGAAGGATTGCCAACAGTAACTGGTGCTTGATCAGATCGAAGGCCTTGCTAATTTCTAGCATGATTAAGGCAGTCAATTGGTGGTGGAAAACCTGCTAATCACACTAGCAAGGAATGAACAAAAAACACATGGGTACGCAGACGACATAGTCATCATAGTCCAAGGAAAATCCAACACCACAGTTAGGGAGAGAATGCATACGGTCCTAAATCTGGTCAGTACATGGATACATGAAGATGGTTTAAATATCAGCTCCTCTAAATCAACCATAGTAGCTTTTATCCGAAGAAGGAAGCTAGAGGGCCTGGGACCTCAAACCCTCCAAGGGATCAACAGGCTAAGTTGAAATCTCGGGGTAGCCCTAGACTCGAAATTAACATGGAACCAACAACTGGCAAAAGTAAAGAAGAAATCTGAGGTTACACTATTGGTAGCCAGACGAGCACACGAAAAACATGGGGGCTAAGCCCCAAAATGGTGTATTGGACATACAATACTGTGGTGATACCCATGATAACCTATGCATATTTGATATGGTAGACAAAGATAACCCAGAAAATAGCTGCGGCTGAGTTGAGCAAGGTACAAAGACTGCCTCAGCATAACGGGGGCTATGAAAACAACACCAACAGCAGCCATGGAAGCACTACTGGACCTTTCACCGATTGACAAAACAATCATGGGAGAGGCAAGAATGGGACTTCTAAGGCTACAAAACATGAGCAGCAGATCGGATCACAAGATAAAAGAAATAGTGGGAGGCAACATTCTTGGCATGAAACCAACGTACCACACCACTCCTAGATACTTCTTTGACACGAACTTCGAGGTGATCATACAAGACCGAATGATTGGACAGACGACCTCATCAAGGGCAAACATGGAGGGAGGATCGGGTACACAGACGGATCCAAGACCATGGAAGGAACTGGTGCCGGTATATACAGTGAGGGAAGGAACTCCCAAATGAGCACCTCACTGTGTATTCCAAGCGGAAATGTACGCAATCTTGCACTGTGTGAGAGCAAACAACATGGGGGAAGTGCGCAACGCATGGATCAAAATATGCACAGACAGCCAGGCATCACTGAAGGCTTATACGAATCCAAAAGTGACATCAAGACTGGTATGGGAATGCCGAGAAGAACTCAGTGGCCCCCGCAGAACACAACAACATAACTTTGATGTGGGTTCCAGGACAATGTGGCATCGGGGGCACCAAAAAAGCTGATGAACTCAATATATTGTCCCAGAACCTGCACTCGGAGTGACACAATTGGCCATCCGAGGCTGCATACGGGACTGGGACAAATGGAAACAAAGGGAGCGCTGGAAGGAAGCCCCTCTCATGCACCACGGGGAAACAAATATTATAGAACCGTCGAAACGAAGAACTGAAGAACTACTCAAGATGAGTAGGAACCAAGTCAGAACAATAACGGGCTTTCTCACTGGTCACAGCCCAATGAGGGGTCACCTGCACAAAATGGGGCTGTATAACGGAGAACTTTCCTGCAGACAATGTGGCAAAGGGACATAAACGGTCAAACATATAATGTCAGAATGCGAGGCACTAGACCGCAAAAGACAAGCAGTATTCGGACAGCCAAGGCTAATCCCCGGAGGATATATTACCCAACCGGTGAAGAAGCTGTACAGACTGATACAGGGGACTAAAGTTACGGAGCGACGATACCAGCATCCGAGGGGGGGAAAAGGCAGTCAATTGGTTTCATCCATCGCGGTGAGAATGTCATATGTGACCTGGAGTAGCGCAATGACACAGCTGTGATGAGGTCGAAATCCGGACTGTTGTAAAGGGATTATATTGTTAGATGACACTGAATTTGAGAGATAATGATTTTTTCTAAAGCCTTAGATATTGCACAAAGAATGCTAATCGGTCGAAGCGATTTCAAATCAGTTGGATTGGGAGTTTTGGGTGATGAAATGATGAATGTTTTTTCCAGGTAGAAGGAAATACATTCTTAGAAATACAAAAGTTGAAAACGTGATATAGGTCCGGTAGAATCGTGGAACATCAATATAGCAACATGTCTAAGTTAATATCGTTGACACCTTTTGATTTAGATTTCTGATTCCGAAGTTGGGGAAAAGCTGAAGTGGTTTACGCCAGGTCAATAGTAATCAGATAAAAATTCAGCGTGACACTAGCGGGAGAGCGATCACTTATAGAGGAATTCACAGAATTTTCGTTGATAACTTTATGGTTTTCCAAATGGGTCGGGATGGCTCCGGTTGCATTTTTGGAGTGGATATTCATATTCTTAAGTTTTTCCCGAGAAGTCTCCATATTTTTATCGTTTTCAATTTTGAATTTTAAGTATACTCTTTATTTCCGAATCAGAGCATTTCGTTTCTCAAATCTGTGTAGTGGACCCAGTGACTCACTTGTTCCATACATTTACATTTTTCGAGAGCACTATCTCTGATTGACATCATTTTTCATAACATCAGGAGCATGAAAATCAAATAATACGATTATGATTTCTTCCAGAGTACAAACTTTATCATCGATGTCATTTGATGCAAAAATGCGTTAGAAGTCAATGAGTATAAGATCGATTAAACAGGCGTTGAGATTGGAGGCTTTGAAGTCGCCAAAGGTATATAGAAAAGGTTTGGGACGTACGGTTATAGATCCTTTGGGGCATGATACCATACAGTGGTCAGATTTGCAAGGAGAATGTTTTGAGATGAAATAATCAAATCGATGATTTTTGAACTTGTGCTCAAGCGAATGGGTTCATTTATGACTTGATCTAGGGCTTATAAATTTAAAATATTTTTAGTCTTCTAGTGGTGCTGGTATCGACATCCAGCATATCTATATTGAAGTCTGCCATTAGGAATATTTCATCAAAGTTGGGCGTGACAGTGCTGATAGAAAATTTAAAGTCGATCAGAAAGTCTTCTACTGAACATGAGGGAGGCTTGTATAGGACGCCAAAAGCGTACTTTTTATTGCCGCATGCACAAGACACCCAAAGATGTTCTGTAAAATTATGAGGAATCAAGTCCACCAATTTAGCGTTGTTACCTGATTTTATGTAGATACCAATTCTTCCACCTCTCCCAACAGGCCTACCTCTCCTCAATAGAGTAAAGTCAATGGAACATCATAGTCAGATATAGTGGCAGAAAGCCATGTTTCAGATAATGCGATAATTTCATACTTGAATATTAAATCTCTGAATTTTAGGAAGGGTGGGATTAGTGATCTGATGTTAAGATGAGCAAGCCTAAAATTATATTTCATATCGATGGATGAGAACAATTGTAAGATCAAAAATAAAAATAAAAAAGATATATAAATTTTGTTAAACAAAACTACAGGAATTTGTTGGTAGAAAATGATCTCAACTTATATCAATATCTAAACTTGGAATGGATATCAGCACCGCTCTCTCATGGAATGATCACGTCAGAGCAATGGCGTAATCACCTTCACAAAGTTATATCTTCCATGCAGAGAATTATTTTGCACTTCAGCCTCAGCGACTCACTTTATCAAATCTATTTTAGTGGAAATAATCTATATTTTTTCATAAATTCACTATGTCTCTAAGAACTGTATTAAGGAAGAATGTTGATAATTTCAGCAGCTATATATAATTTTAAAGTGTGTTGGCCATTTTTTTTTTAGTTCGACAGAGAAAATTATAATATCTGAAATTACCATGGCTAGAGAATATATTTTCTTTATTTTTTTGACATGGATTTGTCGGTTGCTCTGTAGAATATTTTTTTAGGAAAAAACCCACAGGTTAGTTTATTTGTTGTTTTTATTTTATTCATTTAATTTATTATTGAAATTGGCGTATAAAAAGCGAAACTTTCCGTTAATCATTCCAGGTTTGGGTTCATCAATATATTCTCATAGAAAATTTTTAATTCGTTTCAATTCTGGGATCTACATAGAAATATTCACGTATAGTCAATATCGAGGCGGATAATCTATGAGAAATGTTTTTTAAAATAGCATAGAGTAGTTGTCCATAATATAGTTAATGCTGATATTGCTGAGAGAATAAAAATATTATTGCGTTTCCAAACAATATGATTTTTGCCTTATGTAAAGGTAAAAAAAATCTACATGCATTTTTGCATGAAATAAAAAACTCCGTTTTTTCTATGTGTCAGAAGCATCACATAGTTGGTAGTCAATATATGAAATAGATAACAGTATGAAAATATAAATTCATATAGACCAGCATAAAAAAATAATATACACGTCAAATAGTACATTCATATGAGTGTGTACAATCAAGAGACGAGATATCAGATAAGGTCGACTCAGTACTGTTTTTGTCCAAAACCCGGAAACACCTACAGCGTTAGCCTATGCTGACATTAGGTCCACAAAGCTGCACTGGCAGGGCATCTAGGATAAGATTACATTCAGAACTGAGTGGCTCCTAGTCTTGATCTATCGCAATATTCGCAAATATGTTGTGTTTTAAAGAATGCTGTCTAGCTTTGTCCTCCTCATGGGACTCCTAAGCCTCAAAAGTAATTTTTTTCGGGTAGCTTGTAGCCTCTGGTTTTTATTCCCCATTTTGCATTTACCTCAGCATCAACAGTGGCAAAATGCCACTATCGGAGCAGATGGCAAAGGTTTTGTATTCAATTTATTGTATATGACTGCTATCATCCTGCAATACTGTTGCATATTGTTCTGGGATAATTGGGATTTTCAAATATCTCTTAGTTCTGTATATACCGGCTCTGATGCCTTCGTTCGTCTTCGAGCAGTCTTCAGACCAGTCCTGTTCTACTTCCACGGGTAAACCTCTCTACCAATCATTTCGACTGAGTAGCCTTTGGATGTCACCTAATTATGTCTTTTTCCACCACACCATCAAACCGTACGCTAGCATTGTTCTCACAACCCCTGTGTATAGCCCTGGGGTAATTTTTGGGTTCAGGCACCAGTTTTTTTCTCACATAATACTGCGGATTCCAAGATTCACCCTGGTTCCCTTTCTCGAATAGAACCATTCCATATGACATTGGTGGTTCTAGAACTGGTGACGACAGTGGTTTTTGAAGTATTTACAGATAGTAAATACTCATAAAATTTGCCTATTATGTCGGGTGCCCCCGTACACATTATGATATGATGCTCGAAAATCGTCCGTCCAGGACTATTGCTGGATCATCCGCATATCCTAACAAACGATGACTTTTTCAGATCGTTTCTTGGGGAGGTCATCCACCAGATTGTTTTCCTCCCTAATACGGCTACAATCCACTGGCAGAGAGTAAGTTCAGTCCCTTTTTTTGTTAGGACATTTACTATAGATTGTGTGGAGGAATCATTGAACGCTGCCTAGATATCCAAGAAGGTGGCTACAGCAATGAATTTGCCATCAAACGATTTGTATGTTTGGAATTGGCTTTTGGCGGATCCTTTCGCCCCTTGTAATTTCCATCAATTTGTTTGTGAATGTGAAGAGGGTGTACATAAATCAGATGTGGAATCTCAGGGATATTAACTCATCGATCTGAGGTTCGTTACCCTAGGTAGTATTTCGCTTAGTATATTGTTTTTGAAATTTCTTTCATTTTGGTGTTATACTCTTTGAGTTGGAGCTCTATTCATAGAGACTTCTAAGTAGTAGTTTTCTATTTCCACATTCTATCACATTCTAGTGGCTTGATTGTTGCCGAGGTGGATGCAACATCAGTTTAGCTTCCGCAACGCATCCGTCAGGTTCTGTTCCACCTCTTCAAAGTATTTGAATAGACGCGGCCGATACTTGATGAAACTCTATCATTAAAGTAAACTAAAAAACAGCTCACTACGATTTTCACAAAAATTGGTCTACAAAACCCACGACACGTGTTTCGCTATACTATAGCTTTTTCAAGTGAGGAAACTAAATTACATTTACTGGGGTTTTATTTAAATGATAGAAGCATGTAGTCAGTTGAATATTAGGTAATTAAGTGATTATTGGACGAAAGATTATTCAATCCCTAGTAAACAGATTTAAAAGGGGCGAATTATTCTTGTCTTTCTTAATCTCTAAGCTCTCTAGGAGATCGAGTTTTTGATTTTTCTTTTCTACATGCAAAAGTTAAATGTCATTAGCAAAGCAATGCGCCTGGTCAGGAGATGGTTAGCAAAAGTTGAATTAGATTTGCCCTTAATAAAACTGTTTCTATGCTCGAATATGCGTTGCTTGAAAGTTTTACCTGTTTGTCCTATATAAAAACTTGGACAGGTACCACATGTTAGTTTACATACTTCAAATTTGTCAGACTTTTCAATTCGATCTTTGTTCTTTTTAATAAATTTTCCCAAAGTATTATTTGTTCTGTAAGCAATATTAATATCTTTATGTCTTAAATCATCAGAAATTTTCTCTGAAGGTTTGCCGAAATAAGTAATAACCCAGAAATTTGACTTTGTATTTGAATCGGTTGGATAAACTTCCTGAATTGCCTTTTTATAGAGTTTTTTCGATAGAATACTGTCAGCTAAACTTGAGTTATATACGTTATTAGCTGCAATTTGGCTGCGAGTTGCCATTTTTTATATCCTTTACCTTGGCTACCGTGAAATTCAACATGGGACATGAAATTTTGGTTGGGTTCCCAATGATTGAGGGGATATAAAAGTATTTTCCTAACGAACATACTATTTAGAGTAGGGCTGCCACTTCTGTCATACGCTGATGTTAGTCGTGTTACCGTTACTTTGTGTTGCAATGATTTGTGTGAGGCTCAGTTCATATCTGGGCGAGGTATAGTTCATATCTGCCTCTCGATCATTTCGAAAATGTGGCATAAATTTTCGAGTCGTTTGCTTTTTGTCAGATTTCAGACTTGCGTTTCTAATGGCCAGATTTCAGTTTCAATTGTTCGACCAAGATATCAACCGAATACGTACTCTTTCATCATTAATATATTTCTATAACATCGCTCGTCCATGGAGAAAGGTGCCTACAGGATCCTAGATTCTTCTCCAATGTTTCTGTGAACTTTTATTCTAGATTATGGTTGGAGTCTATCGTGTTTGCTGTTTTAGAAAAATTGGTTTGCGATTTGATCTCCTGAAATATTGGCATGTTCTCTGCACTGTTGAGGTGCCCCCTCCCTGAGAGATAGGTTTAAAAAGTGATAATTACTAGTTTAATTTAGATCTTGGGCGTAGTCACCTTTGTGATATCGATTTTCTGGAACATACCTCCATTGCCTCTACAAATTTGTCATATTATTGGAGAGAATGATAGAATTCATCGGCTCCATCTTTTAGCAATAATTAGAATGTGTGTCAATTTGCTTTAAAGTTATATCGATCATCTGGCGCTGTTGCATGCGGTTGTTAGTTTGTTATTGTGTACAAGAGTCAGACTGTTTACATCTGCTCATTGAATTACAGCTTTTCCATTTCTACCACCATCTGAAATCCCCAAGTGCTGCTATGACTATTGAGGTCTTTTGATGACAAAGTTAATCATTTTTCTATTTGAGTTGTTGGCCAATTCTCCTATATATTCAGCTTGTGGTGGTTTGTATACAGAAATTGATGTGCAAGCGTTTAGTTCCATCGTAATCACTTTTATATCGTCCATGTCCGAAACATTCGTGGAGTAAACTTGGAGATCGGTCTTTATGAAGACTGAGCTTCCACACTTGCCATGAGGTCTCTCAATTACTAATCGCATACCACGACACATAACATTCAATCAATTATCATCACCACATATCTTCTGGGGGAATTTTTTTCTGCATGCCGATATAAAAATTAAGGCCAGTTTTGGTCCTGAGAAGAACCTTTGGAGTCTTTGCATGTTGGTTATATATTTTCTTTGTTATGATTATATAGAGATTGAGATCCATAATTTATCAAAACTAAACCTGAATAGATTATGAAACTGTCAGAATATAGGACAAAAATTAATTTAAAAAAATCCGTTGATATTCATTTTGTACATATTTTCTACTTAGTGGTATTGTCTTCCCAATTGTAAAATCTCTGAATACCATGTTTCTTTCGATATACATATTGAGCAGCTTTAAATTTCGGTTAAGAATTATTTTCCTTGATATGAAGATATAGGGATCGAGACCCACAATGCCCCTAAAAGTGAAATAATGAATATAAATAGTATGCACGTAAAAAAACATACGAAGGACATATATGCATGTTGATTCGATGTAGATGCGTATGTATTCTGCGTGGAGGCTCCTTTGGTGTATTCTCCCTCCACTCCACCCTCAAAAAACATCTCGAAAGCCGCGGGGATGAACTAGTATTATGTACAATTATGATAGGGACCTGGGTGTCAGCATTTGGTTCTCAGTATTTCACCAAGAGAAAAACGAAACATCGAATATATGTGAATAATATTTGTCGATTTGTGAAATGTATAAAAATTTGCAAAAATTTCCGCACACATAATTATCCAATAGCATCTCGATATTGATTCAGCATGAACTGGCTCTTCAATGTGAGAATTGAGAATATTAAATGAGGGTCAAGGTCTAACGATGGCGTATATGTTTAAAAATAGACTCGTAAAAATATATTCTGATTTTGTTTTCAAAATATTGATATGATTCCAATTTTTACTCGCTTAGAGTTCTATATAATGATGTGATGAAACTTATAGGCGAATGACCTGACTTTTTGCATAACTCTGAGTGCATATTTCTTTATTTTTTCATGGTGATTTATTGTGATCAGACATTATCAACGCTGTTATAATTGTTACCACTTGAATATGATACACTTCAGATGATCTTGTTTATGAAAGATATGCATACATATGCAAAATCCATAAAACAAGTGTCTGTGTGGAAACAGTAGATATTTATTGAAGATAAAATGCATCACAACACCAAGAAACCTCCATAGGCGCTCTACACAGCCATTTTTATTGGATTCAAGGATAAAAATCACTTATTGGAACGTATTTCGGAAGAAAGAAAGACTGGTGGCATTTTTAAAGCCAGTTTTGTATATTATAGTTTATCGTATAGTTGTATGGAGCCGACTATATCCCTCATTATTTTGGAACCAATCGAATGGTTTAAAATTCCAAATCAGTTTTATACTGATTAATGTCCTCTCACTGTTTCATGCTGATAAATGGTTCGACCATGAACTTACAAAGAGTTTTTTAATATAATGGAGTTTCGATGATATCAACTTTTGTGTCGATTAAGTTATATTCTCAGAAATAAATATTCCTGAATCTTTATAGGAAAATATAAGAAAAAAACTTAAACGATGTTCGGCTCCTGAAGAGAAATAATTATAGTAATTTTTCACATTGAAAAACAGAACAATATTTTTCGAATTTTAAGGATTTTATTGCCTAAATTTAAAAATATTCACTTATACAATTTGTGTCTAGAAAATTCAACTCCTGCAGATTGGGGGCTAATTTTTGAAGAATATACCAACCAGTCCATGACGTTTTGTTGGTGTTTATATTACAGAAGCGAATAATTAGGACAATCTTTGACCTCATAATGTAACCATGGTTATGAAGCGAGTAAAAACCAGTGTAAAAGCATACCAAAAAACTGTAAAAGCATACCAAGAAATACAATTCAATCCAATCACAACGGCTTTTTTATAGTTTTTTAGAAAATAGAGCCAAAACGTTGAAATTCTCAAATTTCTAGACGGAGTTCTTGCCCTTATACACGAAACGAGACACGCAGAAGTGCGATGGGGCGATTGGAGTAGAAGGATGTAGAACTCCTAAAAATACATCATTTCACAAAAAATCACATATATAAAAATAGCAAAATAACACAGTTTTTTGAGAATTCAAGTGAAATCAGTTTTCGCAAAGTAATTCAGAATTCGTATAGTATTTTTTCGCGTTTGAACTAGCGGCGTACTGTTTTCTGATAGGCCAATGAATGACAAAATGAGGATTTCCATCAGTGTCTTATAAGAAAACATAACGTGAGCGAGCTATCATATGTTTTATTCGTTATTTTTGGTTATGTGCTCACGAAAACAATGAACGCGGAAAGATTTCCGTTGAGCAATCACTTTGTTGTTTGTTAACGTTCAAATGGTTTGTGATGATAACAGTTACGTATAGGAGGAGATGTTTTATCCATATCATTATCGAAGGTTACACAATGAAGTGATTAATTTTCATAATACACTTGTTTGGGCAGTATAAAAACCTTATGCTGAACGTCAACTAAGCAGTGAATAAAAAGGAAAATATCCCTGTGAAATAAGGTTATTCAGAATACAAGAATGAATACGTATCTTTAGAAATGGCCGCTGGAGCACAAACAAAGCCAAGATTACATGGATATAAGTTGTATCATTGTTTGTCTGTATTGATTTTATTTTGATTATAGTGCTGAGTTATGATTTGTGCAAGAAACGCTGGATATGTTTTGGCATTATAAAGTTTTGATAGTGTTACTGTATTGACAATCCAGAAACGATTGTGGAAGTATTTCACTTCACAAAGTATTATCGAAATACATACACTTTATGTATTCTAGAAACATCCATGTATATTGAAACATCAGACAATTACTAATGTACTGATGAAAATAAAAAACATATTTTTTTGATGTTTCATTTCCCAATATAAATTATTTTAGTATACATACAATCCGGAATCATTGAAATAATACAATATGTGAAATACAACGAATTATGCAAAGTCAACTCAACCTAGAACCATGTAAGGCAGAAAGTTTTCTTAACATTGATAGGTAGCCAACAATAGTTGGTCGTTCTGAATGACGCCACAAAATAGGTAAGGGGAGAGATTTTGATTTAATCAGGGCGGCAATATGGTTTCCCGAAATTAAATCAAATTCCTCGGAAAACAAGTACCTTTCACAAAGGAAAAATATGTGAAATACAACAAATCATAAAATGAAGGGTCTAAGTGTCACGCAGCTAGTTGTTGTTAATCGTAAATTATATAAGATCTGAGTATTTTCTGTAGGTCTTGTTACTCTTTTCCTGTTACATGTCCGATCTGCCAGCAATCTGGACAAAAATTGCAATTGTTATTAACAAAAAACAAAAACAAAATAAAGGAAATCTATTTTTTGGGAATAACTCAAAAAGTATAAGCGATAGCGATAAAAAACACATTCTTAAAGAAGAGGAAATTTCCAATGAATAAGTGGACTCTTTCTCCATTATTTATAATTTTAATTTGACGCTGAAAATAGGGCTTCGCGTGACCGTCTCTAAAGAGACTACATCACATAAAATATTTTTTTAGACTATTAAATATCAATCTAAAAATTTGAATAAATTATGGTGTGTTTTAACACTTGAAAGAGCAAGGTCCCGTTGGAAAAAAAATAGGTTTAGTTTTCAACAAGTTAGGCATTTGTTAATTAGTCCTTATTTTTCGGACCTCGGTTTTCATAAAAAACGGAAGAAATTTTAAATAATCCTCTAAAAATGTTTCGTCCTTGGAGACCTTCTTATATATACTCAACAGAACACGTTATAAAAGTTGTTTATTTTGTTTATTATAAGTTTTGAAATTTAACAAAAAATTAAAAATAAAAAAAAAATGTTAAATTGTTTTTTTTATCCATTGCTGTTTTTGCACCAAACAAAGGCATTTAATAACATTCGAAAAAAAATTGGACATTTGTTTTTAATCTGTTTATAAACAAATTTATTAGTTTGATATAAAAAAAAATGCCTTTCTGTTGTCTAGAGAATATAATTATTTTTTAAAAACAATGTTCTTCTTAAAAAAAATATTATTGTTTATAATAGTTTTTTTTTATATTTCCATTATTTAAATGATTAGTTGAGAAATTTTGTTCTTTAAAAAACATAATAATTTCTCAATAGAATAACGAAAAATAAATCATTAAAAATGTAATTGTTTATTTAGTTAACAATTTGTTATAAACAAATTCCAAATCTCATTATAATTTTTTTCTGAAACCACTAAAACTTACAAAAACAACCATATGCAACAGTGTCAAAAAATGTTTTTACATTTTTTATATATTTTTCTAAAATTACGATATAAAATGTTTTTTGACACTTTGTTGCATATGGTTGTTTTTGTGATTTTTATTAGTTTCAGAAAAAATATAATGAGATTTGGAATTTGTTTATAACAAATTGTTAACTTAATAAACAATTACATTTTTAATATTTTATTTTTCTATTATTCTATTGAGAAATGCCAGTTATAATTTTTAAAGAAAAAAAAACTCCAACTAATTATTTAAATGCCTAGTGGAAATAAAAAAAACGATTATAAACAATACGATTTTTTTTTAAATTTTCTTCTTAAAAAGCATTATATTTTCTAGACAACAAAATTCCCAAAATATATATTTTTTTCAAATATTAAAGTAATAAATTTGTTTATAAACAGCTTATAACAAATGTTCTAAAAATTGTTTTTCGAATGTTATTGAATACCTTCATTTGTTGCAAAAACAGCATAGCAAAACATTTGGATAAAAAAAACATTTTTTTTATTTTTATTTTTTTCACGTTTAAAAATTATAATAAACAAAATAAGAAACTTTTTAAAACTTTTATAACGTGATCTTGTTAAGTATATATAAGAAGGGCTCCAGGAAGCGAAATATAGTGCTATTATTCAAACATTTATGCAGTTTATTATGAAAACCGAGGTCCGAAAAATAAGGACTAATTAACAAATGCCTAACTTGTTGAAAATTAACTTATTTTTTTCCAACGGGACCTTGTTCTTTCAAGTATTAAAAACATACCATAATTTATTCAAATTTTCAAATTGATATTCAATACTATAAAAAAAATATTTCATGTGGTTTTCAGCGTTACATTAAAATTATGAATATTGGAGATAGAGTTCCATGAATCGAAATTCAAATTTTAATTAAAATCAAATAATATTTAAGAAATATATCCCAAATCAATGAGCTATTCCTCATATTTTTTAGAGTCTTGGAGCTAGTTTTCGCAGGAAACTCACTTCTCGACTAGACTAATGGGGATAATAACATATAAGCCTACTACCAAATTTCATTTGCCCTAATTACTCTCTCAATTGAGATTCATTTTGATTTTGCTTGTAAGGTGTTTGTTTATTTTCATGAATTCTAGTAATGAATGTAAATATGTATTGATATTCGGATGTTAACTAATCACAAGTTTTGAATTTGTAAACTTTGGGTATATACAGTGACCGGCAGAAAGTACGCAGCATACGGAAAATTCTTTTATTGATAAATTATGACAAATATTGATACTTGCAATCGCTTCTGCATCAAAAGAAATCCCAAAAGATGTTGTACAGTGCCGTTCGTCTTTTCGTGTTTGGCGGGATATTAAAAAAATTGAAAAATTATGTCTCAAAACAAACTTATTTGAAAAATTATCGAAAAATGTTATTCGGAAAAGTTGTTCAGGCATTGTATAGCTATTCACAAGTTTTGGAAATAATCTGAGATAAAAAAAATAAACATAAATTTTTGGTCATAAAAAAAGTTCAATTTGGAAAAATAAATATTTGACAAAGTAGTGGTAAAGTAATATTTAAAATAATATTTTGTAAATATTTGCAAGCTATTTCGGAGAAAATTTTAAATCTGTGAATTTGCCATGTGTCCAGTTGCTTCATAAGAGGTCACTGAAATATCTTCAGGACATTATAATCCCGATACTGTTTATTATTAATAAAGGACCATGTATATACACAATTTTAATTAGAATTTTTTATTAGAACAAAAAAATTATTCAATTTTTGACAAAACAAGAACTTAAAAATTGTTTACTTTTTATTTTTAAACACTTCATAATAAAATTGGAAGCTGAAATAATTATCAACCAAACAATTTAATACATACTCGAAACTTTGTAATTGTCCATTACTCGACATGTCTACCCTGACGTTCAATACATGAAATTGTTCGGGATTTCATTTCTCCGGAGACATTTCGCAGCATTTGTGGTGTAATGTTATTAATACATTGCCGTATTACTTCTTCTAAATGAAATGGCCGATGTTTATTGACTTTACTTTCAAGGTATCTTCATGAAAAGAAATCCAAGGGCCTCAAATCTGGGGATATTATAGGCCACGGATTTTCTGAATATCGTCCTATTCATTTATGAGGAAAGTGTTCGTTTAAGCCATGCTCTGACTTGAAGTGTACTATGTAATCCATGTAAGAAATAAAAGAACTCCTTATTTGAAAACTCTAAATAATATCGTGAATTAAGGTTGCCCCTAAAAATGTAAAGCACAACGATCTGCTATCTAATATGCCGCACCAAACATTACTTTTGAAGGAAGGAAATTGACTGTTTGCCTTTATCGTCCAATTTGGGTTCTCATCAGTTCTGAGAACTGACAGTACCGTTTGATTAAAAGTCGCCTCATCAGTAAATAAAAATGTTATGGGAAA
Organism: Gonioctena quinquepunctata; assembly: GCA_018342105.1. Classification (NCBI taxonomy): domain Eukaryota; kingdom Metazoa; phylum Arthropoda; class Insecta; order Coleoptera; family Chrysomelidae; genus Gonioctena; species Gonioctena quinquepunctata. Next base: position 167,497 of record JAFIRS010002654.1, on the reverse strand, counting down.
ATTTTGGCATTCTTCAGTCATGCCTTGGAACGAAAATGAAAAATCTAAGCGGGCATCGAAATCTCACAGTAAGGTGTGGGTGAATTTTGGTTGTATGCTAGCGACAGAGTCACATACATCTAAGAGAACATTCTTAGAAATGGCTGTCATTTCCCAAGAAAAGAATTGTATAAATAAAAAACAGATATTAACCACTTGAGTGAGATCTACTCTTATTTATTGTCCTTAGATATCAATCAAAATTGACAACAATGTAATATAATAAAAAAAAAAAATAGAAAATATATAAAATAAATTATATATGTACATATAAAAAAAACAACCATTCGAGTGGAATTTCTCATTTATTGTCCTTAGATATCAATCAAAATTGACAACAATGTAATATAAAATATGTAATAGTTTTTCCTAACATTACCGCCACCTGGTAACATCAGTTGGTACTAATCTAACAGTTGGCAACAATGTAACTATTTTCAAGTGACACCCGTCAGGTGTCGTTGGCATAAATATAATTGCGAGAATAATTCCTAACCTGTCAGTTTCACTTGTTATATTTATATAATTTTAAACAACGCTAATGTGGTTGTAGTAACTTTGAACTACGTTTTATTCCTCGATCTACATTTTTTTCCTTTTGTATCACTATGTTAGATGAATATGTTTAACATCATTGAAACCAGCCTCAACAAAGTTGTAAGTAGCATATTGTTTCGCACTTGAATATGTATTACTATTGGTTTTTTCATCTGTTGTAGTCTCACTGATGATGGATATAAACATTTCCGAAAGCTTGGATAAACCCTAAAGAGTTTACTTTTTCATTGCTGCTTACCCCAATATCCCTAGTTTTGTATATATTGATAGATAGATAGATATTTATTTGCCATTAAAGTGTTACAGGGAACACAAGGTTTTGTCATTAAAACTAAAAAATCTATAAACCATAACACAAAAATCTAATATTAAAAAAGACAGAAACATATTTCCTTGATTTAAAAAAATAAGGAAAAGAGAGAAAAAAAAAGACATAATACATTTTTCCTTGATCAACAGACAGACAAGCAGACAGACATTTTTAACATATAGTAGTAGGCACTACTCAATTTACTCTCTGAGACGATTGCTATGCATCAAAAAATTCCTTCAGGTTATAAAAACTTTTTTCGACTAAAAATATTTGTATTTTCTTCTTGAAAATATTGAAAGTTTCAGCAGATTTGATTTCTAGCGGCAGTTTATTATGAATTAAGCTTCCTGCACAGTAAGGTGACTTTTTGAATGTATTTGTACTAAAGTTTGAAATGTGGATTTCTTGTGCTTTCCTGGTCTGATATCTATGCACATCTTGATTAAGCGTCAATTTATTTTTATTATTATGAATGAAGCAGCATATTTTTAAAATATATATTCCAGTCACTGTAAGTATTCTCTGTTTTTTGAAAATCCCTCTACAAGATTCTCTGTATTGCAAATTATATATGATTCTTATGATCCTTTTTTGTAGTAGTCAATATTAGTAGATTGGCCTCATATTATAACTCAAGATTGAGTGGACAAGTGAATAATAACACGTTTTCAACTCACTTCGATTAATTTATGTTATATATATATATATATATATATATATATATATATATATTGTTATGTTATGAAAAACCAGTTTTATATTTTAAAAAGAAAAAACCCATAAAAAGAATAATTAAAAAATAGCTATTAGTTTCAAGAGATTGTTTTTACATAATTTTGAAAGTCTATTTCCTTTATTGAGCCTCTGTATGATATGAATACATAAAAATGTCCAAATACTATAACACAATCAATTTCATACACTGTCATAATGATTACAACCCATAATTCTTCAAAAGACAACAAAAAGTCTAGATTTACAAAAATTTCCTGAATAAAATGTGATCAACAAAATTATAAATTTGAAACATACAGTATATGAAATTGTAGCTAACTAAAAGTAGCCAATGGTAGAACAGCAAACTTCTTGATGACAATAGCCAATCAGGGAACAGATGGTCACATGTAGAATTTGAAATTGTGAGGGAATAAGAACGATTATTGAAATTTGTACATAGTTAATAAGAATGGAAAAATAGTTTTATGTATAAGTTATGACAAATAAACCCAAACAGTGAAAATGTGACAATTTAGTGAGCGAATAGAATTTTTGAAATAAAAGAAAGTAATACAAATAATGAAATAATAATAATAATAGATAGTAAAATGTCAAAAATAAAAATAGAAAAGAATGGGAATAAATATAACGATCAAAAACGAAAAAAGTTTGGATCTATAAAAAAGAAAATAGTTGAAAAAATTAACATGAAATTTCGATTGAAAATTTGTGAAATAAAATATAGGCTTGCAGTTACAAAACAAGCAAAATTCCATAGAAGGAGAGACAAATAATAAAAATGAAAATTTAGGGAATAATAAATTGTAGGTTTAACAAATTTAATAGGTAAGTTAGGAATAAAAAAGGAAAAAGTTAAAAAAATAATTTGATAGATAGGTAGGATATCAGAAACATATGAATAGAATAAAATAACATGAACAACAAATGTAAAGAGAAAATATATCAATGAGAGAGAATATTGGAGGAAACAAAACAACGCATAAATATTTCAAGAAAGAAAACAATAATATTGAATAACAATAAAAATACTGAGAAACAGAAAAGTTGATAAAATTATTGGTACAGGTTAATTAGATAAAGAAAAGTGAAAAACAATATTGAAAATGTTTACAAATATAAAACAATATAGATTATGAAGAAGGAAAAATATAGAAATGGATAATAAATAAGGTGAATTTCGAAGAAAAATTAAAAGAAATGAAGATTAAAAATATTTTGTGTATAAAATGAATGTATGTGAGAAATGAAAGTGGAAATGATAATAATAATAATACTAAAGAAGTATATTATAAGAAATATGATGATGATAAAGGTATATTGATGAATAATATGAAGGTATATTAATAAATTATAAATGAATATAAGGAATAATGAAAAAGCGAAAGAGTATGTAAGAAAATAAAAGTAAATAAAATGAGAGATTCAAATTAATAAAATATCCAATTCAATATGAATATAAAGAAAATGGAGGAAGGGATAGGAAAAATAATAAAAAATAATTGAAAAGAGTACCAGTAATTGTAAAATCGATCATTAAAAATAATATCAGTATAAAATATAAAATGAAAGTAAGATAATAATAATATATAAAATGTCATATATGAAGATATCTTAAAAAGTTTTCTCTCTTGATCTGAAAAAAAGTCCATAGTCAAGTTTTTCTGGAACAAAAGAACGTAGTACTAGTAGTTATAAATAATAGTTATCGTTGTAGAACTTGTTTTTCTTGAACTGGTGGGAAATCCAGCTAGGTAGTTTTCTGAAAGTAGAAAAAATAGTATTAGTTGATGTAGATTCAATAACTGTAAATAAAGAAATTGATATTTAAAAATTTTCTAACTAGTAGAAAATTATTGAATATGAATTTAGGAATGTTGTTATGTTATGAAAAACCAGTTATATATTTTAAAAAGGAAAAAACCCATAAAAAGAATAATTAATAAATAGCTATTAGTTTCAAGAGATTGTTTTTACATAATTTTGAAAGTTCTATTTTCTTTATTGAGCCTCTGTATGATATGAATAGATAAAAATGTCCAAATACTATAACACAATCAATTTCATACACTGTCATAATGATTACAACCCATAATTCTTCAAAAGACAACAAAAAGTCTAGATTTACAAAAATTTCCTGAATAAAATGTGATCAACAAAATTATAAATTTGAAACATACAGTATATGAAATTGTAGCTAACTAAAAGTAGCCAATGGTAGAACAGCAAACTTCTTGATGACAATAGCCAATCAGGGAACAGATGGTCACATGTAGAATTTGAAATTGTGAGGGAATAAGAACGAGAGAGTGTCAGAGGCAATTATTATTGAAATTTGTACATAGTTAATAAGAATGGAAAAATAGTTTTATGTATAAGTTATGACAAATAAACCCAAACAGTGAAAATGTGACAATTTAGTGAGCGAAATCAAAAATTCGAATCAGAGGGAAGGAACAAAAATGGTATCCAGGTGACAACAAACAAAGCCACAATGAGATCGAAAATCAATTTGAAACGAATGCCACGTTATATTTTGGGAGGAAGAAAAATTGAATAATTTCAACATTATAAGCGGAAAACCAACATTACCTTATTTGTACACCATATACAAGTATCCAAAGCTGATAGTGAGGTTGTGTATATTTTACCAATGAACTTTTCTCATGATTATCCATGAATATTTGTAGATTCACCTCAGAGTAAGTTACCTTTCGTAGGCCAGGTAAAATTAAGTTTTCCTGAATGAAGGAAACAATTGCTTTTTGATACTTTGTCGTTTGTTTTCTACAATGATCAACAATCATACTTATGACCATTGAATAAAATGAAATTTGACATATCAAGCAGTGGCTAGTGGCTCAATTGCCTGAACCGGCTATCTGAGACAAGAGGCGTACCAACTGTGCTAAGCTGTGGTAAGGAAGTGATAACAATTGGCAGCAACGTGACGAGAGAACAGTGGCGGTAGCTAGCAATTATTATTACATCACAAAACATATTATACAGGGTGAACATATTTATCTATCACATATTATATACATATATATATATATATATATATCAATTATCCTGAAGTAACTCAAATTTACCAACACATTTTATATTAACAATTTATCATTACATTACAATTGGCACCCAAAACGTGGGGCGAAATAATATCAAAATAATTTGTTATATCATCAACATTACATTACAAATGGCGCCCAACGTGGGGCAAGTAAGGGAAATATATTATTTCTTAATATTTATCGCAACGTAGTGACAAAGTAAAGGCAATATATCATTTCAAGGCAAAGTAAGGGAAATATATTATTTCTCAATATTTATCGCAACACTGTGCGAACATTAGCAATTGGCAATCCAACGTGTAAGGCTAGATATTGGTGAATAAAAAATGGATTTGAGAGATGGTAAGAAAGTTGGTTTGGAAGAAGGTGCAGAAGGTAGAGAGAGAGGTGATCAGGAAGAAGGTGAGAGTAGTAATGTGAGAGAGAGAGAGAGAAATAAAAAGTGAAAGTACAGGAATGGAGAGTTATTTTAAAATTTTGATGGTAGAAATAAAGGATATGAAAGAAGATTCAGTCAGGAGGGATGAAAAAATGGATAAAGATATAGCAAGTATGAAAAATGATATAAAAGAAAACTCAGAAAAAACAGAGAAAATGAATGAAAATATGGCAGGTATGGAAAGTAGAATGAATAATGAATCGAAAGAGCAAATAGAGAAAATGAATGAAAAGTCAGAAAAAATGAATGAAAATATGGGAAATATAAAAAATGAAATGAAAGAGCAAATAGAAAGAATGAATGATGGAATGAGAGAAAGTATGGGAAGAATGGAGGAAAGAATGGAGGAAAAAATAGGCAATATGAAGAATGAAATGAAAGAAAGTTTGTCAAATGAAATAAAAGACTTGAAAGAAAACACAGCGAGTATGGAAGAAAGATTAAAGAAAATGTGAAAGAAAATATAAAAGATATAAAAAAAATATGGAAAGAATGGAAAACAAAATACAAACTAAATCTTATTAAAATAAAGAAGAATTTTTAGAATTGCACAAACAATAAGAGACAAAAATAGGACAACAAAATGATGAATTTTATGTGGCAATAACACAAGAAGTATCCACTATAAATAATCATGTAGAATGGCAGGATAAAAAAAAAATTAAAAATGAAATAAGTACTCTCGAGAAAAAAGTAGAAAAACAAATATAAAAAAAAAAAAATAAAAAAAATAAAAAAAAAAAAATTATAGAATAAGAAGAATAGACAATAATTTAGCTAGTAGAATCATTAATAATTGTCATGGAATACAAACAAATAATAAGGAATTTGAGGGAGTAGTTATACAAAAACCAGATGATAGCAATAATTTATTAGAAAAAGATGACAAACAGATACAAAATATAAAAATGAATTTTGATCACAAAAATAATGAACTTATGCATAATATGAACGTGGCTAACAAAAATTTTGAGTTAAAAATAGGGAACATAAATAAAAAAATAATAATAATAAAGATGAAAGATACAAAAATGGCTAACAAAAATTTTGAATTGGAAACAAAGAACATAAATAAAAAAATAAGAGTAATGCAAATAAATGACATTTACAGGGCGAATAGAATTTTAAAAAAAAAAAAAATAATAATAATAGATAGAAAATGCAAAAATAAAAATAGGAAAGAATGGGAATAAAAAAAATTAAAAAAAATAATTGAAAAAAAAGAAATTTATGAAAATAGAAATAAAATATTGGCTTGCAGTAACAAAACAAGCAAAATTCCATAGAAGGAGAGACAAATAATAAAAATGAAAATTTAGGGAATAATAAATTGTAGGTTTAACAAATTTAATAGGTAAGTCAGGAATAAAAAGGGAAAAAGTTAAAAAAATAATTTGATAGATAGGTAGGATATCAGAAACATTTGAATAGAATAAAATAAGATGAAAAACAAATGTAAAGAAAAAATATATCAATGAGAGAGAATATTGGAGGAAACAAAACAACGCATAAATATTTCAAGAAAGAAAACAATAATATTGAATAACAATAAAAATACTGAGAAACAGAAAAGTTGATAAAATTATTGGTACAGGTTGGAAAAAAAAAAAGGAAAAAAAAAGGAATTTTAAGAAAAAAAAAAAAAAATAATAAATATATTGTGTATAAATAGAATGTATGTGAGAAATGAAAGTGGAAATGATACTAATAATACTAAAGAAGTATATTATAAGAAATATGATGATGATAAGGGTATATTGATGAATAATATGAAGGTATATTAATGAATTATAAATGAATATAATATGTTAATTATGTGTGAATAATGAAAAAGCGAAAGAGTATGTACACAAAATAAAAGTAAATAAAATGAGAGATTCAAACTAATAAAATATCCAATTCAATATGAATATAAAGAACAACTGGAGGAAGGGATAGGAAAAATAATAAAACAGTATAATTGAAAAGAGTACCAGTAATTGTAAAATCGATAATTGAAAATAATATCAGTATAAAATATAGAATGAAAGTAAGATAATAATAATATATAAAATGTCATATATGAAGATATCTTGAAAAGTTTTCTCTCTTGATCTGGAAAAAAGTCCATAGTCAAGTTTTTCTGGAACAAAAGAACGTAGTACTAGTAGTTATAAATAATAGTTATCGTTGTAGAACTTGTTTTTCTTGAACTGGTGGGAAATCCAGCTAGGTAGTTTTCTGAAAGTAGAAAAAATAGTATTAGTTGATGTAGATTCAATAACTGTGAATAAAGAAATTGATATTAAAAATTTTCTAACTAGTAGAAAATTATTGAATATAAATTTAGGAATGTTATTATGTTATGAAAAACCAGTTATATTTTTTAAAAAGAAAAAACCCATAAAAAAAATAATTAATAAATAGCTATTATTTTCAAGAGATTGTTTTTACATAATTTTGAAAGTCTATTTCCTTTATTGAGCCTCTGTATGATATGAATACATAAAATGTCCAAATACTATAACACAATCAATTTCATACACTGTCATAATGATTACAACCCATAATTCTTCAAAAGACAACAAAAAGTCTAGATTTACAAAAATTTCCTGAATAAAATGTGATCAACAAAATTATAAATTTGAAACATACAGTATATGAAATTGTAGCTAACTAAAAGTAGCCAATGGTAGAACAGCAAACTTTTTGATGACAATAGCCAATCAGGGAACAGATGGTCACATGTAGAATTTGAAATTGTGAGGGAATAAGAACGAGAGAGTGTCAGAGGCAATTATTATTGAAATTTGTACATAGTTAATAAGAATGGAAAAATAGTTTTATGTATAAGTTATGACAAATAAACCCAAACAGTGAAAATGTGACAATTTAGTGCGCGAATTCAAAAATTCGAATCAGAGGGAAGGAACAAAAATGGTATCCAGGTGACAACAAACAAAGCCACAAGGAGATCGAAAATCAATTTGAAACGAATGCCACGTTATATTTTGGGAGGAAGAAAAATTGAATAATTTCAACATTATAAGCGGAAAACCAACATTACCTTCTTTGTACACCATATACTAGTATCCAAAGCTGATAGTGAGGTTGTGTATATTTTACCAATGAACTTTTCTCATGATTATCCATGAATATTTGTAGATTCACCTCAGAGTAAGTTATCTTTCGTAGGCCAGGTAAAATTAAGTTTTCCTGAATAAAGGAAATAATTGCTTTTTGATACTTTGTCGTTTGTTTTCTACAATGATCAACAATCATGCTTATGACCATTGAATAAATTGAAATTTGACATATCAAGCAGTGGCTAGTGGCTCAATTGCCTGAACCGGCTATCTGAGACAAGAGGCGTACCAACTGTGCTTAGCTGTGGTAAGGAAGTGATAACAATTGGCAGCAACGTGACGAGAGAACAGTGGCGTTAGCTAGCAATTATTATTACATCACAAAACATATTATACAGGGTGAACATATTTATCTATCACATATTATATATATATATATATATATATCAATTATCCTGAAGTAACTCAAATTTACCAACATATTCTATATTAAAATTTATTTACATTACAATTGGACCAAAAGTGGGGGGAAAATATCAAAATAATTTTTAACATAACATTACATTACAAATGGCACCCAACGTGGGGCAAGTAAGGGAAATATATATATATATATATAAATATATATATATATATATATATATATATATATATATATATATATATATATACTGAAAGGAGTTTGAAACCATAAAGATTACAAAACTGTACTTTGTGGATTATCGATAATAGTGTGTAGATCCACTAAAACATAATTCGTCATTACGAGAGCAAACCATAGAGTAACGACGAAGTCATATTTCTGTTTCATTTGCTGATTACCATAGTTATACATTTATTTTGCAAGGGTGGAGCAATACACTCTGACATCTTTGAGATTGCTTTGATTTTAAGTTCATTAATATATATTTTTTTTACCCACTCCATTCTCCACTGAGCCAGGGACTGAAAAAAATACACAAAAAATATCCATTTGCCGGACTGTTTTCACGAGCAATTCGGGAACGTGGTATCCCTTCGAGCAGTGAAATTTATTATTCTGTCATCAAATGACCACGACCTCAACTTCCAAAGAGTACCTTTTGAAAAAAACGGTGTTATTTATATCAGAAAGCGTATTTTTTTATGTTGTAGGTAATTGAGTGCGTTGAAATTGACGATGGAGCGTCGCGCAACCCGAACCACTCCGTACTTCGGTAACGCAAACGACAATCCCTAAAGGTTTCAAACCCCCCTTTTATATCTAACCTCAGCTCATTTTAGTGGTATCATTGAAAAGTAACCACTTATATTATAATTTATCATTCTTGGGTGTGGAATGGAAAGTTTTGATTTGAACAGCATTTTACAAAATCCTGGTTATGTCTGTTTCACTGAAATGTATCTCCGGAGCTTTAGTTTGCATTAAAAACAACTACATGTCCTATTTCAGTAACCTCTTTCGACTTTCATAAATAGGTTAATTACAATGATCCTGAAAAAATAAAAATAAACATAAAACGGTTTGTATACCGCAACCGAGTGTGAATTCCAATAAATTTATTTTTAGTTTATTTTTTGGTTCGTCTTTAGTGTTGAGTCTCGCAAAACAAGTGCATCATCCTGCAATGTGCAGAGGCCCTGAAGGGGATTCATGTATTTTTATGGGTAAGGCGCAAAAGATTTGAAATGCTTTTGACCTCCATTATTTGAATGATAAGGGAGTCATAACTTGTAGAAATGTCTGGATTACCAGAATATATGCTGCATTCGAGTATTATGAAAACTTGCATTTGATACAGCCTATTTTCCGAATTTAAATAAATAAAAGCGATAAGACTGGATGCGGATATTTTCAACTATGTCTTTGATGATTTCATCGATTTTGGATGCACGTGTTTCGTTTTTAAAAACTATTGAAGGTTTTATTGAACGTATAATGCGAACCTATATGAAAAAATAACTAAAGTAAATACAAACAATTCGAGAATAGAAAGTTTTGAGATGATTAAAAATTTAATAAAGAAACGAAATAGTGAAGGGCTCCTTCAAACTGTGGAAAATATATAAATGATATTCCAAATGAAAAAGTCATAGATATCTAGTATAATCATGTTAGCGAAATTCATGACCCGAACAAGAGGCCAATGTATTCGCAGAAGTGGGAGAGTATATGGCAGATAAGATGTTTGATTCTTTTTTCAGAAGAAATCAATGTCTTAGGAGTTGTTCTGAATGAAAATGAAAAATATCTTGGATATTACATCTTCCGAACAGAAACAAATTCATTTCCAAATACTAAAAACTTGTGAATTTTGAAATAATTTATCTAAAAGTTATTCATGACAACTGAGATAAATTATTTTAGCAAATTCCTCTCCTTAGAATATGGCTGACATTGAATACAATAATCGAATTATTCTACCTAGAATTTTTCAAAACTTGAAAGGTAGTGGACAACGCAGTTTTTTGAAAAGCCTATTTGAAGCAAACAGATCTGGGGTAAAATAAAAAGCTAATAAGATATTTTGCTACATTGTATGTTTGGAATCAGAATCAGAAGAAGAAGAAATACTCAACATGTCGTTGTTAATACCTGGATATGTTAATTTTCATGTGTTTAGACATTGTACCACATATGGTGCCAAACATTGAATAAAAAACAACTGAAACTTTTTATTGATTGCAATTTGAAATGTGCATGTAATTTCAACACTGAATGAATGACTCGGAAATGTGCATTTTTAACCCCAAAAATGAGAGTGAATTCAAACTGAATATAACTGAACCATGAGAATGAAAACCGGGAGTTGTTTTTGAATTTTTTCAACACTTTTTCTAAAAACGTTACTCAAAAACGATACCCTTTGGGTACATGGTACTAACGAACAATATGTGTTCAATGGCAGCTTTCATGGTGTTCTCGAATGTAAATCAGCCATAGTAAATGTATTTTGCTATAACGACATCCATGAAACTTCCATAAGGCTGCCATAAGTTTACTCCTACGGAGGTTCTCAGGACTATTTTTGAATAACACTTCAAACCCGTTTTGTCACATACTTAGACTTCCAACAACATTCTGTAAACCATTACTAAGCCAAATCAGGGGGTTTGTTTAAAACCGTAAGATCTTTTTTGCATATGAATACCCTCTTCGGCTCTCTAAGTTAGAATACATATTTTCCAGAGATTTTCACAGCCAAATGGAGTCGAATTATCTGTTGATGAAACCAATATAGTGATTGGAGCTTACGATTACGTTTCTAGTTCAGTTTATTTCCGAAATGATTTGCAAAACTTCTAGATATGAAATACAAAAAAATAACATCAGGCTTCTTTATACCTTTCACTGATGATGGAATGATATCGCTGCCTCACCTAGAGTCCAGTTAACTGCTATTTCACCCCAACATTTTCCATGTTCCTTAATTAATTAATTTTCAATAGTTAATCAAACGACTTCACCAGAATACTACAGTAAAGACTATTTTTGAAATTACATTACCTTGACATTATATCATAAGATCACCTGTCATAAAAGTATAAAGTTTGATTGCTGGATTTCTTGTGCGGCGTTCAGGATTACATCAAGAATCCACAATAAATCTTCATTTCCAGTTTTATTATGGTTTCATGGTATGGACTTGGGGAGCGCTATGAAACTATAATAAAACGAAAGTGCACATTAAGACAGAAATATTCATCTTGGATTTCCAGATTCTTCTTGGATTTCTATATGGCTACCACCAGACCTTAATAAGATCAAACATACTTTAATGCTAAATGGTTTAATGAATCTTCTTGCTTTGGCGGACTATTTTTCAAACCCTCACAAAACGATCATTAAACTCAGATGAATCGAAATGGCATTTGAATAGTTACTTGGCTATGCTCAATGAAATCGGATCGAAATCGTGAGAGAAATAAAAAAATAAAGTGAAAACATCAATCAGAAAACATCGATTTTTCCAGAAATACATAGCCTCAACTAGTCCACATATACCCTGTATAGAAGAAAATTAAAAATCAAAGTGGAAACATCAAATCAGAAAACATCGATTTTTCCAGAAATACATAGCCTCAACTAGCCCACATATACCCTGTATACTGAAAGAGAGACAAAAACCTGAACTGATTTCATAAAACAATTCGTTTGCCCTTGACTGATGTAAGTCAATTCATACGATCTATGTAATAAAACGTTATGCTAGGTCAAGTTTTTAGTAAACACATCTATTGAGTGTGGAGGTTCTACGTCCTCGTCTTGAATGTTCCGTCTATTTGCAAACATGATGCGAGATGATAAAAAAAGCAAACTAATCTGTTCTATTCATGAGATTCGAACGTTAGCGTTTGTTTCTTTTGGAGATACTCCAATGCCTTGAAGTAGATATTTGAGGATAGGGCAATGGGAAATCGTCTCGAAAATTATTCATAACTGAATAAAATATCTAATAAAAAACCTTTTTGAAGACAAGCATTTATTTAAGACTTGTACTGAAACATATAAAATAAGTTTAAGTCATCGCTGACAATGATTTTTTGTTGAATTATTTGGTTTCAAAAAGCTTGTCGCGCGAAGTGTTCATAAAAGTAGGTACCAATTAATTTGATTGGACAATGATTGGTTGGTAAGTAACAAAACTTGTCGAAGTATTAATTTGATTACAATTCGCGCGACAAGCTTTTTAAAACCAAATAATTCAATAAAAAATTATAAAATAATTGTCAGCGACGACTTGAACTTATTTTATACTTTTAGTACACGGTTTAAATAAAAGCTTATCTTTAAAAAATTTTTTTTTCAGTTATTTTATTTTTTGCTTTTTAGTTAGTTCGCCTTAATCTGTTCATTTCTAATAGAGCATCGTTATTGAAAGGTATCTTCCCTGTAAGGTTTGAGCTAGAAGAAATCATGATCTCTGACCCCAAAAACTCCCACACACCAATTTTGAATAGAATCTGACCATAATCACAAAACTCGTTCGTCATCCTGAAGTCGCCATCTTGAATTTATAGATTTTCACAAAAATCATAATCTCCGACCCCGAAAACCCCCGCATACCAATTTTGAATCAAATTTGACCAAAATCACCAAACTCGTACTTCAATCTTGGGGCCGACATTTTGAATTTATTAATTTTGACAAAAAATTCATAGTCTCCGACACCAAAAACCCCCATACAATGATTTTGAATCGAATCGGACCTTAATCACAATACTCGTCCGCCATGTTAGAGCCGCCATCTTGAATTTATGAAAATTGGCAAAAAATTCATAATCTCCGACTCCAAAACCCCCCACATACCAATCTTGAATCGAATCGGACCATAATTACAAATCTCGTCCGCCATCTTGGAGCCGCCGTTTTGTTTTTTTCCATAATGCATTGTCACCAGAATTATGATCACCTGCCCAATTTCAAATAGATCGTACGACTAGAAATCGGTCAAAATTCACTTGCAAGATTTGACCCAAACTAACAAACGAACTAACTAACAAGTGGAACTAAATAAAAGCTTGTAAAAATATAATAATAAGACTTTTTATTGAACGCACAAAAGAGACGATTTTTTTTCAATAGATGTGGGTATGACGTTACTTAGCATCCCATCGTATCAGTGAATATCAGATAATATAGAACTATTTTTGTCTTTTCACTGCCTGCGAAAAAAGCCTACTCACCCTTTTATATTTTTACATTTTTCATGTTTGTAAGGATTTGAATGAAAGAACGACTATTGAGTGGGGTTTCGCCCACTATTTTCTGTGAATAATTTTATCCAATCGGGAATCGCTTACACGACATATATATCACTTACAGAAACTCCATAATCCTTCTTCCCAAGAATAGTTTCAGATCAGATCTGCCAACTCGTCTGCCATTGTGTAACCGCCATTTAGAATTGTTGAATTTCAACAAACAGTGTAAATCTCCGACCTCAAAATTACCCAATTTTCAATTATTATGGATAAAGTCTGACCATAAATAATGAAATATTCATCTTGAAAAAGCCAATATTTTAAAGTGATAGGTATTTGGGAATTTACATTCAAAAATTTGGAGTGTGGTGTAGTGTAATTGCATAATACGAAAGTGAAGAGCATAAGACTTGTAATTGACGAATAGTAGGTCAGGATATAAAACAAATGATAAAGGATGAAATGGATAAGTTAATCGAGAAATTTGATGATAAATTAAACGTTATGAAGTTGACATCTATGGAGAAAATTATAGATGACAAAAGCAAGGAACTAACAGCAATTACTGAAAAGCTGGAATATATATATTGTTATGTTTTGATATATTGAAAAATATAAATTGTTTTTATACAATGAATGAAGCTAATAATTTTTGCTATTCTTTGTGAGCCAAATTGATAAGATATAAATAGATATTTTTGCCCTGTATAATAATTTGTATGTGGTAATAATAATTGCCAACGAACGTCACTGTTCTCTCGTCACGTAGCTGACAATTGTTATTCCTTTTCCCACCACAGCTAGCACAGTTGGTACGCCCTCATCTCAAATAGCCGGTTCAAAGCAATAGAGCCACTTGTCACTGCTGGCTAACTTCAGTTTATTGAATGGTCTTTGGTATGTTATTGATCATTGTGAGAAAACAAACAACAAAATATCATAAAGCAATTATCTCCTTTATTCAGGAAGACTTAAAATACCTGGCCTACGAGAAATAACTTATACTAGGGTGAATCAAACAAATATTCACGGATAAAAATAATAAATCAGATCATGGATAGATAAACAGAACCTCACTTTTTCCGTGAGAGTGACGTTTTCTGTTATTGTTCAATATAGAGTGACATAAAGTTCTTCGAATGTGAAATTCGTTATTGTGAAATAGTTCAGGACCGGAAAAGCACTATTAAAGTTTTATACCTGGTTGGAACTGTTAGTGTTCTACTTATACCATGAATCAGGATGTCGCCTATCTCCAATCGCTGTCAGGACTGCAATACCATGAATCAGGAACTATTTAGATGCGGAAATCAGCATTTGGATCCGTGGATATGTTATCATTAAGGTAATATTGGTTTTGTTTACCAAATGATGGGATTATTCCAATTTTCTTTTTGTAAAATTTTTGCGTGGCATCCGCTTTGAATTTTATTTCGATCTCCTTGAAGCTTTGTTTTTCTATCGCCTAGCTACATCTTTTTCTCCTTGTTTTCTCATTTGAATTTTTGAATTGGTGCACTAAATTGTCACTTTTCACTGTTTATCTTTATATTGCATAATTTATATATACAATTATTTTTCCACTCTTATCATTATTTACAAATTTCAAAAATAATTGCTTCTGATACCATCTCATTGCTACTCTCCCACAATTTCCAATTTTACACCTGACCATCTATTCCCTGATTGGCTATTTTTATAAAGACATTTGCTGTTCTATCATTGGCTACTTTTTGTTAGCTACAGTTTCATATACTGTATGTTTCAAATTTATAAATGTGTTGATTACTGTTTATTCCTGAAAATTTTGTAAATTTAGACTTTTTATTGCCTTTTGAGCAATTATGAGTTATAATAATTTTGACAATGTATGAAATTGATTGTTTTATAGTATTTTGACATTTTTATCTATCCATATTCTACCTAGGCTCACAATATACATAGAATTTCAAAAGTTATTCACAAACAAACTCTTGAAACCATTAACCATCTAGTAATTATTCTTTTTGTGGGTTTTTTCTTTTTAAAATATTTAACTGGTTTTTCATAACATAACAATATATATATATATATATATATATATATATATTACATTTAATATAAACCAAAGTTTAGTCACCACAGGAATCTTAGTTTTTGCGTAAAGATGAACTTTTTCAATCTAATTCTCCTGAACTCTGATCTCGGTCATCTTCTTCATCACTCCCTTCTTGTCAGGTAGGCAGAAGTGGGTATAAGAATATAATTGAGGATATTAAGGAAATTAGGGATATTAAGAAAATTAAGGATTTTAAGGAAATTGATGATAATCTAATAGGCAGTCCGAACTGGATTACATCCATTTCTTATTAAATCTTCAATAAAACAAATTCAACAAAGAATTATTCAAGTTGATATGATCATTGAGCAAATATTGTGATATTATGGATTTATTATTATTACCCATTATTAGTCCTTCATCGGAAGAATAGAAATAATTGTTAAATTGAAATAATTTTGAGTTAAACAAAGATCAAGCAAATCTTATAAAATAAAAAAATAAGAAATAAGATAATATACGATGTAATCCATCATTATTATCTTAATATGAATTTAAGTTTTATTCTATCCTTAATGTTTTTTGTGTGGTTAAGTTCAGCACTGTATTTATTTCTTGAAACATGTTTCTTTTTTCTGAAAAGGATTAAAAATAATATTTTTCGAAATTTTAATTTTTTTATGTCAATAACAAAACTAAGTAAATTATTATTTATTTTGAAACGAGCCCTTCCCTTTTGTCAACTCGTAAACCTGATTCAATTTTAAAATATTAATGGCCAAAATATTTCGTGCAATGTATCATGTGGAAATTCATAAATAAACAATCAGAGACAGTTTTCAAACGTATATTATATCAAATTGAGAAAAAAGCAGTATTCTTTTCGGGATATTCTTGCATTATACGTTAACTGCTTTTTAGTATATTCTTAAATTCCCAATGGAATCTAAAAATAAAAAATATTGTAAACCATGTAACATACCAATACGATTATCATTAGTTTGAATGACTGTTAAACAAAATGGCGGAAAAAAGCGGAACTTTTTCTTTTGCAATTCTCTTTATCAAGGCCTAAACTTCATTTAAAATGAGACTACATTATATATTTATGGGACTACATATTAAATGTAGTGTGATTACTAATAAAGTACATACCTTCACCTTCCATATCCATCTTGTTTATCACCCAAACTCCACACAAAACTTCTTCTAAACTGCAGATGCAGTTTGTATAAACAATGAAAGTATCGAGCAAACTAGAGCACCCTATAGACAACGCTGAGTTCTGACTACCTGTATTCTGCGGGGTGTAACGAGAAGGGTACGAGGGGGGTGAGATATCATTATCAAGTTATTAAACTATTAGAAAACGATTTTTTCATTGGGTCTTACCATATTTTGGGTTTTCGACTTTCGGCCAGGTTTTTAGGGTAGATACTCCACTGTGCGACGTCGGGACTGATTGAATCGACTGTACACACGTTCCGATTTCAATCTTTCCGATCAAGTGCTATCAGTTACCAGTTATACGTGAACCGGCAATGATAGCTTCTGCTCTGTCGAAAAAGAAAAAAAAAGGGATTGTTCTAATAGCGATTGGGTTGCAAAGGCACTTATGTTGTTTTCAATATTCAATTAATGCAATAATTGCACTATTATAGCTCATTGAGCTTACACGTTTCTTGAATGTCATTAATTTACATGTCGATAGTTCAATAACACAAACAAAAATGAGAAGAAATAAGTTAAGTGAAATGAAGAGGAAAAGGAAATCGTGTCCCGACATGTCCGGTCTTGCTACACACGTGCCAACCAAAAGGGAGAAAAGGTTAGGGATCGTGCCGATCTACTTGGTCGGGAGGTCCGTGCCACCCAACAACCCGATATCGGGAACGCAATTATTTAGTCGGCCGACGAACTTACACACGTCACGATTTTGAGTCCCGACGTCGGCCCCCCCGATATCGGGTCCGATAAATTGGTACGTTTGTAGGCCCCTTTATTTACTTTTGTTTTGCTTTTTTTCTATTTGTAATGCTAAGGACTGATTACATTGAGTTGTATTAGGATTAGTCATTGATAACATACGTAGATTCGTTAGATTTCATATTTTATTTTTCCATGTTTCAACAACTAATATTAAATTTTGGGAGAAAACGGTACCACGAAACGCAGATGTGAACCCTGTGTCTTCGATAGCTCGGTTGGTAGAGCATGGAACTAGCAATCTAGAGGTCGTGGGTTCGATTCCTACTGCAATGCCACAATTTCCTTCCTACTTCTACTTTTATATATATATATATATATATATATATATATATATATATATATATATATATATATATATATATTGTTATGATAAGTACTTTATTATTCATTTATAATTTGTTTCATTGATTTCCCTATCTTTTTAATAATTTTGAAAAATGAATACCTATCATAACAAAAATGAAACTCCGGCTATGTTGTCTTACCCCCTTTTCAACACTCTTTTTACCTTATCCCAGCTCAGTCGGTACGCCTATGAAGAATGAGTCATCTCTATTATCAGCAGCAGGTTCAGTAGTGCCAACTTGGCGCAATGCTTGATGTCAAATATGCTGTTTTGTGGGGAAAAATATGGTTAGATGTTCAACAGATAAACAAAGAATGCAGAAAAATCGTGAATGAGTTGTTTTTATTGAAATAATCCTTAAAATTGACCTATCTGCGAAATCTAACTTATCTAACTCAGAAACAGTGATGTGAAATGGTAAAATTTGCTTATGGATGATGAGTAGTTGGTGAATAATCGTTTAAATGTTATGGACAGTCTGTGAGCATAGAAAAACCCAATAAAAGTTCAAATGAGTGGACACAAATGATCAAATAACCAATATAAGTGTCTGGACCTGATATGTAGCACTTCATTTAGTTCTGCACTTAGCACTTTATTCAGTTCTTCCTTTGGGTTGTTCTCCTGGCTATTAGAAGTTTCGTGCTCTCTTGAAAGTACAGCTACACTGCAGAAAGCCCTCTTCTTCGTTCCTGGCAATGGCATGGACTGGACTTTTGTTATTTTAATAAGGTGAGTGATTTTTTCTTGTTTTTATATTACCATTCGTATCTGAATTATTTGTAAAACGTTTAAGGATAGTTCTGCTGGTTTTCTCTTGTGTTTTTCTTATAATAATTTTCTCTAAATTCTGAACTGGCTTCGTTTCCCAACACAATTTTTCATCTCTCCCAAGCTTGTTACATTTCCTCTTGGCAACACACACATTTTGTTTATTTTCACAAATTTTAAAATTTAGTCCTACTTTATATATCACTGTTTGTTATTCTGACTTATTCTAATGATTTTATTTACAATGTACTATTTTAGACCTTATATTATATCTACAGACTTGGATGAAATTCATATTTGACATTTCTCTGTGTTCATAATTTTTATATTTCATTGTTTGCTTCGCATAGTTTTTGACATCTCGCTGATCGGTTTCCTCCTGATATGATTTACCATACAGGATCTTCCAACTTGTATACCATTTCATCTACTTGAGATACAATGTTTTTTTATGAATTTAAATTTCCATATTAATTTTATTGTGTATTCAAAATGAATGTATTGTTGTTACATACTTACGACAATAGAGATACTTCAGGACTGACTTTTTATTACATATGCATTGACTAAAACATGTTATATATATATGTATATATATATATATATATATAGCTTTGTTTCATGAGAATAATTGAACAATGAACGAAGAAATGTGAATCCTTTACTCCAAACGGTTTGGTTTTCGAGTTTCAAGGAAAAAACGATATCTTTCTTGTAGAACTCTATCTTGGATTGAGTTATGGAGAGGTTGCAGCAGCAGTATTTGTGACACCATCGCCAAAACAAAATTCTGTAGTAACATCAAATATCAAAAGACAATGATTGATGAATCAATCAACTCATAGTCCTCTGGTTCGAGATATCGAAAATATTTCTAGGTCTCTCTGTACGCAAATTGTTTCTCTTATCGAAGAAATTTTTTTGAGCCCACTAAAACGAATACTCATC
>JAFIRS010002654.1:0-145000 GCA_018342105.1 Gonioctena quinquepunctata | reverse complement strand
GAAGATAGAAAAACGAAATTTGGGGGTTGTGTATTATAGTTCATTTTACATTTCTTGACATATTTATTTGCTTTGCCGTACTTCCGGTTTGACCGGAAATGACCCCAACTTTCGATTTTTGAATGGGACATTTCACTTATTTCGATCGAGAAAACATTCCAAATCCAACAACACCTCACTTGTCAATATTTGATAAATAAAGTCAATTTTATTCCAATTTTTATTTTTCAATCTAGAATGTCATGTATTGTTTAAATCGCTTCATTCTTGATCAGGTAAAATGGGAAAAATACGACTTTGAGGCTTATGACTTCACAGTCGTTTTAAGAATTATCCAAAAGGCGCAAATTAGTCCATTATTGTTCTAAATTTTCAAAATTTTCCTTGATCACGGCAAAGTTCAACTTGTTCAATTGTTGCGCGCACCACATTGATTAGCAGTTCTGCGGTGATGTTCTGGAATACCACCCTTACTTTATACTCCAATTCTGAGTAGCTGATGGTGTTTTATACACCTGATTTTTTATTGGTCCCCAGAGAAAAAAAATCTAGCGGAGTAAGATCTGGTGATCTAGAATATGAAAAAAAATATTACATTATAAAAAAATATGACAACTCAAGAATGTACCCTGCAGGCCACTGAATAGGTCCATAAGTGCCAATCCACTTTTCTGGGAAGGTGTCATTCATATTTTCTCCTACGACTTGAAAATTATGAGGTGGCGCTCCATCTTGTTGAAAATAAAATAAATAAATAAATAAATTTATTGAATCCTTTTTGATCATACAAAAAAATGATATAGGATACGTCAGACAACAAGTAATTTACAAATATTCTGTGCATACAGATACATAAAAATATAACAGTTCCACAAAGTAAATATACAAATACATCATGTGATTGATTAAAATAATACATAGAAATACATAGGAATATAACAGCACCACCAAATGAATATACAAATACACATCATTGATTGAAATACTCATCAGTACTATAGAAACAACCGTTAATCAAGAATTCTTTGAGTTTCATTTTGAAATTATTTTCCCTGTTTAGGTTTTTTAAATCTTTAGGTAAGTGATTATAAAATTTTGCCCCCTTATAGGATGGACAGTTTTCATACAGACAAGTTGAGTGTCTCTGAAGCCTTATCAATTCACCGTACCTGGTGGGATATGAATCAAAGTCACAATTTCGATTGTAACTATGTATTTGTTTTTTGAAAAGTAGAATACATTTGTAAATATAAATGCAGGATACGCACATTACTTTATTTCCAATAAAGTGTTGCCTACAAGATTCTCTTTATTCTATCCTATATATTAGCCTCATTACCCTCTTCTGCGAGACAAATATTTAGTTAATTTTTGTGGAGCAGCCCCAAACAGCAATATTATAAGAAATATGGGAATATACAATAGCAAAGTAAACATTTAAAAGTTGGGCTTTATTGAAATTAGATTTCAATTGTCTAATTGCATAGTACCCACTGTTAAATTTCTTGCTTACATGATTAATACCTGACTCCCAGGTCATGTTACCATCGATGTCAGTACCCAGGAATTTGGTGTTATCTGATGATTTAATTATTTCATCGCCCACTCTAACCTGAAAGTTCTCAATTTTTTTTATTTGTCTTGGAATAAAACTGCATCAGAACAGTCTTTTTTTCATTCACTACTAAAGAATTTCTACCACACCAGTTTTTGAACTCGTATAACTCAAGGTATTCAGTTTTTCTTCGAGTTCCTCTGGATTATCAGCATTCGCTGCGATTGTTGTATCGTCTGCATACAGAACTACATGATCTGTGCTTATGTGATTGGGCATATCATTAATGAACAGAAGAAAAATTAGAGGACCCAATATAGAACCCTGCGGTACCCCAAGATCAATGTTGTACTGCTGCGACTGACAATTGTCAATTTTAACATACATCTTTCTTAGAGTCAGGTATGATC
The DNA here is from genome assembly GCA_018342105.1 of Gonioctena quinquepunctata. Taxonomy (NCBI): domain Eukaryota; kingdom Metazoa; phylum Arthropoda; class Insecta; order Coleoptera; family Chrysomelidae; genus Gonioctena; species Gonioctena quinquepunctata. The sequence goes on along the minus strand of JAFIRS010002654.1, from coordinate 143,035 downwards.
TTAGCCATGAGAGAAAGTTACCCCTGAAGCCAAGTGATTCAAGTTTTTTGCATATGATATCTGGGTCAATAATGTCGAATGCTTTTGATAAGTCAAAGAAAAGTGCAGCGACATATTTTCCTTTGTCAAGTGAGTCATAGATACACTTGAAAAAGTTGTGAAATGCACCTTCCTTTGACCTACCTGGGCAAAAACCATGTTGATATTTAGATATTATATCGAATTGATCTAGGAACGCCAGCATTTTCACATAGACAGATCTTTCGATTATCTTACCTAGCACTGTTGGGACTGTTACCGGCCTATAATTTTCAATAGATGTTGAGTCACCTTTTTCAAAAATCGGTGTTACCGATCCAATTTTCAGTTTGTCTGGGAACTCACCAGTTTCAATTGAAAGATTTATCAAAAATGCTAATGGTTCGCAGATTGAATTTCTAATGTTCTTTATTATTTTTGTTGATATGCAGTCTACTCCCACAGAGTTTGTGTTCTTGAGGTTAGAAATGATTTCCAGTACATCACTAGGATGAACTGGAGTAAAATAAAAATTATGATCTACATGCATAGTGGTGTAGTCATTGAACGATGTTGGCTCAAAGTTTGCATTTATTGTGCTCTTCGCTATGGTAGAAAAGTATGAACCAAAAGCGTTTGCAATTTTGTTTTGATCATTTACAAGATTGTCGTCTAGTAACAATTCCCGATTATATTTTGTATTCCTCTTCCAGTTTTATTTTTGACTATGTTCCAGATTTTTTTTTGCTTCTGATGTTGGCTCATGTTTGCAAGAGCACCCTGATTGAATGCATACTTTGCTTCATGTATTTTTTTCCTATAGAGTTTTTTGAGGACATCATAATTTTTTTTGTATTCTAAGTCATCTACATTTCTTGATATCCAAAAAAGATTTTTTAAAGTGTTTCCCATAAGAATGATATCTTCAGAAACCCACAGTTTTTTGCCGAGCTGTGCTTTGTGATTAACGGTTTTTTGTACAATTGGGCAAGTCAATTCTATCCAATATGTAAGGATTTGCAAAAACATTTCGTAGGCATATTGGATATTATGAACACCCTCATAGACATAGTGGAAATTCTCATTTGAAAGGCAGTCTTGGAGTTTAGCAAGATTCTCAGTACATGTGTTCATGAAACTTATTTTTTGTCGAGTATTAATTTTATTTTTTTCTACTGTGAGATCAGTTGATTCTATGGAAAGGCATAAATGGTCGGCGAGGTTAACATTGATGACATGTTCGACATAGACAGTTTGAGAGATATTTGTTAAAAAGTAGTCTATTTTTGAGATGCTAGTATTTCCATGTTTTTGAAACCTAGGTTGAAACTATGTAACAGATCATCCAATAATGTTTTATCATTTGATTTACATGAATAATTAATATTTAGGTCGCCACAGAGTATAATATTCTTGAATTTTTTTTCGCAGTAATCAAGACCAATGCAAAGTCTATCTAAAAAAATTTCAACACTACCATTTGGTGGCCTGTATAAAGTTATCAGGCAGTATTTTTCACTATTCGCATCGAAAGAAATGGCACAAGTTTCATACTCTAATTCTACAGTAATACAGACTCATTTTTAAATACCAGTTCAGTTTTTGTTAGTATCAATACGCCACCATGAATATGGTTTTGTCTCGTAAAGAAGGATGCTAGTTTATAGCCATCGAAATGGATGGTTTTTATATTCAAATTGTTGCACCAAGTCTCTGATATGCAAAAAACGTCTGGCTTCTCGTCAATTAAAATCACCTCAATTTGGTTAGTCTTATTCAAAATACATTGTGAATTAACGTGCATAATTTTTGAACCTTTTTTTGATGCATCCTCTGTAGATAGATATCAACTTGGTTAGCCAGTGGCAAATCTTCAATGAAATCATTAATTTGATTATTAGGAACTATAGATATCTTTCCGCAGTAAGTTATCCGTCGAAAATTATTGACCCCAAAAGTTTTCCTCCGATAATACCCATCCAGCAATTGAAACCAAATTGCTCCTAAAAATTTCCTTTTTGCATCAGATGTAAATTTGTTTGCGACCAGTGCCTTTTATTATTCCGATTGAAAGACCCAAGTTTCATCTGAATAAATAATTTTAAATGGAAAACGTATATCTTCTCTGTATTTAGTCAAAAACCAGTTGCAATAAGTTAATCTTCGGTTGAGGTCGTTATCGTAAAGATATTGGTGTAGTTGGTACTTGAATAATCGATAATTATATTTGTGAAGAATTCTCCAAACGGACGAATAACTTATATCACACTCAGAAACAATTTGGCGAATTGACGCCATACAATTCATTTCAACATAGGCCAACACGTCTACTTCTTTTTCTTCACTGACGATGAAGTTATTGGCATTTTCTTCTGGTTCATTTCACATTTTCCTTTCCAGTTTTGGAAAATAATGCCGAGTGGGATGGCGACGATTAGGGAATCTCTAAGCATAAATTCGAGCTGCATCAGTTGCATTCTTTTTTGCTTTTGTCAATTTTCTCGTTTCTAGTATAATTTTCCATATCAAATTGTGAACTACACAACAAATAAATTTTTAAAAGTGACAGCATATTCATTAGCCTATTTGTTTAGGTAGTCCTAGCAACAGCTTCAATTGTTTGTCACGGATAACTAGAATAACAGGACTTAGTTCATAAGTATACCGAAAACGTATTATTTGTTATTAGGTATGATCGCTTCTTGCAATTATTCAGAAAAATAGTGAAAATATAGTGAAAGTGTGTGGTATCAAATTATTCGTAAGAAAATGATCATTCACAAAAAGTCGACGAGCCACCCCCTTCCCATTTGAAAAAATCAAGTTAACTGGAAAAATTCATATTTGAACTTTTATATAATCCTTAAAACGACTGTGAAGTCATAAGCATCAAAGTCGTATTTTTCCCATGTTACTTGATCAAAAATGGAGCGATTTACACGATCCACGGCAAAGCAAGTAAATATGCCAAAAAATTATCTTCAATAATAAAAAAGTTATAGGGGTGAGCCTCCTTAGAGAATCACCCGGTGTATATATATATATATATATATATATATATATATACATACAAAACTAGAAATATTGGGGCAATGAATAAAATAAGTAAAAAAAGTGTTTTAAGTTAAACGATTTTATTGTAAAGAAACATAATAATGTACTAAAAGCTAAAAAATAATTAGGTAGATACCAGGTACTAGTCATCACACCACTTTCCTGATCAATATAGGGCATTTATTAGACTAAAATAAAATCGTGGGGCATAGCGTAACCTGAGTAAATATGTGAATGATCGTTTTGTGATGTCGCACGATGATAGTGACGCATTTACTTTTACACACATTTTGCATAAGTTGACTATTGAGAAGATGCATCCAAAGCATGTAATGATATGAGCGGTTGACTGTAGATAATAGAAATTCGACGCGCCCCACGATCTTATTTTAGTCTGATCAGTGCCTCATATTGATAAGGAGAGTGTCCAATAGAGGGGCAATAGAGGGGCAAGGCTCTTATACAACAACTTGTCCCCAAGTCTTGAGGAGAAAACGCTAACGACATTTTTATCCACCATAATGCCATACAGTCCTCGGCGCTCTGTAACCTTTTACCTTAACTTGGGTGGTGTACCGCTAACGACATATCATTTTTAGCCACCCTAACTCAACACAGTCTTCGACACGATACGACATTTCGACTTGGGTGGAGGATTCATGCTTGAATCACGATTCTAAGTTGTACTTTGTTTTGATTAGATACCTAGATTTCAGTTCTAATGTATTGACTGTCTAAACTCTATGATCCACCATTTTGTTTCGCACGCCATCTTGGATAATTGTATTGTCATCAGAATTAAAAGTGTGTAACAAATTTCAGATCAATCGGTCAACAGAAAGGGGGTAAAATTTCAATTACTAGATTTGACCCACACAAGGCAAGCTGAATAAAACCGTCTAATAAACTCTTTAAGGTTTATCCAAGCTTTCGGTAATGTTTATTACCGTCATCAGGGAAACTACAATAGATGAAAAAACCAAGACCTAGTAATACATATTCAAGTGCGAAACATTTTGCTACTTACAACTTTGTTGAGGTTGGTTTCAATGATGTTAAACATATTCACCTGACCTACTGATACAAAAAAAAACGTAGATCAAGCAATAAAACGAAGTTCAAAGTTAATTACAACACATAAAATTATATAAACATAAATTTTTACCCTATGTGGTGTGACAAGTGAAACTGACAGGTTAGGAATAATTCCCACAATTATATTTAAGCCAACGACACCTGACGGGTGTCACTTGGAAATCATTACAGTGGTGCCAACTGTTAGATCAGTACCAACTGATGTTACCAGGTGGCGGTAATGTTAAAAAAACTATTATTTGAAATTGCATTGTTGCCAATTTGGATTGATATCTACAGACAATCAATAAGAGTAGATCTCACTCAAATGGTTAATATCTGTTTTTTTATTGATGCAATTGTTTTCTTGGGAAACGAAAGCCATTTCTAAGAATGTTCTCTTTGATGTATGTGACTCTGTCGCTAGCACTTTCACTGAATCGTAATTCATCTGGTGGACAAATTTTATTCACATGTTCTGCCAGAGCGCATCTTTCAGAATGCAATCTGCAGTCACTTTTATGAGAAATTATTCTGTTCGATAATGATCTTTGCGTTTGACCAATATATTGTTTATTACAACCATGACAAGGAATACTATAAATTACATTCGACATTGAAAGTAATGGAGTTTTATCTTCAACTCTAGAATAAAATGACCTGATTGTTAGAACTTTTATATGATATTTTAAATTTTTCCGGGGTGTGAAATAATCTGGAGAATGTTATTTGAAATAATCTGGGGAATTTATTGACATGATTTTTTGGGTAACCTTCCACAGTCTGAAAATGAAAATATAATCAGGAAAATCTATACAAGTGTAGAAGGGCAAACTAATTAGTTCACCCCGATAAGTTACTGCGTTCACCAAATTATATTTCCTTAAGAAAAATGATTCAAATAATAATAGTAATAATAATGTTTATTGACATAAATAAAAAATGTTTACACTCAGGTGAAATGCAATAAACAAGTGTATAACAACTATGAGTTGTTATACTACTTGTGCGTGACTATATATGCTAATACACATTGAAATATTATTACAAAAAAAAATGATAGAGGTTATTGTTAGTTGAGGAATAACATAATATATAAATTAACAAAATAAATATATGTAAATGAACGAACAATATAGATTACAGTTAAAAATAGGAATAACACTATCAATGAATATTGAATAAAAAAATATTCAAAATTTTCCAACATTTTCCAAAATTTTCCAACAGAAGAGTTGTCTGATATCGTGGAAACTGGATTCTCCGAACAAGTTATCACTTGGGTAAGTGTGAGCCTTATGATAAATAATTTTTATTATATATTTTTGTAAGACATTCAATTTTTCCAAATAATTATCACTTACTCCACCCCATCCCACTATACCGTATTGTAATTACGATTCAACTAATGCAAAATATAATATTCTCAAATTTGGGGTATCTAGAAAATATCCCATATGTTTGAATTTGTATAGCATTCCCCTCAAGGTTTTAACTATATTGTCAATTTGCAGGTTCCATCTCGAATGCTGGTCTATTATGATGCCGAGATATTTAATCGATTTCTCTTCTGGTATTTCATAACTCTCTCCAATTTTTAGAGGTGCCATATTTGGTAGTCCATTTGTGTAGGAACAGAAAGGCAAGTATTTAGTTTTGGTAAAATTAAGTGTTTATTTATTACCTCTCAACCATTTTTCTCTTTTTAGAAAATCAGTTTCTACAAGATCCTTTAGTTCCGGCCAAGTATTGGATTTATACAGTATAGCTGTATCGTCTGCAAAGCTCAGAATATTTCCTTGTGTTCTCATGTCGAGTAGACCGTTAATATAGATAGAACAATAATGGCCCCGGTACAGTACCTTGTGGGACTCCATAGGAAACATTCTCGTATTGGCTGGTTGCACCATTGATGCTTAACCTCTGTTTTCTATCAGTCAAATAACTTTTAATAATTCTATAAATATTTCCTCTTAGTCCATGTGAGGATATTTTTTTCAATAATGTATTGTGGCAAACAGTGTTGAATGCATTCGAGAGATCAACGAATATGCACAAGGTAGCCTTTTTTTTATCCAGTGCTTCATAAATATAGGATGATACAGCGAGTATTGCATCTTTCCTTCTCTAAATCCAAATTGTTTATCCGAGAGAACTTGATGTTTATTCAGAAAAGACAATATTCTTTTTTTCAATATCTTTTCTACGATTTTAGATATGTTAGAGATAAGTGATAGTGGCCTTTAATTCACCCTTTCATATTTATCTCCATTTTTATACAGTGGTTTGATTAGTCCTGTTTTCAGGATTTTCGGAAAATACCCTGTATCCAAACACCGATTTACTAAATGGGTCAGTGGGCCTTTGATTTAATTTACTATTTCTTTAAGAGTTTCAGATCGAATATCGTCATCACCCGGAGATTTTTTTGGTTTTAGTTGCAGTATTATCTCTTTGACTTCATTTTCATCAGTTGGGAATACGTACATAGTGCTGTCTACTATGTTCTCAGAATAATCAAAATCTGAAGGTTCCGTTATTTTTATTGCAAGATTTTCGCCTAATTTGCTATAATATTCATTGAATCTGTTGCAAATTTCTAATTGAGCATGTATTATTACATCATTGTTAAGTTTTGTTCCTTTTATTTTTGTAGTGTTTCCGGATTTGTTGCAGATTTCATTGACAGTTTTCCAGAGGCCTTTTGTACTGTTTTTATTTTTTTCTATTATTTGATTGGCATATATTTTCTTAGCTGCTAGTATCATCTTATTTAGGTGATTTTTAAGATGTTTGTATTCTTCCCACTGCTCTATATTATCCGGATCCGTTCTCATTTTTTTATATAAATCATTTTTTCCATCAGCAATTGCTTTCATTTCAGGTGTTACCCATTTGGTTCTCAGGCGATTTTTGTTGTTTACAGTCACAATGACAGTATTTTTCTCAATGTAGAATTGTAATATTTTGAAACATGCACCGGCCATTGATTATATATCATCTTGATTGTATATATCGACCCATAGTTCCTCCCCCAATTCCTGCCTGAGTTTATTATGATTGATAAATTTTCTGTTTTTCTTTTCGATTTGATTGGAATTTTGTTTTACCAGATTGAATTAGTCAGTAACTTGTCATATTCTGGATTTGCCTATCAAAAAAATAGTAAAAAATCATTAGATACTTCTCTATATAGTTTATGATTGACGTTTCGGGATTGACTATATCTGCCCCCGTTCGCAAAATCTTCTAAATCTCCTTCAATAGCTTAGAAGATTTTGAGAACCGTGGCTGATATAGTCCCCGAAACGTCAATCATAAACACAGATGGATGGCGAATAGGTATCTGTTGTTCACAAGCCAGGTTTCGTCACAACCTTGAAGAATATGGTGTCATATGGTCAATCTCAAAAGCATTCCCTCTCAGCAACTAGGTGGGGTCTTCCGGATATGAAGCAAGACATACTGGGTGGGGCGAGCTATACGTTCAGTGGAAAACTATCACTGAAATACCTAATGGGGTTCCCCGAAGACTACAACCACGGTATTCTATTCGTCAAGCAAGAACTGGTGTTGATAATTGCTCGATCATTCAAGAATTATTATATTTGAGAAGTTGATGCTGATGTGAAAATATGCAAGATTGAATGGAAAATCAGACATATAATACCAAATAATAGGCTGAAGTTCAAACGTAAATCTCTTGTCAAAATTGCCTATAGAATGTGGGATCTCTATGAATTACCATCTCTACACCAGACTTCGACGGACGTATGGGCCATCAAAACCAGTACTAGTCTGACCCCGTTTCGTGATTATAGCGTTCCAGAATACCGATAACATCGATGATAGAAGTAAAGCCCTACCAAGTTCATCAATGCCAACATACGAGATGTTCGCCTGAGATTGAACAGCGAAGTTTATCCCTATGAACGAAAATATGGACTTTTCGAAAAAAACTCTTTGCATTCGCCTACTACGAGAATGAAAAATTCCAGGCAAGTAACTATGGCAAGAGTAACAGCGATCCATTGCTGCAATATGGCGAGTTTCACAACAACCCCGTTTTTGTTATCCACTGCCTGCACCAGCCCCAAACTATAAAGTCTTCCACTGTGGACATTAAACTGGAATTCGAAACAAGTAACGGTACCTTCCCAAAAAATATCAAAGTATTCGCACTTATCATACATAACGCATATTTGACGTATAGTCCCCTGAAAGGAACTGTTCGCCGAGGAGTTTGATCTACTTCAATTTGATATACGTATGATACAATAGTTAATATAAGATTATATGTAGTGAAATATGTGGCTATTGATTTATGAACTATTTGAATAAATGTATCTACTTTTGAAAACTGTGTTTTATTCCTATGTTCTTATTTCGTACATGTCAGGACAAGTTCCAACAAGTTTGGAAAGGTTTTGGCAAGCTCTGATCTGAGGAGCGAAATTGCTTGGGTGGAATTTCATTCATTGTATTCAAATGACCCATAGCAGTCGTCTGAAAGGTCTATCAATAAAGTATGATGCTCAAACCGCCAAATAAAACATAAATTCCGGGCAATTAACCTGCAATCAAAATTTATTCGTTTATGTTGGCAGAATCACCTATTATCTACTGGGGTGGTGTATGTATATTTGTAAAAGAACGCATCAGTTTCAAAAAAAGGACATTTCAAATTTCTGTGAAGAAATACATTCTGAATTCTGCGCAATTAAAATTCAGAAACCGAAGACAATTGTTGTTGTTACAGGTTTTCTGGATCCGGTGACTTCCATACATTATCTTTTAATATAGATTATGTTTTGACTGAGCTGTCACGAGACAACTTCAAAATCAAATTTGTCGGGGACTTTAACATAACATTAATTTTAAAATACAATCAGTGAATCTGACGCAATTCTTTCGGTATGGTACCGACAATTTGGGATTATGCTAGAGTCACCCAACATACGGGCCCTTGCATAGATAATATCATCACAACATTGATGAGAAAGATCGGCAAGTGGATGTATTCAAACCTTGCATAGTTGGTCATAGGGGTCAATACTTGGTATTGAACGATAAGGTAGCTATTTCCATTCCGGAAACAAAAAGTATCTTCACCGATTCTCGACTGCATGAATGTAGATCATCTAAAGTCCGCAAAACTTGGTCTGGATTCTTCTAAAGCATGCATGATATTAACAAGATGGCAAATTATATAGTCGATACATATGAAATCGCAGTTGTTGACTGTTTTTCCTGGAGATGAGCTATTCAAAAAATTGGCCACCTGTAAAGTGGTTCAATCAGGACCTCACCAATAAAAGGAATATTTTATCTTCCCTGAAAAATGTTTGGGATATTGATGAGAATCCTCTGAAGTGGTCACTCTACAAAGAACTAAAAAAGGATTATAATAAAACAGTTGTAACTACTAAAAAGATGACATATGATTCATTTCTGTCGAACTCCAGTAACATTAAATGAAGCAAGCTGGATATTAGTGAATTTTGAATGCAATTGAAAATGTGCTTCAAAAATAAGCAACTCAGTAACTTCAAATAATTTCAAAATTTTTTCAGTGCAATAGCTCATAAAAAAATTGAGAATATTCCACTTCTTGCAACTGGGAGTTCAGACTATCTTAAATCTTCACCTCCCAGCATTGTAACTTTTTTCAGTACGGGACGACCCTGATACTCTTCTAGAAGTTACGGTGGACAGTTTAGTGGAACCATTGATGGTTTTGATTAATGCCTTCAAAATGACTGAAGTTATACCTCTGCATAAAAAAAGAGATTGTGAATAGGTTGACAATTACCGACCAATATCCATAATTGTAATTTTCTTTAAGATTATTGAGACTTCATTGAAAATTAGATTACTGGGATATTTTGAGAAATTTGAACTCCTACACTCTGCCCAATTTGGCTTCTGAAGTAATAGATCCACAACTAAGGCTCTTCTTGAGATCGTGGAAAGCGTAGTCGAGAATCTGGAGGGGCCCGAGCATTCGTTATTGGCCATGAAGGCCATCGACTATGTTTCCCATGAAGTCCTATTGAAAAAGCTTTAATTTTATGGTATAAGAGGCACGCCGTTGGAATTATTCGAGTCTTAATCTGGAGGGAAAACAGCATGTATGCTTGAATAATAATTCTCAATCTGAACTCAAAACTATTCTACACGGAGTTCCCCAAGGATCCGTTCTAGGACCGCTGCTTTTCATCATTTACATTAATGATCTGTGTCATATGTTGACGAAATGTCGAATTGTACATTTTGCAGATGATACATCTCTTGTTAGCTCAAATAGGAACTTTTCACTTCTTCTTGACCAATATTCGAAGCGGAAGCTTGGATTTCTGCAAAAAATCTGCAACTAAATGGAGGAAAATCACAAAATTTGATGTAACAACCAAATCACGGTAGGAAAACAATGTAAACTGCTTGCGAGTGTTATAGATGACTGTCTGGATTAGACTCACCACGTGGAAATGCTCAGTACCAAACTTTCCAGAATTCTTACTTCGCTTAGGCAACTTAAACAATGCCAAGTATGTTGATAAATATATATTTTTGTCTATTTCAGTCCTTGATCAGCTATGGAGTGATTCTGTTAACTCTATGCAGATTTTCAGGTTACAGAAACTAGCAATAAGAATCTTAGCGGGGGTTGGGTATAGAGAACATTATCAACCAATATTCAAAAGACTAGGTATTTTAACACTTCCCTGTATTTACATAATTCAAAATCCGACTGAAATTCACTGCAGAAGGCAGGTCTTCTGCCTTCCAGCCTTCATCATAACACACGATCCGCTGGTGCAAATGATTTGATTGTGCCTTGATACAGATTAGTCAAAGCAAGAAAAACTCGTTGAATTTTAAACTGTACAACAAACTTCCTTCTCATATTAGATCTATGAATGAAGTGTGTTTTTTTTTTCAAAAATGATGTGAAGAAAATCCTACTTGCACATTGTTTCAGGAAGGATAATGTTCTAAACAATAAAATTTTCAAACAATATGCGGTTTTAAAAGAATATTTTGAATGGTTTTCAAGGCGCTATCAGGAGTCTGAGAATGTGGCGGAACGGTTTTGTAATGGCATTTAAAATAGTCCTAAGAACCGTATGGGGATAGGGCCCTCGTAGGCTTATGACAGGGGTTTTTATGGACGTTGTTATAGCAAAACACATTCATTATGGCTGCCAGTAATTTAAAATCAAGGTCACTATGGGAGTTGCCATAAAACTCAAATTGTTCCGTTGTTCAGTCCATAGACGAAAAAAAAAAGATTATCACAAAACGAACATAACCTGAAGAGTACTCGTCAAAAATAGGGGGATGTTATGTGGACATACTCCACCTTCATGATTAGTTTTTGGGGTGTTTGTTGAAAAAATCGGCAAATAATACGGGATATCATTCGATTTTTTTTTATTTCAATATTTTGGCTGGCCCACTTGTTTTACACGAATAAAAATCTCAACATTATCACAGAAAAGTTTGCATGACAAGTAGAATTAGGACTGGGAGTGTTTACAGCTGTTCAACATCGATAAGTCCAAATTAATCCTCTTTCAAAAATGTAACCGCTTCAAGTCATATATGCATTCCTTTAATTGTGAAGGAAGGAATAGCCTGTTTCTATGACAGTTGTTTTCAAATAAATAATGTATCTATTCTGTATCAGACGAAATAATTCTTTTTGCGCTTACTCTGGTCTCGCGTATAATGCGTCCTTGTTCCTCCGAACACTACCTCACTCTTCCTTCAACTCAGGTAGCAAAATTGTATACTTATTCTTGAATTTATATTCCTATACTCCGTTTCCCTCCCACTGGAAGTAAAAATTATTAGTTATCTTTATTAGTTCTGAGAAGGGCATTACTAAATTTGCCCAGATACGTTACTGCGTTTTTTATATAGATTAAGAATCCAGAATAGTGTAGACTGACAGCTATTTTCCGAACGTCGTATTAATATTATTAACTACTAAACTATCAGCAATAATTACATAATAAACAATACAAGACATCTTCTAACCTTCACTTGTTATAGTCAACTACTGTGCCACTGTGCCACAGGGCACAGTACTGGGGCCGCTTCTCTTTAATATCTACGTAAATGGTCTCCTATCACTGTTGGAGGAAGATTCTATCTTCTGTTTTGCCGATGATACTGCGGTCATAATAAGCGGTCCCACATGGAGAGCTACTGTGGAAAATGCAGAACGGGCAATGGCAAAAATAAAAAAGTGGTTAGATAATAGCCTTCTTTCCCTGAACGTAGGTAAAACAAAATGTATGACCTTCGCTCTCTCAATCAGATCCCTACCCACCGATGTAACAAACATAAAACTACATGAATCACATTGCACCTTAGAACAACAACAATGTACATGCACACACAAAATTGATAGAGAGACATGTGTTAAATACTTGGGCATTTTGTAGATGAACTTTTACTTGAAGGAGCACATAAACTACGTTACAAAAAAAATAAGAAAACTAATTTATAAATTCTATGAATTGCGTAACTTTTTGCCCCATAAAACCATAAAAGCAATATATTTCTCTCTTGTAGAATCTATCATAAATTATGGCATCGTTGTGTGGGGAAATGCTTGTAGTATATACTTGTCAAAGCTTGAAGTATCCCAAAATGGATAATAAAAATAATTATATTTAAAAAAAAAGCGTTACCCATCTCAATTAGTATATGAAGAAAGTGGATTACTCACTCCAAACCAACTTTACCTTAAAGCAGTTGCAAGATTTATGTTGAAAACTTCTTATTATAGAAATAATCTCTGTCATAACCTAAACACGCGAAACGCAGCTCAACTAAATGTCCTTTTGAAAAACCCCAAACATGTTGCTTGCCAGAAACATATATATTGTACAGGTCCCAAAGTGTACAACGCTCTACCGCAGAATTTTAGAGTAATGCCATATAATAAAATTAAAAAAGACATTATAAAATGGATTATACAAACAAACTTCACCCTTATTTACCTTGAATGAAAAAAATAAAAAATAAATAAATAAAATAAGCTACCTAATGTTCACTTCACTTAAAATAAATTACACACATCAAACTACTTTTCCTTTCTCAACTAATGTAATATATTGTGCCTATGTAAACATTGACATAGTCAGTACCTCAGAAACAATTCTACAAACAGAAGAGTCGCACACACAGTATCTTAGAATACCATAGTGCGCCAAATTCCAGTAATAGTTAAGGTCAAATTGTCTAAATAGATTTTATTGTAGAATAGAGTTGATTTTTGTCAAATTACTGAACTACTGTATTTCTATTTCTACTGTATTCCTATTTCTATTTCTATTGCTGAATAAACTTATAATTACTCCTAAAAAAAAAAAAAAAAAAATAGGTGATCAACAAAATATTGACTGATATTATTGCAATGAAAATAACTAATAATATTTCAATTTTATATCTTTATGCATTCGACTTAATGTACAAAATATCTTTATGTGAAATTTGACGTCATATTCAGATCGACCACTATAGGAAAAATATAAAAGTATTCAGAAGTGTCAAGCTGGAACAACTAATTATACCAAATCCAATGAAAAATCGTACTATGTTGTTGCTTTTGTCGTTAGAGAAAAAACAAGTATTAGCTTAACGTTGAGCTGGCACAGCATTTCCGTTATTTCATGGCAAAATCTAAAATGTTATATACCATTATTCAACCTTGGTGAATATACTATTAGATGAAAATGAAAAAGGAAGTTGCTTTAGCAGCTAACTTTTAATACAAAGGCAAAAAAATCTAACCGGGCAGAAATTAGCAACAAAAAACACTAAATTGCGATATATGAGATTATATATTTTGCCATGGACAAATGAAGTTGCTGTGACAGCTTGAGCTTCCAAATTTTCGTTTTTTCTCTCACACCAAGAGCAACAAATGAAGAAAACATTATAGTCACTAATATTATATACTATTGGTGCTATACCAGCTATCTGTTAAACCAGAGAAAAAACTTGTTTTTCCATAATGATGCAAGCACCAAATATTCTGATGGGGGAACAAATTAGCAGTAAATCTCGCTATGAGTTTTTTGAATTATGTTCAAGTGGTCGTGCCTGCTTGACAAATGTTGAAATTTACTTTCGCCAAGTTGAGCGCCAACCCATTCGAATATCGAATTGACGTAAATTCCTCCTAATATGTTTGTTGGGATACTAGCCCCCACCCCTGGTAACTTTCTGAACGGTTCGACGTAGAACAATGAAAAAAAAGTATTGTATGATATCACCGATACCACTTTTTGAAATAAAAACATTGTGATTGCCCGATAGATGGCGCGGGGGGGCACATCAACTTCAAAATTTTAAATAGCATGGGGGGTCATGTGGCACATCGTTGAAAGATAATTCAATTCTCTTTCCAAACATCTAATTTTTTTTTAATTTCGTTGATATGTGACTTTGCGGCTTTTTATGGTCCCCCCCTTATAACTTTTGAACGGTTCGACGTAGAACAATGGAAAAAAAAGTTATGGTGTGATATCACCGATACAACTTTTTGAAATAAAAAACATTATGATTGCCCGATAGATGGTGCGAGGAGGGCACATCAGCTTCAAAATGTTAAATAGCATGGGGGGGGGGTCATGTGGCACATCTTTGAAAAGATTCTCTTTCCAACCATCTAATTGTTTTTATCATTTCATTGATTTGTTTTTTCACAATGTGCATTTGTAATGTCAAGCATAAGTGCGGCTTTTTATAGTAACCCCCCCCCCTGTTGACCTTCGAATGGCTCGACGTAGAACAATGAAAAAAAAGGTATTGAATGATATCACCGATCCTACTTTTTGAAATCATCAACTTGAAAATTTCCATTAGCATGGAGGGTTATGTAGCTCATCATTGAAAAGACAATTCAATTTCCTTTCCAACCATCTTTTTTTTATTTCGTTCATACGTTTTTTCACAATATGCATTTGAAATGTCAAGTTCTGTTGAATTCTTCAACCAGTTCCCTCAAATACTTTCGAGTTATTGGATGATCAGGGAATTTTCCATTAAAAATTATCTCTGCTGCATAGTAGTTCCCACGGGCCTCACCAAAAATATAGATTGCTTCAATTTTCTCTTCGATAGGACGTACACGAACCAAGATAATGTTTCAAATTCAAAATAATACTAGTAGAAGTAGAATGATACTCTTCTTTAAATACAAATGCGATAATATAAAAAGCAGGTAAGTAATGATATAATCATTGTTACATTAAAAATTCTTAAACATCGACAAAAATAATCCAATTTCATAATGGGCATTTCTAGGTTACTGCTTGATTAACAGTTTACGTGTCGTGGTTTTGTAAACCCAGTTTGGTGAAAATCATTTAGTGAATTGAGTGTCTTTTGTTTCATCAATATGGATTTTCCCAAACTATCGGGCGCATCAATTCAAAAAATTGGATTACTGTATGGATTCAAAATATCTACCTAATTAAGCTTTGAAACGAATTCGAAAATGAATAATCATTTAAGTAATGAATCTTCCTCTATTGACCGTATTCAGTGTTACTCATCGCAATTGTGATTCCGTAGAACAACCATGGTTGAAATATAATTGAATTACCTTTTCAACGGTGTGCAACTCGACCTCTATGCCTTTCGAAATTTTCAAGTTGTTATGCCTCCAGCGCCCTCTGTCGAGTAATTGTAATGTTTCTTCTCTCAAAAAGTAGGATCGGTAATACCATTCAAAATATTTGTTGTCCCATTGTTTCATATGAAACCGTTCAAAAGTTATCGAGATAAGGGTACCATTCAGATCCGCACTTATGCTTGACATTTCAAATGCACATTGTGGAAAAACAAATCATCGAAATGATAAAAACAATCAAATGGTTGGAAAGAGAATTGAACTATCTTTTCAACGGTGTGCCACATGACCCCCCATGCTATTTAAAATTTGAAGTTGATCATCTATAGGGCAATCACAATGTCTTTTATTTCAAAAAGTAGTATCGGTGATATCATACAATACCTTTTTTTTCATTGTTCTAAGTCGAACCGTTCAAAAGTTAACCGCACTGTATCTACGAAAATGGTATTCAATGACGTCAGTCGATATTAAAATGTATCTAGAAGTTATTTTTTGTATACGCTCCCCAAAACGGGAATTAAAAAAAATCCGTAAAATGCTACTTTTACGGACTTGTCCGTGAAAATGTCGTTATGGCAACACTTTACGAACTGAATTTTATTCATTCATAAAACAAAACTGAAAGTTAACGAGTGTTTATCAATACTATACAAACTATGTACCGATAACATTTTGCCGCAGAAAAGCTAGGAATTTTGATTTCTTTAAAATCATTGGAAGGGTAGTTTTCCTTCAAATTTCGAGTAAATTGCTAGAAACCTTGTTTTTTCGTAATTTCGGTTTCTCTTTTAAGAGGGGAACATGTTTTTAACAGATATTCCATCTTTGGAACTAGAAAAGACAAAGATTCCGAAAAAATATTTCTGGTATCTTTATCAACTAGCACTTTCAAAAGCATGCCCAAATGCAAAAAACGTGTACGTCTTCAAAATATTTGAATGAATAATGTTTGGATTTTAACCATTGGAAAAAATGCGAGTCAGTAGACTTTATTACCATGTCAGTTTTCAACTTTATACGTCAGACAATCTCTGAGAAACGGCTAGTGACAGATAGACAGACAAGTGACTTTTTTGCACTTGAGGTGAGGAACCCTGAAAAATAACTCCATGAAGTTGTCAATTCCTCCCTTTAGTGGAGTTATTCGATTTAAGTATCAACAACGTCCATAGTCTTAAAACAACAAAATCATGCTCGTGAAAAGGGTGCGCCAAATGAAAGTAAATTCCCCACCAATGCAATAATAATGGTGCGAATGTTCCACAGCATCCTGTATTTATAATTATATGTGTTATTTGACGATAAAAGCCCAACCATCACCTGAAAAGTCTACCCGATATCAACTTCAATGCCAAGGCAGCAGGCCTGGATTAAGGTTTAAGCGAACAAAATAGTTGTTTTTAGAATTCCGATTATCTGGACTGTCTGTAACTACCGTTTTTGTAGTACTTGAGGTCAGTGATAAATTAGTTATTCCCATTACCTGTACATGATCTAATTTGGAACAATGTTTCCATGAATTTCCTTTCAAACATTGTTTTCAATTGTGATTCAAGTCGATGGTACCAGGAAATGACTTTTTTCTTCATTGCTTTTACTCAACGTCGGCCTATTTCTGCGACCGACGCCGGTGGGCACACTCCCCCCCAACCGGAAATTTTGCCGAATCCTCTGTTGTTTCAGAGGTAGGGTTCTTCGACGAGCTCTACATCTATGAACTCTGGACCGCCATCTTAACGTCCCCTTCGAAGGACGGCATATCTATCGTCTTATCTCGTGCTCATTGATAAGACACCTGCAGCTGCAGGAAATGACTTATTATCAAGAGTTTGGAAAAATACGCCTTCAATTACTGGTGCTAATTGAAAGAAAACCGTTTTCTCGAATTTCCTTCTTGCACACTGTACTAGGATACTTAATATATGGACGCCATCAATGCAATTCATGCCAATATTATGTGAAAATTTGGAATACGTACATACATGTAGATATATAACGGATCCAAACCGTTGTCAATAAAAAATATCTCGTTCTGTTTTAAGTCTAACTACCCCTCCACCTCTATCATTTGAATGTCTGTAACAATTATCTATATAAGAAATGAAATGCATAAAGTACACAAAGTCGTCTTCACCAAGGATTCAATATAAATTGAAACACAACTGGTAGACCTCAACTACTTTCCTAGCAAATACCACGCAGAATTGAATGATATTCACCTGACAATCCATGCAAACTTCCATATAAATGGATATTGATCGCAAATGTTTCTTTCTGATAAGCTCGATTATGTTTAATTCATGTCGTGTCCGCCTAACAATCCGCATACCGGTTTCAGGCTTTTTGGCCCTCATCAGTACGGAGTAGTCACCAGCCAGAGATCCGGAGAGCTCTGGCCGAAGCGAGACACAACATAAATTAAATCACCATCGAGCTTACAACATCTTTAGGTACGTCGGAAAAGATAACTTTTAACCGGCGGCACCTAGTGACAGAAAGAAACACTCCATACATTTATCCTTCTTCGATAGGATTCTAAATGAAAGATTGCTTCTCAGTAGGAGTGGCTTAGATTGCCCGACTGGCATATATTTATAAATATATAGAGAGAGAAGCCAAGTGAAGGGAGATAAAATAAGAAATGCAATGCATAAATGTCTATCTATATGATATTTATGAAATATAACCCAGCACGAATGAATAACTCATATAGACCTATGTTGTGTGTGATTTATTTATCGAATAAATAACATAGCCAAAGAGGGAAATACAGATCACTTCCTATGTTATTTCCAGAGTAATTATTCAGGTGATTGACTTCACAGGAGGAGGAGATTGACCAATGCTTGCTCATTCTTAACTTGCCATATTCTTCTATCAGAAGAACTAAGAAACAATGATACGGACAGTTAGAAACAATGATACGGACAGTTTTAAGAATCCTCCGATTATGAATAGATGACCTTCTATCAAATTCGTTAATAGGGATCCTCGTGAAATAAATAGAGCAATATAAAAAGTAATTGGTCCAAAAAGTGCTAATTCATTACTCCCCGTTTTCTGGCCTCATGAAAACTATGTTAAGATCAAAAATACTCAGACACAGATAATTCGATATTGAATTCCGTCATGATTGAAGAGGCATATGGATTGATTTGGTTTTGAAACTTTCAAAACGTATAGTTGACAGCGGCAATTATCATTGGTAGTGCAAACTGGCGGACAATAGACAGTTGAATCTAGGACGTGCTAACCAACTAACTCAAAGATGAATAAGAACATTCGAACCAGGCAACTCCAAACCGGTGGATAAACCTTGATGTGTTTGGGCAGCTGATGGAGAAGACACACTTAACGCCAGGAAGTCACCTGGCTATTTCTGTTCAGGAAGTTGAGATTTGCAAGGTAAACACTCTTGTTTCAAGGAAAGTTTGGAAAATATATATGTTTGAGTGTATAACTCCAAATCTGGGCTGAGCTGGTCTAGTTACTAGCCTGAATTATCTTTGATGATTTCACACAAATGAAGGAGCATTAGAAGTGAGGGTGCACAAGTCACCCTTGCACTTGAATTCTTTCATACCATCGAATTCGCCATCTCACAAATCGAATATACGGCGCTATGTTAGAACCAAGAAAGCATAAACTGTCAGGGCCATGGAACAAAAAAATTATTGAAAATATGCATTATTAATACATAAAAATGCTATCAATTCTCTAACATATTTGATAATAAAATCGAAGATTCTACGTTGTTCATTAAGCAATGGTGGAACTGAAAATATCAGAATTCTTATTTCGAATATCACTTGAAAATCATATTTATAGACACACTATATCCTTGATATTATTTTTGGGTTCATGACTTTTCATAACCAGAGTATCAAAAGAATAAATATATGTAGATATATTCTTTGGTCCATTTCAGGGACCCCATATACGTTATAGGACAAGTTATGAAATATTAGAAAATTAAGAAATGACATTTCGTTGAAACCGGTAGAAGTATACAAATAAACATTTTCATATCAACAAGCATTTAGGAATAAAAAATTGGGTCATTCGAAATAATCAATGAATAATAATGGCTTTGTCTACTATGACTGTTTCAATTCTTTTCGTGAAGTGGTCTAACTTATTGAAAACAATATATTGTATTTATTGCAACAAATATAGTTACACTATATATAATAAATAAAATGAAAAATCACTTATAGGAGAGAATCGATTTTCTTCATCGAATAAAATGCTACATGGGCTGGTAGTTTTTTCAATCTACTTGACATCATATTGAGTGATTTCGTTTTTTCTTCCAGGGATTCAGAAAGTTTATTGATTGTTAAAGGAACATCACGTAGAGAAGAACATTCAGTTTTATCAATGATCTTTATACCAGGTGATAAATTTCGAAATTTGATGAATGAATCTTCGTCCATATCGGACAAATAAATTAGTTTACATTTATCAAAATTCAGTTCGAACCCAATTTCTTCAGATTTCTGAAAAAAAATTTCAAAATTTTCAGAAACAGAAAATATGTTACCTGCAATTGAACCCTCATCCAAATACCAGCAATTGAATTCACAGGATATAGTTCTCACAAGATCATGAATTGATAGACAAAATAGCGCAGGTCCTAGAGGATCACCTTGTATTCCTCTTCCAGAAGAAATGCAATAATCTCCAAGATTCAATATACTCGGCGATCCATAACACTGGTCCAAGAATGGAAACAATTTTGGTACGAAATGTACGAGCATACGAGCAAAACGTGCGACGGCCTCATATCCTCCATGTGTACCAAATCCAAATTGTAATGGACGGAAGTAATTGCCAAGCTGTTCCCTCTCCACCGTACAACAAAGTTTTGCAACTAATCGGCGATAGAAACAACCAACTGCGATCGGCGAATTCCCCCATCTCGTTTCCGAAGAGCACATAGCGAATAATGGGGCATATTTCAGACGGAACATTACCGACCAGCATCAAGTTGCATAATTTTGTAAAAAAGTTCAAAAGTTTTTCTCCAGCAGATCCTGCACTAAAACTAAGAAGGTCTTGAATATGACTAGGTCTGATAGATCCTGTTCGGAAAGACTTCACTGCTAGAACACATCGTTCGTAGATATTTGAAGAGGGAGACTGTTAAGAGACATTGTTGGACAATCTGATGTTGGAAAACTGCTTCTTGGATGTTTCGACTATAGAACAGAAAGAGTCGAATGATCATATGGAGCTATTGAGTCGGATGAAGATATGATTCTAACTGCAGATGTTAGGTCACCATTCGCAACTTTATTCATTACAAACTTTGAAATGTTGGTATGTTGGTAAATGTTATATGATTTTTCGGAAACTCCTTGTCTGACATCTTCGAGAATATTATAATTTAAATTGGTATTGATATTTTGTTTGATAACCCTCGTTAATGACAATTTAGCACTATTTTTGCTGATGGTATTGCTAATACATTATATGCGAAAAGAAGCAAGTTCTTCCAGGAAGTGTATGAATTTGATTCATTACAAAAATCAATTGTTTCACTAAGAGCTTCTGCTGATACGTGGCTTGCAGTTTTTTGAATTCTATTCATAATACGTATAGAATGTTTCGAATATGTTAGACTATTCATGTGCTGCTCTCAGAATCTTTTTCAGCGGATCCAACTATCTCCTGTATTACCGATTTTGAAATTGACGCAATTTCATTCTTGTATAATTTGCTATAATGAGTCTTCAATCCATGTACAGACTTGAATGATTTACTACAGTCGACACATGATAAATAATTCCATGATTTTTTGATATATTTATCAATGTCATTATTTTCCGTTGAACTGTCACAGGCACAATGCATATACAAATTGATTATGTATGTTCAATATATATATATATATATATATATATAATATCAAAATTATTTAAAACTAATGAAGAGATAAATTTCAAAATACTTTGACACTAACAATTATATTTGGTACGATTTTTGGCATAACGTCAAATGATTTTTTTATTAACTGAACTTATCACAATATTTTTGTATACGCACTAATAGTTACATAACTCATCAATACTACAGTAGATGTAAACCATGATAGTGAGACCAATGATCACTTATGGATCAATGGTGTGGCAACTAAAACAAGGATTGGAGAAAGTGCAAAGACTCAAGACTCGTATGCCTTTGTAATATAATAGCAATGACATCAACTCCAACAGCAGCGTATAGGTCATGATATATGTCGCGCCTCTCCTCATCGTAGTAGAGAGAGCTGCATGGAAAGCCCATCTCAAACAGTAATACACTCACCACCTACTGAAGGTGCCTATCTGGCTGATCTACCAACAGACGATATCATCACGAAAATCATCTTCGAGAAAAACAGAGTGGAGCATAGAATCTAGCCACACACTGTGAGAAAATACCATAATATGGTGAATAGACAGGTCTAAGAGAGAACTGGAGCAGGCGTTTTTGGGCTATAAACTATTACGAATCCATTGGCAAATCCTCGAGCATCTTGCTAGCGAAAATACAGGCTATCTCGGGGTCAGGGGATACGTCGGAGTAAAAGGGAACGAACAAGCGGATGCACTGGCACGAAAAGGGACATGTACACCCTTGATCAGGCCAAAGCCATTCTGCGGCCTGAGGAACTCGTATTTACTGCATAAAACAAAGGGGACAAAACAATAGCGAAGACTTCCAGGCATGCGGCAAGCTGAAGAACTCCTCGGCAACTCCAATAGCGGGAATTATAGTGGCCATTACGAAATCCGAGAACACCTCAGGAAGCTAGGCTCAGGAGAGAACAGCATGTGCAGGTTCTGCAAAGAAAAATCCGAAACCCCCCTCCACATTCTGACGGAGTGTGGTGCTATACATGAAAAAAGATAGAGGAACCTCGGATCATACCAGCTGACAGTGAGAAACAAACCACACATAAAGCCCCTCAAATTCCTCCAAATTTGGGTCTCGAGTGGCTGCTATAGCAATTGGAGAAGGGGCACAATAGACTTAATCGTGCATCTGTCATCACCTACAATTTCCATTATATAGTTCTCGAAAAAATAAATCATTCATTTGTAGAATATCATATTCTCAATATGAGCCAAAGAAGGCAACTGGTGAAACCACAGATAAGTCAATAATGTAAAGTATGGATAGAGAGGACAGGATAGAACCCTGGGGCACACCAAATTTATTTTGATTGGGTTGATTTGAAATTAATTTGAGTATTTTCAGTTACATGATTTCATATATTTCCGAGCTCTGTATGATTTCGAACATCATATTCGAAGAACACTTGAATTTTTCCCTGATTACAAAATCATAGAATTTGGGCAATAAAGCTCAGGTTGCACGCAGTTGAAAAGAGGATTCAAATAGCAAAACTCTACAAAATGATTTCATTCTTTTCTAAACCTCCTAGAATTGGATCATTAAGAGGAAAATGGCAGTCATCATTGAAAGACGTTCATGAAAGCCCTGTTGATTTCTATGAAGAATATAATCCCCACCAAAAATATCACCAAAAATCCAGTATGGTATTCTAAAAAAATGTATAACAGAAGGTTGGGATAACTAGTCTATAATTTTCCAAAGTATGCACATTTACCTTCTTGATTAGAGGGCTTACTTATAATATTTTTAATTTAGATGGAAACATTCCATTCTGAAATGAGTCATTATTATATGACAGAAGTTTTGTGATACGGGTTGTTTTTTTAAATAATATATGCAGATATGCTATCTACATCGACATAATTTTTCAATTGGTCTTTTTTTATATTATTACATGTTCTACCTCTTTTTCATTCACATACTGAACCACCGTGGGTAGAAAATATTTGGCCTACTTTATTTAATTGTCTAATACAACGATTTTAAGTGGATTTCATGAAAAAAAATGTTGACATTTTACGTTATGAATTAAGGATTAGAACAAATTTCATCATGTTCAATTGAAATATTCTTCGAGATTGATACACTTTCGCCAGTGAGACTTTTTACTTATTGAATATTTTTAATCACAAAGAAATATTAATTCTCATTTTTTTAGCGTAATAAATAAGTAATTCCCGAACATATATAACATTCTTCTTTGAAACCCTCTTCTTAATCTTCCCCATGAATATTATATCCGTGTCTGTGTTCGAAATATTCAAAACTGTATTTCTTCCATTAGTATACTATAGATGTCCACTATTTTTTTTTCTTCCTTCACTTGGTGAAAGTTGAATAAATTACATTTCTTCCAGCAACCATGCAAAAATAGTTATAAGAAAACAAATCTAGGGTACCGGCGTGGGGGACGTTAAGATGGCGGTCCCGAGTTCATGGATGTTGAACTCGTTAAAGATCCTACCTCTGGAACAACAGATAATTTAGCAAAATTTCCCGTTGGGGGAAGTGTGCTCACCAGCGTTGGTGATTAGTTTAGCTTACAGAAATAAGCCGGCGATAAGTAATAAAAAGCAATCTTTTACCTGGCAAAATTATGTCCACTACATTTAGCCCCACCCACTTTTTCCACCCATGCACGGAAGATTAGGTAGAAAACAAATAATCATACCGTAATCAAGGCATATTCAATAAAATCGTTTCTGGTATACTGTTTAATAATTCTCTATTAGTGGCGTGATCAGATTTGGATGATGGGTATGTTTGAGTAGCTGGCACATTCTCAAAACTCAATTCCATTTGTCCAGATGGGTTTGATGACAATTTTGTATAAAAAAATACCTGTTTTCTTTTTTCAATGACGTTTTCTTTGCGGGTCAGTTAAATATCAATGTGTGAACCGAGACGTGGGAATTTCTATATCGTTTCAGTGTTATAATCCTAGAAGAAAGGTTTTTTTTCTATAATTTATAAATTCGTCATCAGATAATGTACCAATGATGGTGTCTATTGTTGTTGAAAGATCGGTACTGCAAAGTACATACATACATATTATTCTTCCTTTTACATATAATCATTTTTGTGAAAAACAAAATTGCATTACTTGCAAAGGGGGTAAAATACCAACCCCAATTTAAAAAAAAAACCAACCCCAAAGAAAGTATAACAACATTTTTGACAATGAATTTGGCTTGAAAAAATTCTTGCATTACTTGCAGAGGGGGTGAAATACCAACCCCAATTAAAAAAAAGATTTCGGGGTTAAGACCTGAAACTGCCCCAACGAAAGTAATAACAGATCATTTTTGACAATGTAGAGAATAATTTGTCGTTGAAAAATTTTTTTGCATTACTTGCAAAGGGGGTGAAATATTAACCCTAATTTAAAAAAAAACGATTTCGGGGGTAAGACCTGAAACTGCCCCAACAAAAGTATTCACAGATCATTCTTGACAATGCAGAGAATCATTTGGTATAGACAAAAATTCTTGCATTACTTGCAGAGGGGGTGAAATACCAACCCCATTTAAAAAAAATCGATTTCGAGGTTAAGACCTGAAACTGCCCCAACGAAAGTCAAAACAGATAATTTTTGACAATGCAGAGAATCATTTGGCGTTGAAAAAAATGGAACTCAATATAATGGTATTATTTTCGGAAATGTGTTTATTTACTCTAATTCTGGAATTTCTCTCACTTAAATGAGGTTTTAGGAAACGAAAATAGGCTATGGGAAGGGATCGTTTGATCTTGTACAACAATCCCGAATGCATTTTGTCAAAGGCTGTTGTGTAGAAATATTTATGTACTAAATAACACGAAGAAATGAACATTTAAAAATTAAATAATGCATTGTTTATATTTCTAGCCATGTTGTCCAAAAGTTTTCTGGGAAACGGTTTATGATATGTATTTGGGTACATAAAAAGGCATCTTTATGAAGGATTGTCAGTCAACCAAGATCTAAATGATATTCCGATACTTATAGAGCTGACCGAATATTTCGGTAGGTACTACTGAAAATTATAATATTCCTCATGGATTCTAGGGACAACATTGGGTTAATCCGTCTCTGCATGGTAGGCACGAAGCATGCGGCCTCCATCCTCCGTTTACACAACAGTCCGACTGGCCGACTGCCTTGAATAGTCCATTGGCCCTATATTTTGCACATGCACTTTGTCTGCATCGTCTAATGTCTGTGACCCCAAATTCGGGTGTTTGGCCTTCTAAATGCACCAACGCGCACTTTTTAGCTACACCTGCGATCAAAACGGCTGGTTTGCTTTTTTTTATTATGTGCTTTTTTGTTTTAGGTAGGTTGGGCGCTCGCTTGATTACTTTGGAGGGTTTTCGAGGATCGAGATTCGTTATGTCAGAACCGGTGAAGTAACATAGGAACAGATGAATGTTATTTCAGTCGGGGAATTCGCCAGAAAAGGCGAAGGGAAAATCTCAATATACCTAAGTAAGTATTTATTGACCTCAAATAACAAAAGAAGGCAAGTCAGAAAGAAGTATAGTATTCAAATACAAAATATAGACTGATATAGGTATGTATTATTGTAAAATTTCAGAAGAAAAATGATAGTTAATAATACATCATTTAAAGCAAAATAGAGAAACCCGAAACATATTATTACTTTCAAGCAGTATTATTCTGTCAAATCGTATAAAAATTTCGTTATTAATTAAAAAAAATCTTAAAAATACAATCTTTTATTTGAATGCACAAAAATTTTTTTTTTTGATAGATCCGACTTTTCTCATATCAAAGCTTCGAAATATTTTACCAATGTGTTTATGGCAACATTGCAACATATTAACTTTCGGTCTTCTACAGAACAATATATGGAGAGGTGGAGAGATTATGGATTTTTTATCAAATTCATGAATTCAAGAACGAGATTGGTGATTTTTTAACCCACTCTATTTGTTACTGGGCGATTTTGCGTTTGAGGATTGTAAATTTAAAGTCAAAATCGAAGAGAACAAGATGATGAATCCAAAATAGCAGACGTGTTTTTTGTTTCAATTCTATTCAAAACCGACCGCTGAGATTTTTGAAAACACAAATCAACAAATGAATGGCGGTAACTGGGTACAATGGTTTGGTGCAATTAGACCATCAATATAAGTAAACAAATTCTAAGAAAACGCTTCAATTCGAATATACCAAGAAGACAAAAATTATCATTTCTGTTGAATGACTGACATAAGTTATCCTGTTTTTGTAATAATGACTAAAAGAACCAGAAACTCCTGCGATTACTTAGAAATAGTCATTCTTGTGCATATAAAAAGTTATGTCATACATCTATAATATTCATCTTTGTATTTTCAGTGCATTAGAATAAAAGCTTGTTTTGAAAAAGTTTTTCAACTCATTTTTTCACTTATGCTCAAAACGTACTGTTTTGTGTTTGTTTCACGGTTGCACTCGCGGTCGTTTTTATCATCCCTCTTTAATCGATTTTGTTTTTCATTTTCCCGAGAAATTTTATTTTTACCTGTATTGAAATCAAGTCTGGTTCGAAAAAGTGGTGAAAAAATATGGTCTATGAGCAATATCTGGAGTACGTCCTTGCAATTTTGACCCATTGGTATTAGGTGGAATTTTTTTACGAAATGCTCAAATTTTTACTATGGATTTTTTTTAGGCAAAGCCTATTTGGGACAATTTATTCAGACTGAATTCAATATTGAAGGAGATTTTTCAAGTAAGAAAAAGCACTTGTAAACCCAGGATTCCAATGATAACCTTATTTTGTAGCCAATAAATGTCTTTGGACAGTAACGAATCAAAAGTCGGCTCTTTCACAAGTCTAGTAGAAAAGCAATGCCCTGAACTGAACAATATCCAAAATATGAGTATTGATAGATTATTTTGAAATTGTAAAGGAGAATTCCTCACCATTATTCATTTGTTTTCCTGTTGTTATCTTTGATAATATTTTACACCTATTCACCTGGTGAGTGATTCAAGTAGGAAAATATTACTCATGATTCGTCAAGAGGTATGCTGTCATCGAAAACAAATTATATATCAATAGTAAAACGGGAAAAAAAATAAGATAGCGAATCGATATGAGGCCACCAAAGGGTTACATTATGAGGCGATCAACTGATTAAGTGTAAACTGTATCTTAGGAAACAATTCGTATTCACATCAGATATATTATACTTTCAGAAATTGTCGTTTGAAGTGATAATTATTGAACTCAAAATTGCTAAGCAAATGTTTTTTTGATGTTGTTTATATTCTTTCTTATAGTATAAACTATGTGTATAAATTGGCATTCAGTTTCTTACAAGACAAATTCGGACAAATCCTACGCTGTTGGAGATTTCAAAAATATCCGGTACCATTCCCAATTCTAACACACAGAGCATAATTTCGGAAGGAAATTGCAATTTTTCCTGATCAAGTCGATTAGTTTTCCAGAGTGTTTCACTTACGGTGCTGTAATGAAAGATGCGACAAGACAATTTTGTTAATAGAATTTAATTAGTTCACAATAGAACTTCTAACTTTTTTATTCTCATCCAGAAAACTCTGAATTGATTTCAATGTTTTTTATTTTTTGTTGGATTGTCAGCGGATGTATCTGAATTCAAGAGATCTGAAGTACTCTGTAAAGTCTTTATCAATTGCAATTTGTCTGCACGTGTGAAAATGATTCGGTAGACAATTTCTTCATTCCTTATTATTCTTTATTGTATTTTATGTGAAATTTTGAATTTCAAGTTAGGTTAGATTAAAACCTTTCTGGAATCAATGTTTCAATTAATGTTTTTTTAATACTACTACCCACTCTGTATATTTGAAATGAAACATCAAGATTTTTGGGTAAGTATTATCTTGACCTAAAGATGCTCGCTATTGTATAGCGAAACACATGTCGTCTTCTTTTGCGTTTAGTTGATCTCCTAGAATCCTGGCCATAAATTAGTTAATGAAAGCATACACGTTTTTTGTTCTCAAAACTGTTATTATTGAATTTAAGATGGCGTAGCAGCTTTGTGATGGTGCAAGTATATTCAAAATTGCGATCAAAATTCGGGAATTTTGTGTCGAAATTCGAAAATTTAAAATGGCCAACGAGTATTCTGATCGTATTCATCTAGAGGTTATGGGGTCGGAGCATATAATTTTTTTTTCTGAAAGATTAGGAGTTAAAGATGGCGAACAAGTTATGTGACCAAAGTCTATTCGAAATATGGGAGTATTTGGGATCGGAGCTGAGGGAGTTTTATCAAAATTCGAATTCGTATGATCAAAGTAATAAGAAGTTTCAATTTTTATTTTTGATCTTAGAAGGTTGCTGTTCCTAAGTAGAATTTTTAGTGGGCGAAACGTAGCAGTCACGATCCTCGAAAACTTTGTTTGACAACAACCACTGCCACGTAATATACACGGTTTTATCACGTGGCGGCTACCAAAATGGGGAACACTTTTTTTGGTGGACGCTACGTTCCGATCTACGTTTCTGGATCTCAAATAGCCACATTCCAACCACGTTGTCACCTGGCAAAAACGTGGATATGTAGTGACCGACACTCGACACGTTGAATTTAACTGACTGCGCTTGTGTAATTGATATGTAGCTCGATCTCTGTCCTGCAACATACCGATTTTTATAATACATGTTCCTCATTCTTCATTTTGTCTGATTAATTTCCTTCAACACTCGACTGTAAGTATATATAACATACAAACACGTAAGTATAATGAATTTGGATACTTCTGATCGGGATAAAATCAAAACGATTGGAAGTTTACTGTGAAATGTATGGTTGTAGCTTGATTGTGAGCATGCGCCATCTGAAAATTATTTTTTTAGGAAAAACATTATAATTTTGCAAATAACTCACCTCTGATATTATGTACTTGAATTCCTCAAAAAAAAAATTGTACCGATCTTGGTTACTTGAAACCAATACTTACGTAATAAATGACTACGTTTGATGTAGTACTGACGATAAATACATTTTTATTGAATGGTTCGATCATTTCTCTAACAATGGCGACCCAGTATATTCCTGTTAATATGTCGGCTCTTGGAAATATAACTTGAAAGTGATTTGCACCCAAAATGGGTGTTTAAAGTGGCAGAAACTGAAAATAAACCACTCCAAAGTTCCTCTCATCATAAAGTGACCAGGGGAACTAACTTTTAAACGTTTCTACCACTAGAAAGTGGCGCACACGTTGCAGGCGCCATGACTCACCACTTCAAAGTTATAACCTACGAATTGCAATAGATCTTATGCCCTCAAAATTGGGGGTATATGTCCATAATTAGGTTTCGCGGTTTCACGGTGAACATTCTATGAATTTGAAAATGAGTTTTAGAATCTTGTCCACAAAAGAGAAAAAAGGAGTGAATTTATGTGTAGGCAGCTCCCCAGAAGAACTGGGCGAAGCTGATGGAGAGGATTCCGAATAACAATAATTGAAAAAAGGGTCAATTCATCTTTTATATTTATCTATTTATTTTCGTACTGGTTGATACATAATAAATAATACACAATACCTAAAACACTGACTTTGTTCATGGTTCATATAATCATATCTTGAGTTGTCGGTCAGAATAAAAGGTTTGGTGTTTGCTTGTACTGGAGTTGAAGGAAATGCTTTTGAATTTTTTTTTCTTTACTGGTCAGGATGGCTGCTTACTTACTACGTTATAATGTTCAAGGGTTTTTCTACCTTTTATTGTATGTTTTCGTATTCTATAAAACGTTGTCGATTGTCGAAAAGCTTTTTCTTCCGAGATTTTTTGTTGTTACCCATCTGTAACACACAGCAAATTCACATATACTTTCGGTAATGAAGCCAGTAATAAACTAATTTGAGCAGCACGTAAAAAAGGATATGTAGCAAGTCGGTCACTACTGAATGGTGAATTTTAAAGTTTATTCTAACTCCGTAGTGACTTTTGATTATCACAATCAAGTGATACTATCATACTCTAATTGTAAGTGATATTTAAGTGATAAGGATGTAACCACAACGGTTATTTTCCACTTTCAGGTTTGACAATCTTTAAGGTGATTCTGTTTAGTGGTCGTAATATTTCAGACACCTCAATTGACACTAACAAGTTATAGAACTGTTGAGAGGCTTCCTTCAATTAACATATACGAACACTTGCTGGTTTCGTTCTTGAAGACTCTTTGTTATATTTGGGTAACATGTCATTTGGGAAATTTTTTCCATGATTCATGTGCTCAGGTTTTGCCTAGATTTTAGCTCCATAATTGAGTGCGAGGCGATTTCGCCTAGATTCAAGTGATGCTATACCTGATTCACATTGTAAGCTTAGTTTTGGTGATGTCCTGAATGCTCCTGTTGCAAGAAGACGTATTCCTGTGTTCTGGAGTGTCTCTAACTCTGACAGTTTGGATTTTCCTGCGGAGGAATGAACTATTCATCCGTAATCAAGCTTAGAGTGGACCAGTGCTTTGAACATTCGAAGCAGATCTGCACCCCAGTTGATGTTGCGTAGGCATTTCATCACATTGAGTGATTTGCGACATGTTCTGCTTAACGAATATATTTATTCGTGCCAATTGAGTTTTCTGTCGATAATGAGGCCTAAGAAGGTAGCACTATCTGATAATGGATAGGAGTTCCCTGTATAGTCAGAAGAGGGTCATCATGGTATTTTCGCTTTCTACAAAAATGGACACATTTGGTCTTGGTCTCCGCGAATTAAAATCCTCTATTGTCAGCAGCTTCCACGATTTTGTCGATGGCTTCTCGTAGATGTGGGGTGATCCGCGATATTGTTTTATTTGAATAATGAAGAGCAATGTCATCAACATACAGACATTTACCTATTCACTCATCCACGCTTCCTAATATGGGATTCCTAGCGATTGTGAATAGTGTTCCACTTATAGTGGACCCTTGAGGAATTTCGATTTCCATGAGGAAGTTGTCAGAAACGATATCTCCGATTCTTACTATGAATGATCGATTTGTGAAGAACGCATCAATGAATTTTGGCATGTTTCCTCTGATTCCCCATGAGTGTCGTTGTTGTAGAATTCCGTATCGCCAAGTTGTATCAAATCAAAATAAACTGCTACCAAGTGCTTTTGGTCAATGAATGAATTATGTATAGCATTTTCCATGTTTATTAAATGGTTAGAGGTGGAATGATGTTTTCGAAATCCGCATTGGCCAACAGAAATATTTTGTTTTGTTTCTAGGAGCCAAACCAATCGTATATTGACCATTTTCTCAAATATTTTTCCAAGGCAGCATGTAAGTGTGATTGGTCTGTAACTTGATGATAGAGTAGGATCCTTACCTTCTTTGAGCAATGGAATGACTACGGCATTTTTCCATTCATCTGGATATACACCAGTGGACCATAGTGTGTTATAGAAATTGAATAGTTCTTTCTTGAAGGGCTCTGTGAGATGATTTATTATAGTGTAGGGGATGTTATCACAGCCTGGCGCAGTCTCGGGAAGTCCGATCAATGCTGTATTCAGTTCATTTATTGTGAATGGCGTAT
The DNA here is from genome assembly GCA_018342105.1 of Gonioctena quinquepunctata. Classification (NCBI taxonomy): domain Eukaryota; kingdom Metazoa; phylum Arthropoda; class Insecta; order Coleoptera; family Chrysomelidae; genus Gonioctena; species Gonioctena quinquepunctata. Next base: position 110,797 of record JAFIRS010002654.1, on the reverse strand, counting down.
TGTAGTTGAAGTTTTCTTCGGTAGAAAAATCGAGGGTCTTTGATCCAATCTTATATCGTTGCCGATTAAATTTTGCACTATTATAACTTTCACTACTAATTATTGAGAAATGGGCACCAAATATATCAGCGACGTCTTTAGGATCTTCAATGTCTTTTGTATTATGGGTGTACGGAATGGTGAGTACTTTCCATTTACTTTTTTCATTTTGCGCCATACCTCACTCACATTCGTTGCTGTTGTCATAGAAAATACATACTGTTGCCAAGATTTCTTCTTTGCTTCGAGAATCATGCGTCTGAAATGGGCTCGTTGTCGTTTGAACGCTATAAGGTGTTCCTGGGTGGGATTACGCTGAAAAATCCTCAGCTGTTTCCTTTTCTCTCTGAAAGCTTTTTCTACGCTGTCATTCCACCAAGGTACCTGAGTTCTAGGTAGTTTTCCTGATGATAGAGGAATGACTTCATTTGCTGCCTTCAATATGTTTTCCTTAAGAGCGTCAAGAGTCGCATCGATTCCACCGGTTATGAGAGGTGTTGGCTCGAATACTTGGTGGTTCATCTCTGCGGAATTATTGATAACCTTGCATGGAGAAGCTTTGCTCAGGTCTGAAATGTGTCCTGTAGACATATGCAAAACGGGTCGTGTTTAGCCATGATCATTTTGAGTCCACCATAGTGTAAATTCAACCATTGCAGTTCCATTGTAAAATGCTTTCCATGTATACAATTAAAATAGACAAACATATATATTTATATATCACAGGCTTAATATCACAAAGAGAGAAAGAAAAGAGAATTTATGTTTTCTCCGCCTTCCTCTCCTACTACTTCTTTGATTTTCATGTGTTTGGTTTTCGGAGTTTACGCTGTTTGAATCATCAGACAGTGTTGATTGAAAATGGGGGTTCCCATCATTTTCAGTTGAAATTGAACGTAGTTTGAGCGGATGGGATTCGGGTCAAATACTAGATGACCGGGTTGATTTCTCTTACGTCCTTCTTTCGTATTTGAGTCATCATTCTTGTTGGTCTGCTGTTCAGGTGGACTGTTCTACTTGTTGCCACCTCATTCATTGTACTATTAGTAATATTAGCTGCCCCAATATCTCCTTGATTATTTTGATTATTTCAGGGATGAGTTGCTTGGTGAGTTCTCTAATTAGTGAGGATGTAAGTGTTTGCGCATATATTCTCTAAATAGTTGTAGCATTAGAACCTATTTGCTTTTTGGCTTCTATATAGGAAATGTTCTTCTCAGTTTTCAGTTTTTGTATTGCTACCTCCTTCACATATTCTGGTCAATGCTTCGAGCGGGCTGAGTGGTTACCTCCGCAGTTGATACATACCATGGGTTGTTTACACGGTCTTCCTCCATGCATGCTCTTGCCACATACGCAGTTCTGTTCCTTATCACATGTTGATGACATGTGTCCATAACGCTGACATCTATAGCATCGCATGGGTGAGGGTAGATAAGTACGCACAGGTAGATAATAATATGCTACTTTTATTCTTGACGGAAGTTAAGGTGTATTGAATGTTAGTATAAGAGAGGCTGTCCCAACTAGCTGTCCATCCTTTTTAACCATTTTTTTGTGTCTCCATAATTCCTTGAGATTAAGGCTCCTCTGAGGAGGAGTATCTGAGGAACCTTCAAACTCAGATCACCGACACATACATGTGGAGATTGGCTATGCCAATGAACCTGCAGTAATGTGTCGGGATCCCAGAATAACCAACTGGCCGGGGTACCGGGAGGAGCTCAGGGCAAATATCACAAATTTCAAAAATGTCAAACCTAACTCAAATACAATTCATGAAATAGAGAAAACCTCCCTGATGTTACAGGAGGCCATAATAACTTCATATCATAACAACTGCCCTTTGAAGCGCAGCACCACTAAAGGTAAAGTGAGCTGGTGGTATACCGAACTCACATATCTTAGAAATAAAACGCGCAAACTATTTAATCGTGCGAAAAAAACTGGTGACTGGGAGGATTATTCCAAAACTCTCACAGAATACAACAAAAAAATCAGAGGGGAACAAAGAAAGTCATGGAGGAAGTTCTGTGAGGACATAGAACAAACCTCAGAAAGAGCAAGACTCCACCGCATCCTTTCCAAAGACCCCATCAATCCGTTGGGGACTCTCAAAAAACCCAACAGCAATCACACCAACACTGGGAAGAAAACTATAGAACTCTTGCTCCATACACACTTCCCAGGATCCACTGTCACCACAAATCAAAACCCCAGATATGAAATCCCTGCAAACCTTCATTTGAGGGCAAAGAGGGTAGACTGGGAAGTGGCTAAACGAACGGTAACTCATTCAAAAGTAGTGTGGGCAATAAACTCCTTCAAGCCTTACAAGTCTCCGGGCCCAGATGGAGTATTTCCCATACTACTACAGAGCGGAGTTGAATATCTAGCACCAGAACTGTACAGGCTGAGCTTAGCATTGGGATGGCTACCTCAAACCTGGAAAACTGTAAACGTGGTCTTTATTCCAAAACCTGGACGGGACTCATACGACCAGGCAAAGGCATACAGACCAATAAGCCTATCGTCATTTCTTCTGAAAGGCTTAGAAAAACTGATAGATAGAGACATAAGAAACCGCTCTTGTAGAACGGCCTTTACATCAAAACCAACATGCCTATCTAACAGGAAAATCATGCGAGACAGCACTTCATCAGCTTGTTTCAAGGCTTGAAGAGTCTCTAGCAAACAAAGAAATTGCACTATGCACTTTTCTAGACATCGAAGGAGCCTTCGACAACACCTCCTTTGAAAGTATGGTCTCTGCGGCCACTCGAAGAGGCATTGACGAAACCACCTGCAGGTGGATACACTCAATGCTTCACAATAGACTGGTCCAAGCCAACATGTTCGAGGAAACAGAGCAGGTTGAAATTTCCAGAGGTACCCCACAGGGGGGCATACTCTCCCCCCTTCTGTGGGACATGGTTGTAGATGAACTGCTAATTTCTCTGAATAACCAAGGGTATTACTCTCAAGGGTATGACTTGGTCATCCTCATCAAGGGAAAGAATACTCGAACAACCTCAGAGCTAATGCAAAATGCACTGAGGACAGTAGAGGAATGGCGTAACAGAGAGAGCCTAAGGGCAAATCCGAACAAAACAACACTAATTCCCTTCACCCGGAGAAGAAACATGGGAGATTTCATACCTCCCAGACTTTTCGGTGAAACATTACAAGTAGTAGAGCAGGTGAAATATCTGGGGCTGATTCTTGACAAGAAACTAACCTGAACCCGCATCTTCAACATGTAACCAATAAAAGCAAGATAACCTTCATGATGTGCAGGAGAGCTTTTGGAAAAACCTGGGGGCTTGAACCGAAAGCCATGCACTGGCTTTACACAGTGGTAATAAGACCAAAAATAACTTATGGCTCACTCTTATGGTGGCCAAAAACAAATCAAAGACAGGCAAAAACTAACCTTGGGAAAATCCAGAGGCTTGCACGGGTGCAATGAATAGCACTCCAACAGCTGCAATGGAAATCATCCTAAACCTCGAACCCCTTGACTTACATGTCATTGGAGAGGCCAGGATGAGTGCATACAGACTGAAACAAACAAAAAATTGGAGAATCCGAACAACTGGACATACCAGAATCACTCATGTTATCAACATCGAAAAAACTCGAAATGATTTCAGACTACATGCAACCCCTATACTCATTCGAAAAACCATTCGAAACACGAATTGATGAATCTGGATGGGCCCCGAGTATAGAATCACAATCAACTGCGGACATAGTCTGGTATACAGACGGTTCAAAGACAGTTGAAGGAACAGGAGCAGGAATACATGGGGTAAGGCCAAGAAGGGATTACATAATACCACTTGGCAAATGCTCCACGATATTCCAAGCTGAAACACATGCTATCATGGTATGCATTCAGAAGAATCTAGAAAGTGGTTATAGGAAAAAACACATCTACATTCTATCTGACTGTCAAAGTGCTATCAAAGCACTCAACTCTATACAGATAAAGTCCAAACTGGTCTGGGACTGCCTCCAGAACCTCATCGAGCTGGCAAAACACAACAAGGTCACCTTGATGTGGGTGCCAGGTCATAGAGGCATTGAAGGCAACGTCAAAGCGGACCAGCTAGCTAGACAAGCATCTGAAACGCTATTCACAGGGCCAGAACCTGCACATGGGATTAGCAAAAACCGATGCAGGACCCTGATCGACGAGTGGATAAAAAGAAGACACCAACAATATTGGGATCAAACTGTCGGGCAAATACCCAGCAAAGTCATGGTAGGGCATCCAAACCGGACCCTGACGGCTGACCTTCTGAACCTGAACAGAATGAAGGCTCGTATAATAATAGGTCTGTTGACTGGACACTGCGGCCTAAGAAAACACCTAAACACCATGGGAGTACGCAGGGAAACCGTGGAGTGTAGGCTATGTGATGAAGAGGAGGAAACAGCCTCTCATGTTATCTTCGACTGTGACGCCCTAAGTAGTAGGCGACACAGAACCTTCGGAGAGATCAGCCCGGAAACAGGCATGAATCCGAAGAACCTTATCAACAGGCTTCTGAACCTAATTAAAGGCACAAACCTGTTTGAATGAGGAACCACTGACGACAGAGTGATACAATAGACCCCAGCTGGTCGCAGTGTCAAGGGAAGCAAGTGCCAACCCTGTCTCTGGCTCGTCAGCTTTCAACCTACCAACCAACCAACCAAGGCTCCTCTGTTATCTCTATTATTGAGCAGTTGAGCAGCCCACCGCCCCCTTGGGAAAGTTCAAAGCAGCATGTGGTTTGACTTCAATGGAACACTCATGCATTCTATCTAGCCCCATCAATTTTTTAGACTGTACAGAGTTGTTCGTCTCAATAAGTAGTCCATCTAGAATTTTCTTGATAGATTTCACTTCTCCCATAGTATTGGTAATCAACTTGTTTATTAAAAATGGATTAACTTTGGAAAAATCTCAATCGATTCTTTCCACAGTCAAAAATGGAGGAGTTGGACCCTTCATTTCTTGATTTGTCAAGGTTGCTTTCAAAGCAGCTTGTGAGGACGTTTCAAGTTTGTCTTCAACACCAGTTTTTTTATTTGGGTTGTGTGGCATATTGTTCCTACGAGTATTCCAGAATGGAGGTGCATCATGGCAGCGTTGGTTAACCACGATAAGGCAGAAAAAACCCCGGAGGATGCCAGCTATCCAGGGGGCCGCCGTTCGGGGCACACTGACGCAGGGTCATTGATCTTATGAGCACGGCTTACACTTCAAGATTGCGTTTTTTTTCCGAGGTTTTCTCTTCTAACCATATAAGGCTGACTAGGGTCCGCGGGGTTGTCATGCCCGTTAACCTTCCGGTTACCCTTGCGGGGAGTGTCCATAGTATTCCCATGCATAACTTCGAGTTTTATGGAATCCTCGTTCGTTTACTTACAGTTCGAAATGCAACAAAAATTGGTACATGAAGTGAAGTTATCAAGTTAGTAGCTACCTCTCACGAAAAAGAGTTCATGTTCGGTTTCATGGTTTCTGTACGGAATACTTTGAATATCAAAATCAAATCGCAATGGAATTGCGATTGATTAGAATATATCACTGAATCCGTAGTTTGGCCATCAACTAATTGGGTATATCATTTCTCAGAAAATGGGTTCAGGATTTTCCAATGAATATATACGTGAAACAAGGTGCTAGGAAAAGAGAAGCATTGTTATTCAATTCAATATTCAATTGAGAATAAGCATAATTCCCTTTTCAACATGAAGAGGTTATCTTGAACGATTGAAGATAGTGACTAAAGTTTATCTTTCAGTCGCACATGATTCCACATCTGATTTTATGAACACCCTGTTCATATTCTCAAACGAATCAAGGTGCTAAGATTGTGGATTCCCATGTTGAAATTTTCCATGTGTACCGAAAAATAAATTGATTATGAATTCTTACATTTTTGTTGATTGATTGGATTAACAAAGTTAGACAATAAAATGCATAAACTGCGCCATTACAGTATATGGTAAACAATTTTATATTTTTCAATTTCAATTCATTGTTCTGTTATGAATTGTTATGAATAACAAAAGATATTTTGATCTGTTTTTCTCATTGCGATCAAACATCAACATATTTTCGTCGAATTATCAAATCCAGTTCTTTCTATTTACAGTGACAAAACTCATTGTTTTCGCCATTAATTTCAACACTATAAAATAATGAACCCGACATTTTGTGAGTTCATTTTTCTAGACCTATATAATGAAAACTCAATTAAAATACAGGGATTTCTGATGCACTCAATGGAATACAGTGTGTACAAGAAGTGCAAACGTAACATACTTTCACCCAGTGAATTTTTCGATTTTTGGGAAATACGTGATGATCTGATTTCAAAAGTCATAATTGAAATGTCAGGACCATCTGAAATTTACGTTTTCTTAATTCTCTTGACTTTACTGGAATTTAATAGATATTTAAGATGTCATACGCCGAAATGGGAAAATTGGAACCTTCATGAGTTAGTCACCAGAAGAAAATTTTCAACATTGAAGATACATTGATTTGTTGAAAATATAAACAGGATGTTCATAAAATCAGATGTGGAATCATCTGCGACTGAAAGATAAACTTTAGTCACTATCTTTCATCGTCAAGATAACCTCTTTTGGGGTATTCATGTTGAAAAGGGAAACATTCTCAATTGAATATTGATAGAAAGATTTTTCTGTGAATTGAAAAATCCACGATTAAAATGAAGTTATTTTTTGTTAATGTCTAACAGAAAACAACTACTTCCCCGGCTAAAGCCACGCTGGACATTGAACTACATCTGATATTCTGAAAAGGCCCTAGCTCAAAAGAAAAAATCTGAAATTGAAAATTTGCATTTTTATTCAGATAGTTATTTGATTTTCTATTCCAGTCTTAATTAAGAACTCATAAAGATGAATGAGGCAAAGAAGAATGTTTTCCAAAAGAGAGTACTCACCAGAAATCATTCGTAACATTGACGCAGGAGAGACATCGCATTCACTAGGTCTTCAATAAATTTTTGTCGACGAAAATCTATTTCACGCTTCCACGATCATCAGGAAGACCGGAAGAAATGGGAAACACATTTTCAAGAAGCAATCTCACTTTGCAAAGATGGAAAAAGTTAGAATCATTTCTTTTGGAGAGACACTTTGAAACTAGTGTTTTCTGACATTAAAACCTGTCATGGGGTATGATAGATTGATTTGTTGAAAATATAAACAGGATGTTCATAAAATCAGATGTGGAATCATCTGCGACTGAAAGATAAACTTTAGTCACTATCTTCCATCGTCAAGATAACCTCTTGTGGGGTATTAATAAAATAGGAAATAAGACACTTTGGATTTGGATTACTGACTGGCGTAGTTTCCAATAGTTAGAACTATGTAAGATTCACGACAATACCATAGATAAATATACCTATACATGCTATCCGTCTGGGGGGAGAGGAGTAGTGATACGTAAATATTCATCCTGTGTTTCAATAACGAAGTGATGCCTGCCTGGCTCCAGATGTCCCGCACGAATCCAAAATTAAAAATAAATAAAATAGTGGGGATGGTAATTAACGAGTGTATCCTTCTTTCCCATGCCTTTTTTGAAGCTGTTGATATGTTCCTCCCAGCGGAATCGTTTCCGCATTTCTTCAATTGGAGTGCTGTCATGATATACTTTCAGTACTTTTTCTGTTCAATCTCCCTCTCTACCCTCTTTTCGTTTCAATAACGTGTCTAATTCCTTTATAGACTCTTCTCTACCCTTCCTTGTCTGAAAGCAGATATATCTTGTTTACTACTTCAAACGTCATTCCCTTCTCTCTTTCTAGTATTTTTTCCGACCACTTATCCATCTGTGACACGATCAGCATGTGTTCTACATCAACCTGCCCTCCGCAGCAAGGGCATTCTTCAGATTCAGCCATCATACGGCTATGCAAGTATTTTTTGAAACCGCCAGAAATTGCCTGCGTTATTACACTTCCGTATCGATCCACTTTTCTATGTTAGGTATGAGCCGGTGTATCCATCTTCCATTATTTCCATTGGTCAGCTTGGCTCCGGTTGTTCCTTAGTATTTTTCCCATATTTCCCGAAGCAGAACTTCAATCGATTCATTTTGGTTGTAAGGAGGGCTGCTTCCGTTTTCTTTGCAACAAGTACAAGCTCCTAATGCTCCAGCCAATGGTATATACGTTGTAGTGCGTCACTTGCCATATTCATCAGGTCCTCTTTCCCTCTGGCGACCACTACGATTGCAACGTCGTCGTCGTCGTCGGTCTATCAGAGTGACTACCGCTAGTTGTTCTATTCTCAAGAGTTCATCATGACTTCTCAACAAAATTATTGGTTTATATTGAACTTTTACATTTTTCGCAACCTTTTTTAACTGAGGATCAGTTACACCATTATTTTTTATTGGCAGCTGCATGAGAATTGAATGGCTACTTAAAATAGAGTACGGCATGAGCGATAACGAGCAAACCTAGCAAACAAGGAAATATTACTCCTCATTGTGAGTGAAATCTGTAATGTGTGATATTTATCTTTGATATTATCTTATATTACACAAAATGGAACAAACTGTCTAGGAACGACATGTCTTAACCCAATCTGCATTCTATGGCCGAAGGATTCTGTTGAGATATCTACAGTTTATTCTCATCTTGTTCCATAGGTTTTATGTGGTTTGTAGGTATACCTATTTTGTTATCATATGAAAAACACAAGAGTGTATCCCATGGAAATCTGAAATATAGTCTCATAATTCATAGTATAAGGTTATCCTGTTGGGGGACTTATAGGGTAGCCAGTTGCAATTTCTCGAACATACATTGGAGAAATTTATCATTGATCTAGAGTGATTTCATTTGGATATCAATTGGGCATCCGTTGGCCACTAAATTGGACCTCCAAGGGATGTCCAATCCTGCAGGGGATGGGTATATATAATTTGAACCTGAACTGGACCAAAATTGATATAGTCTTAACATGAATCGGACTCGTTATGGGCGTAAATTTAACTTGTCTTGGAGTGAATGGGAGTATGAATATTCCAATGATTATTATGGATATCTGCCCATGTCCTTAGTTATTTCATATGCATATTAATCGGATATCAGTTGGTAACCAAATTGGACATCAAATGGATATCCATCTTGTACATAGATTGGGTATATATAGGCCTTAAGTATCATGACATGAATTGGATATGTTAAGGACATAAACTGAATCTGCTATGGAGCATAATTGGATTTATTTTGGTCCGAAACTAGACGTGTAAAGTATGTTTCCTAATTTGTTATACGTTGACTTGGCTGCTCAACCTGTAACCTTCAAAACAAAATAAATTAATTTGATAATAAACGAGTGCCACCTCAGATAATTTTTTAGGAAGATATTTTCAAGCGTAGTCCAAACTGGATACACTTGGAGGAAACTTCAAGTGTCGGCCGACTGTATCTGTGCTGTATTGCGCCAAATGAGACCCTATCGTCAGGCAGCAATATATGAAATAAAAAAAATTGTTGCTTTTTTTTTAGTTTTAAATGGAAAACGTCGTTCAGTCTGTTCGAAATTGCCAACTATTCTGCATTTACCTGGGTTGTGTTTAGATTATTATTTTTGGTACACTAATTGGTTGAAATTTGATTGATTCAAACGTGATTTGTCATTGAATAAAGTAATTTGTTTTACTATAAATTTAAAACAAAAATGTAGATCACAATATCAGTTGCAGAGAATATAGAGATAGAAACAGGAAAAAATGACGGTTTATAACTATTAGCAGAAGAATTTGAAACCAGCATTTCCAAATAAAAACAAATCTTTGAAAACACAGTTTTCGGATCCATTGTACTTAAAATCAGTGTGGACGTAAAATATTGTATGCAGTCTCCGACGTTTTTTTTTTGTATCTGTATGCACATTTTTTTGAATTCGTATACATATTTTTTTTTTGGATCCGTATAAAAAAATGTATACCGACAACCGAGATACAAGGTCCCCAACGATTGTTTCATACTTTGTACTATATATAGTCTAGTTAGCAAGTGCTTTTTAGGTCAAATTTTTTTCGCATTCTCCGAAAATTATGATTGAGGTGTCATCCGATTCGGAATGGCATGTAGATATTTTTTGAGAAAATGCTAAGGCCGCTCGCAAAAATTGCAATAGTTATAAACAATTGACTGAAAAAAAGGGGGGTTTGGTTTTTCGCCAATATCTCAAAAACAATTCGAGATAAATTTGAAAAAAGATGCAAAAAGAGGAGGAAATTTCCTAAGAAAAAGTTCCGAATCCCGAAACTGTAGGACCAATATTTATAATTTTCCCAGAGGGATGAAAATACGCCCGAAAACGGGTACTCCGGCTTGCGCAAGCCACGTCCCCTTCGGACCTTTAATGAATAAATATTATTTAAACTTATTAAATATGAAAATTAAAAATTGAAAAAATTCAGGCGCCTGCAGGATAGATCAATCCGTGGTCCAAAAATTTTTATCGCGATTTTTCAATAAGTTATCCATTAGTTAATTAACAATTTTCTGTAGCACGAACATTAACATTGCAAGTGCGATAATTGTTAAACTATTAATCTGAGAATGTTTTCCTTTCATGGAGCTATTTTTCAAAGGTCTGAGAATAGATTCCTGTTAGAAAAATTGAAAAATTGTTAATTTTCGTTTTGTTATTAACAATTTACTAAGGTGAAAAATTATAAAGCTTCATTAAACATTAAAAAAAAATTTGTTTATAATATTATTATTGATCCGTTTTCTTATGATCAGAAACTACTTGAAAATGATTTTTAATAATTTTTTTATTTTAATTATTTATAAAACTTTTTAAAAAATGAAAATATTTTAAAAACGCATTTGTTAAATAATTTTTTTTTTACCACTTGTTATGAAAATTAAGGAACCATTTTTTTTAATCATTATTTATCTTGGTCTTCGATATTTAAAAAAAAACGTTTATTATTTAAATTTTCATTTTTTATTTAATAAACAATTTGTTTATTTTTTGGAAATTAATTAACATATTAATTTTTGTTTCTTTTTTACTACTCACTTTTTTATTTTAATTTTATTGTAACTTTTTAACTAATGAAGATACAAGGAAAAAATTCAGGACTTATTTATTCTTTATTGATTAAATAACAAATGAAGTCAAAACTGTTTTCTACTTTTATGTCTAAATATCTTATAAACTAATATAACTATGACCATACAACTTATGTAACTTTTTATCTAACGTATATTTATCAACAATTTTAGCTTATAAATTTTAGTTTTGCTCGGTAATTTTTTTGGTTATGAATCGAAATAAGTTTGAAAAAAAAAACAAGTTTATTAGCCTAAGCATCTTAGTAACTAAAAATTAATTGGAAATGTTATTTAATCCAAGTAAGTTTATTTATAAAATATTGTAGATTTTTTTTTCTGAAAGATTATTTTCATAAACAAATGGTATAAATTAAATAAATAATTGAGTGAGAGCTTCAAATGTGGGCTTAATTTGTTGTTTAATTAATAAAGAATAAATAAGTCTGAATTTTTTTCCTTGTATCTCCATTAGTTAAAAAGTTATAATAAAATTAAACATAAAAAACCAGGTCAGAGTGGTGAAAGAAAGAGAACAGAAAATTTAAAGGTCAATAAAAAATATAAATGTTTTTTTTTTCTAAAAATAATACATGGTTGTTTTTTTGAGTGGAAAAAGAAAAAAAAATACACAGAGATAATTCATTTGTTTATAACAAATTGTTTATTAAATAAACATGAAAATTTAAATAATGAACGTTTTTTGTTAATATCGAAGACCACGATAAATAATGATTTAAATAAAAAAGGTTCCTTAATTTTCATAACAAGTGGTAAAAAAATGTTATTTACCAAATAAAAAAATCATAATTATCATCAAAGATTATATTTAGAAAAAAAAATTATCTCATAAACAACGCATTTGTTTTTAACAATTTTTTAAACAATATGAGATAAAAATTATTAAAAATCATTTTTAAGTAGCTTCTGATCATAAGAAAACGGATCAATAATAATATTATAAAAAAAAAGTTTTTTTCAATGTTTAATGAAGCTTAATAATTTTTCACCTTAGTAAATTATCAATAACAAAACGAAAATTAACAATTTTCCAATTTTTCCAACGGGAATCTTTTCTTAGACCTTTGAAAAATAGCTCCACGAAAAGAAAACATTCGCAGATTAATAGTTTAACAATTATCGCACTTGCAATGTTAATGTTCGTGCTACAAAAAATTGTTAATTAATTAATAGATAACTTATTGAAAAATCGCGATAAAAATTTTTGGACCACGGATTATTGTTCATTGATCTATCCTGCAGGCGCCTGAATTTTTTCAATTTCAAATTTTCATATTTAATAAGTTTAAATAATATTTATTCATTAAAGGTCCGAAGGGGACGTGGCTTGCGCAAGCCGGAGTACCCGTTTTCGGGCGTATTTTCAACCCTCTGGGAAAGTTATAAATATTGGTCCTACAGTTCCGGGAGTCAAAACTTTGTTGGGAAATTTCCTCCTCATTTTGCATCTTGTTTCAAATTTGAATTATCTCGAATAGTTTTTGAGATATAGGCGAAAAACCAAAATCCCTTTTTTATTCACTTAATTGTTTATAACTATTGCAATTTTTGCGAGCGGCCTTGGCATTTTCTCAAAAAATATCTACATGCCATTTCGAATCGAAAGACACCTCAATCATAATTTTCGGAGAATGCGAAAAAATGTTGACCTAAAAAGCACTTGTTAACTAGAGTACTATGCTTGAAGGTTCCTTGACGACTTTGTGATTATCACACCGTACTTGCAACTGTCTAGAAAAGTATCAGTGTGATCATCACCACTTGCATTTTCAAGTAGTGAAGGGGTCGTATTGTCAATACAGTAGTTCAGTTATCTCCAGAAAGTCAGTATGTTATTTTTCATAACCGATGAATAATTTAACATTTGTTCATGTTTCTTTACGATGAAAAATTACACCATCCGTCTGTTCAAGAAAAATATTTTCACGAGGTTGCAAAAGAACCTGAACTAGAGGGTAAACTTATTCCAAAATAGACATTGTTTTCCATGCACTTACAAATCCGTAGATATGTTCTCAATATCCCAATTTTTACGAAAGTATCAGTTTATCTATTCTAGAAATCTGATGAAAGCAGCAATATGTGACAATCGAATATGTATATGTCAATGGCAAATGCATATTTTTTCGTGATGACAACTTTTTTACACGCTTTATATTAGCTTCACTTGTATGTTTGTTTGTTTGTTTGTTTGTTTGTTTGTTTGTTTGTTTGTTTGTTTGTTTGTTTGTTTGTTTGTAACCGACTCCTTTGGGCGCGATTTTGACCCACTTCCAGACGTCCGAATGATTTTAAATTTGGCAGGTGTACATTAAGAAAAAACAAAATGGCGGCTCCAATATGGCCTACGAGTTTTGTGATTATGGTCCGATTCGCTTCAAAATTGGTATCCAAGGGTTTTTGTGGTCGGAGATTAAGATTCTTTTGTTAAAATTGAAAAACTCGAGATGGCGGCTCCAAAATGGTGGACGAGTTTTGTGATTATGGTCTGATTCTATTTAAAATTGGTATGTGGGGGTTTTTGTGGTCGGATATTATTATTTTTTTGTAATAATTGGAAAATTCAAGATGGCGGCTTCAAAATGGCGGCCGAGTTTTGTGATTATGGTCTGATTCTATACAAAATTGGTATGTGGGGGTTTTTGGGGTCGAATATTATGAGTTTTTTGTAAAAATTGGAGAATTCAAGATGGCGGCTTTAAAATGGCGGCCGAGTTTTGTGATTATGGTCTGATTCTATTCAAAATTGGTATGTGGGGGTTTTTGGGGTCGAATATTATGATTTCTTTTGTGAAAATTGGAAAATTCAATATGGCGGCTTCAAAATGGCAGCCGAGTTTTGTGATTATGGTCTGATTCTATTCAAAATTGGTATGTGGGGGTTGTTGGGGTCGGAGAATATGATTACCTAATTTGATAAGATCATTCCATTTTTTTATTTGCGAAAAAATAATAAAAATAATAGTTTAAAAACAACTAAAAAAACACGCGTTTATAAATAAACCATACTAAAAAGTAGGAAATAAATAATAGTTTGAAAAAACTAAAAAACACGCTTTTATAGAAAACCAGACTAAAAAAATAGAAAATAAGAAAAAAAATAGAAAATAAGAAAAAAAAAATATTTAAAAAAAAAACGTGGGGTGCATGGTATCAATAATTATATAGTACATTACACACCGAGGCGATACCATGCACCCCACGCTTTTTTTTAAATAAAATAATTTTTTTTCTTATTTTCTATTTTTTTAGTCTGGTTTTCTATAAAAGCGTGTTTTTTAGTTTTTTCAAAGTATTATTTATATACAATAATTATTCGATCCGACAGATGGACGCACAATGGACATCCAATTTCCAATTCATATTCATTATTCAAAATAATTCTCACAGTTCATTAATTAAACAAGATACATACTATATCCATTGTAATTCTCTATATCCAATAATCCGTGACCCTAGTATTTTCTATGTCTCCCTCCGAAAATTTCTTAAAAATAATGAAAAAATTTATTGGGCAAAATTTGGAGGGATTATACTTTTTCAATTAAGACCAAACGACTGACATTCAACACGAAAATTACCTTTATTTTAATCAGCTTGACGCAAATCACCAGATTTCGATGTTCCGAGAAGCATTCAGAAGCTGATTTCTTGTGGTTCTTGAATATTCTATGAGAAATTGTTATGTATCACTACACCGCGGGGCATATAAGGATCCCTCAATTTTCGGTCAACTTCAGAATTATTCGTATTAGAGCTATATTATATGGATTATATTCGATTTTCATTCGTACCAAAGACTATATATTGATGATTAAAATTCAGATAACTGACAGATTAGTATGTTTATCTATTTTCCAGAAATGTTTGTTACATCATTATTATAGTATCAATGATAATTATTATAATCGTCAATATTTATTCCAATTGAATTATTCAATAAATAATTTTGAATGCTTAAATATATATATATATATATATATATATATGTATATATATATATATACACAGTGTGACCCACCTAAGACCGGAGCACCCTTATAAAATCTACATTTTCCGACCGATTGAATTTTTCTTCCTTCAGCAGGAAGAGTAGCAAAAAGTCTACGTTTGCACCAAATTTGCAAAATATAATTCCAAATTTCAGGGCATACTATGATTTTTTTTTATGTTCTAAATTGCTAAATTTCATTAGCGATTTTTTTCGTGAAATTTTGACTTCACCACTGGATTCAGCATCCTTCATTTAGGTAGATCCTGGAATTTCATTTGAAAATATTCATTGGCAACAATGTTATAACAATATTAATTTTGAAACATACCATTATTTATGAATATTTCCGACAAATTCTGAGAATCGGCAACACTGTCAACACAAACGTAGGAGATCTTTGAGGTTTCTGGTAGAAATTCATAGCACAAATTGTTCTCTATAACATCTAGAAAGGGGTACATTTGGAATAAAGTAATGAAGTCGAAAAACATCATAATCAGTTAATTAAAACAATTTTTGAAAGATACTCTCACAGTTTTTGGGTTCTGCTATTACAGGCTATTCGACTTCTTCAGTAAAGTCATTTTATTGACTTCTTCGTTCGCTAGTGTCAAAATATTATTATTGAATTGAAAATTTAAAAATGTATCTAACTCGAGAAAGGTAGGCTGTGATGACGTTATTATTTTTAATAGTTATTCGAGTAAAACAAAAGTAAGCCCTGACAATGACAGATTGAGTCTCATAATTCGAATATGAGAAAGATATTGATTAATATTCGATTACAATAGGACGATATTACGTTATGGCTTTACAATTGTCTTTGCAAGAAAAAATTGAAATTGTGCGTCTTTCTGGATACAATGATAGAAGTGAAAGAGAGTTATGCAAAATATTCAATGATCGACATCCAGATCACCCCCCTACCAGTAATAGTACAGTGCACAGAATAAATAAAAGTTTCAACGAAACAGGAGCTGTATCGAAGAATATTTTGAGAAATAATGTGAGAAGAAGGATTGGACACGAACAGGTTATATTGGATTACTTTAGGACTAACCCCAATGCCAGTTTGAGAGTGGCAAGCCTAGATTTGAATTCACCAAGGGAAAACATACGGAGATTCTGCCTGAGAAAATACAAAATGAAACCATTCAAACCCAAGTTTTTGCATATTCTGGAAGACGGAGATCAAGAAAAACGACTAAAATTTTGTTTGTGTGCACAAGGAGAATACCTGAGAAACAGACGTTTTTTAGAGTGTATTTTATTCAGCGATGAAGCCACTTTCACGACCAACGGTGTTGTTTCATCTCAAAACACTAGATTTTGGGCGACCGAAAACCCTAATTGGGTTATAAACTGCGAAAGACAATATTCGGAAAAAGTTCATGTATGGTGCGGAATATTGAATGAACGAATACCATTTTTTTTCTGAGGAAATATAAATTCCATGAAATTACTAGAATTGTTCAGAACTGAACTATGGAATGCTATTCATGATCTTCCTATTGTTGAGCGAATAAACTTACATTTTCAATTAGATGGATGCTCTGTGCATAATGCTGGAATTACTAAACAATGGCTGAATGAACAGTTTCCTCATCACCGGATTGGTCGAGGAAGTGAATTGATTGGATGGCCACCCAGGTCCCCCGATTTGGCCCCACTTGACTTCTTCTTGTGGGGTCTTCTTGTACAAAAAGTTTACAAATCCCGCCCAAGAACTAGACAGCAGTTGTGTGAAAGAATACCTACGTCAAGCTTGTAGAGAAATAACACCCGAAGGACTAAAAAATACTGTAACAAATATCCGAAAGAGATATGAGAAATGTATAGAATGGAATGGTGGTTTGGTGGAAGCAACAAAAATTTGAAATGTATCGATTAGGGCTAGGTAATTATGGACCAAGATTACTCAATATTGTATTATCGAAGTCATTTGTTAGCCATCGTAAAATTTGGAATTAAAATCAAAATAATGTTTTTATTTCATTCGAAAATTCTTGGTTGATACAATAATGGATATCATGAGGAGTCAGTTTCTCGACGTTATGGATATTAAGTTTTTTTCAAAAATACCATTCTACAATATGTTATAACTCGAGAACAATTTGTGTTATGAATTCGAATTTCTACCAGAAACCCCAACGATCTTCTACGTTTGTGTTGACAGTGTTGCCGATTCTCAGAATTTGTCTGAAATATTCATAAATAATGGTATGTTATCAAAATTAATATTGTTATACTTTGTTGCCAATAATATTTTCAAATGAAATTTCAATTTACCCAAATGAAGGATGCTGAATCCAGTGGTAGAGTCGAAATTTCACGAAAAAATCGCTAATGAAATTTAGCAATTTAGAACATAAAAAAAATCATAGTATGCCCTGAAATTTGGAATTATATTTTGCAAATTTGGTGCAAACGTAGACTTTTTGATACTCTTCCTGCTGAAAAAAGAAAAAATTCAATCGTCCGGAAAATGTAGATTTTATAAGGGTGCTCCGGTCTTAAGTGGGTCACACTGTATATATATATATATATATATATATATATACATTTTCATTTTATTTTTTTGCTTGAGAATGTTTTTTTATATGGATGAATTTCACACGTGAGCCGGTAAAAGCCACCCCTATTTGCTTGATGGTTACATTCCAGGAGTAGGTACGTAATGAAGAAGGTTTTCCGAAATTAGAGTCTGAATGGGTTAAACTACCCCAGTTTTATTATCATATTTTTGCTTGAAAATAAATTTGATGTCTGAATTGTATACCCCACCAGGTAAAATCACCTCTATTATAAGATAATCCGTAAGGGGAGAATGAAATTTTGCATGAGGTTAACATTCTAAACGTACTGAAGAAGGATTTTCTAAAATTCGAATCCCAAAGGGTTGAAACTACCCCCTCAATAAACTCGGCTTCTACTAAAAATCGAGGAAATTAAGAATACAGTTACCGAGTTACAAAAGGAAAACACAAACCTAAAAGAAGAAATCGAATACCTGAAAAGGGACCAGAACAAAAAGAACATAATAATATTTGGTTTAAAAAAAAGGAGAGAAGAAATAACACCCAAAAAACTAAGCAAGGAACTTAATGAACTATTAGACGTGGAACTAAACGAAAATGATTTTAAAAAGGAACAAAAAAGAAACTTGCTACCCACTTGGAAAAGCAGAAAATTGTCTAACCTCAAAAAAAACAAGTCCTGCAGAACTGCAAAACTAAAAGGGAAAAATATTTCCATTGCCCATGACTTGACTCATAAACAGAGAAGCGATCATAAAATTCTACGAAAACACTTATTTCTTGCCAAGGGAGAAAATTATGAGGACTGTTATATACGAGGTAATAAATTAATTGTAAATGGCACGATATATGAGGTGAATGATTTGTTGGAAAGGGAATGCCAAGGAGACCTAAATCTTGATAAACCCAATAGTGCTCCTGCGACACCAACTTCAGGTACACATTCTGCACCAAGTGACAACCCGTCACCCACGAAAGCGAAACAACAAAGTGCCATGAGAAGATTATTGAGCAACGAAAACCGTTGAAACCAACATCAGTCCTCCAAAAGGAAACACAAAAACCGAGAACACGCTCCTTCAAGTAGTTGCGATTTTTCTCAACCTGGCTAAGCCTAGAGCAGAATATATTCAAGCTCTTCTCCAACCAACACAGCAACTCAATTTGTATGAAGAGGAAAAGATCGACAAAAGCAACCAATTACCACTTAGGAATATCAGAGACACTCAAACAAATCAAGTGAACAATACGCCACAGACTAGTGTAACTACAAGGAAAGCAGTGAAGCCTAAAGAAACCATTTCAAGATTGCGATCAAACTGCAAAAAAAAAAAAAAAAAAAGAGTAAGAAATTACCTGCCCGATGAACTTATTCTAAAATTCGTTTCTTCTCATCTTAGCATATTATTGAATTGATGTTTAGTTTATTTCACTCTTTGTATTATATTAAGGTATTAACACTATAAAGCCAAAATGGACCCATTCATAAAAGAGTATAAGAACGAACCAATAGTAGCAAAAGTAATCTCAGATGTTAAAGATTTTATACCAGATAAACAAAATCCATTTAGTATAATACATTTTAATATCAGAAGTATCACAAAAAACATGGATGAGATGAAAATATTCTTGAACAGACTTTCTCTTGAATTTCAAATCATTGTACTCTCTGAAACATATCTTGTCTATGATTTGAATATAGTGGAAATTGATGGCTACACCACAATATATAACAAAGGTACACTGAACAAAAATGATGGCGTAATAGTGTATATTAAAACAGCATTAGTTTCACATATAGCGTAATAAACATTGGTGACATTAAGGCTCTTGAAATCACGACAAAATCAAAATATGCAAATGCCATGATAACTGCCATCTACAGACCCCCAAGTACTTGCCCAAAAAAGGTTCAATATAGATCTACTGGACTATATACAGTCTATTAAAAAAAGTGACTGGCATATAATAACGGAGATATCAATATAGACTTATTTTCAGATTCAGAGTTTGTCGAAGAATACAAAAATTCCTTGAATAGTTTTGGGTATGAGTCATACATCAATAGTTACACCCGACCACAGAGTCAAACATGTATTGACCACTTCTTTGTTAAAACTGTATCCCATAGAAATATCCAATCATTTGTCTTCCAATTCAATATAACAGACCATTACCCTATAGCATTAACAATAGATCTAAACCAAAGTTCACATAATAATATTCCAAATGAAAATAAATACAAGCAATATATAAACTTCTCATCATTAAAAACCGATTTGGAATACGAGACATGGGTCGACCTATACTCGGTACGGGATATAGACAAAATGACTGATAAATTCATTCAAAAACTTAACTTATATATTGAAAGAAATACGAAAAATGTCAAGCTAAAAAAACAAAATATAAAACGAAGAAAATGGATAACTTCTGCACTCTTAACATCGATAAACAAAAAGAGACAATGTATAAAACATTTAATAAAAAATTCTAAAAGAACTTATACACAAAAATTAACAAAAATAAATGAACCAATCCAAGGCTCTCGGGAATGCGTAAATGATATCTGCAATCGATCCAAACCAGAAACAAAAATAGAAAAAATTATATCAACTGACGGTACACCACTATTTTCCAAAAAGCACATCTCTGACAGTTTCAATGAATATTATAGTACTTTGGGTCAAACATATGCAAGTAAAATAAAAGTTCCGGATGACTATATAGAACATGACACAAGATTGAAAAATTCAATGTATCTTTATCCCACCGATACCAGAGAAGTCCACGACATCATAATGCAACTGAAACCAAAAAAGGCTCCTGGTCACGACAATATACGCGCTGAAACCTTGAAAAACATATCAAAACAGATAACTGCCCCCTTAACCCATTTAATAAACTGTTGTTTCGAAAAAGGCTATTTTCCAAAATCATTGAAAATTGGAATCGTGAAACCACTATTCAAAAGTGGTAGTAAATTTGAAATGATAAATTATAGACCAGTCTCATTAATATCAAACTTATCTAAAATAATTGAGAAAATCCTCAAAATCAGGATACTCAGCTTTTGTACGAAATTTAACTTGATATCTAAATATCAGTATGGATTTAGAGAGGGAAAATCAACAGATGATGCAATTTACCAATTAGTATCTAATATTTATAACTCACTGGATAAAAGTAAACCATCATTATGCATTTTTGTTGACCTCTCTAAAGCATTCGATACCGTGTGCCACAGAAAATTACTTGACAAACTAGACCATTATGGGATAAGAGGAAATATATACGGAATATTAAAAGCTTTTTTTGTGCACATTGAAGGGGAGTTGAGTGATAGTAGATATGTAACATACGGTGTTCCACAAGGAACTGTACTTGGTCCACTGTTGTTTACTCTGTATATCAACAGTTTACTTTCTTTAGGAACCAGGGGCAAAATTTTGAGCTTTGCAGATGATACGGCTATATTCTATGAGGCGAAATCATGGAACACCTTGAAAGCAGAAGTGGAGGATGATTTTAGAGTTATAGAAAAGTGGTTTCGATATAATACACTAACTCTCAACCTGGAAAAAACAAAATATCTACCGTTTTCCTCATACTCCAGTGGATTACCAAATATGGGTCCTTTGATTATCGGACCAAATTCAGAAATACCTGAAGCTGAATCGATTAAATATTTAGGTATTGTAATTGACCGACACCTCAAGTGGGACCTTAACATAAGAAATATAGTCAACAAGTTAAGAGGTATGTTATATAGATTTAAATATCTGAAAGATTACCTTGACACGAAACACCTAGAAATATTATACTACGCACTGGTTCAATCTCATCTAACTTACGGTATTGTTAAAGGATACTAAGTAATTAGGTGTAAATGACACGCACTTAGAAAATTTAAACGTCATTCAGAGATGGATATTACGAATTATATACGGTAAACCACTCAGATTCTCCAATGATAAATTACATGAAGAATCGGGAATATTTGACAGTAGGCAACTTTTCTGTCAAAATATACTAGTCAACATAAAAAAAAACAAGATCTCTTCTCACCCTGTTACACACTCCTACAGCACAAGAAATAAACAAATATCATTAAGCGTACCTCTGTGACAAAACCATAGGGCAACGTCACTGTGACTTTCTCTTGCACCAAAACTTTATAGTCTAACACCTGTTGATATAAAGGAACTTACAGAGCATCAATTTATTCAAGAAAAAAATAAAAAAATGGATTTTGGCTTTTGGAAGGAGCAAACTACACGATTTTGTTAATCAAAAACTAAATTAATATATGGTTAGGTATTTTATACTCTTCAATCAAAACAATGAATGGTCTACTTATTATTTTTATTAGTAATATAATTTATACTCATGTTCTCTCGTGTTAATTGTATAAGTCTGAGTACATCTATATATGTACGTATGCGCATATCTCTCAATTAGTTACTCGAATTTTTATATTCTGATACTTTTATATTTTATATTTTATATTTGTACATTTTAGATTTTTAAACTTTTAAACTTTTAAACTTTTCCCTTTTAGCACTTTACATTTTACATTTATAAATTTTACATTTTTATAATTACATTTTTACATTTTACATTTTTACATTTTACATTTTACATTTTTAAATTTTCATATCTTCATATCTTCACATTATATCTATATATTTTATATTTTCAAATTATTTAAAATTAAGCTATAATATATTACATTTTACATTTTTTAATTTATAACGAATCATCTTCAACTAGTTATGTAATGATCACCTACTGAAATTGATGGAACATACAACAACATGAAGCCACGTACAAGCGATAGTTACATTGGAACTAAAGCTTCTGTGGTATCCCCTGTTTATTTACTGTACGCACTTTAATCATATATACCTTTTTTGTAAATATTTTCTTGGTGAATAAACTTTATTATATTATTATTATTGAATAGATCATGACTCAGATGGTATTATGGGGCGGAGCCTCATCTTGTTGAAAACATATCACTTCAGAATCAGCGTGATACCATTAACAATTCTTCAATTAAATCTGAAGGAATTCTAAATACCTCACCCCTGTCAACTGTCCTTGAAATGAAATCGGTCCAAATATTTTACTTCCGATTACATCAGCCCATAGGTTTACTCCGAATCTTTCTTGAAAATCACTTTCCTTCATTGAATGCTGATTTTGTTGCGCCCAATCTGTAGTTTTGTCTGTTGAACAGTCCATTGTTCGTGAATCTTGACTCTTATTATCGGGATTAGCAGTATTGTTCTGAAGTAACCAATCACAATGAACTAATCTTCGATTTTCATCATCATGGCTGATTTCCCTAGTTGAAGCGATAGGATTCACTTCTACAAATGCTAAAACATTGATTTCCGTCACCTCATCAACGATAAAAGTTTTATGTTTGGGAGTTTCTTGTCTGAGTTGTTTCTCCATAACGGGGAAATATTGAAAACATGGATGATGTCTGTTGTGATAACTTTCAGAATAAAAAGTTGCCGTCTATCCCGAATTTTTCTCGCAGTCGCTATAAATTAATAGCATCTCTTTTTCATCTCTTGTATACATGATTGTTGAGGAACTCATTGACCTAAAGCCCACCCGGTATACGAACTTATTAGATTATTGATGAACACTTATTTCTGACTTGTCAAAGTTATTTTCGTTTCCATAGCACTTTGATTTTTGATGTTTTACCAAACAAGTAGGCCAACCAATAGAGGTTTCTTTTCCCACTTAAATAAAGACGCAAATAGCCTATACTACCTTTGGAAAGATAGGTCGTAGATGAAAACCTCGTCGGCGCCAGCAAAATCACTTTGTGGAATTTTTTCAACAAGAAATATTGTAAAAAATTACCACTTTTTTTTTTTTACAAATATCTTAAAAAGTTTTCAAGGATTCGTTTCACACTCGATGAAACTTCTGTAAGCAATTCAAAAACCCACAAAATGTTATCCTGTGCGACCGGATCGGTGCATTTTTAACTGAGAAAATCCGGGAAAACCTCTAAAAAGAGGCCATTTTTCAAAAATTCATAATTTTTATAAATTTTAAGCTGGACAAACAATCTTGCGGTGAATGATAGATAATAAGATGTAGTTCAACTGTGCGCAAGATGGTTGCTGTCCGATGTGTAGTTTTTGCACAATCGCGTTATAAACAATTTAAGGGCTTATATTGCAAAATGCGCCGATTTGAGGAAAATTGTCTTATTCAAATTCTGTGAACGGCATCTGGAAGTAGAGATCAATATCTACAATTTGTATATTTTGAATTCTCACCTGAGATGTGGGAAATGTGTTGAAAATGTCATTGAGAGTCGAGTAGCGGTAGTGGGGGAACGAGCCAGCGGAGGAGAGTGTATCATCGCGCATATTATATCAGTCCATATAAGTTATTAGCACGTTTTTGCATACTTATTCAGTTATTTAATGATTTCGTTTTTTTATTAACAAGTATATTACATTAATTAATTAGTGTTGCTAGTATTAAAAGATAAGTATACGTATTCGTGATAAGTACTTTCATTGGTTGAAGTAATCACCTTTTTAACAACTCTTCGGTATTTTTCGTTTTATACATATTCGTACATTTTGTTCATTTATAAATAAATGTAAAACATTTCTTTCAATACATAAATGTAATATGTTCACATACAATATATTCACTTACAATTATTTTTACAAAAAAAAATTAATAAGAATATTGATATGACATTTCGAACCGTATTCGAAAAAGATAAGAGCTCCTCTTTCCATTCAATAAACGTTGCATCTACTTGATTAATTTAATGCCATAGAAATACACAACATTTTAATTTAAAGAATATTATTGCATATTTTTGTTTTTATCAACCTTGCAACATTTTTGTCTTATATTAAACTTTCATCAATTGAATCCATCCTCCGTTGGCTCGTTCCCCCACTACCGCTATTCGACTCTGCCTCGAGCGAACCTTCAAGCGTTTGGAGCAACTTTCAGTGACATTTTCAACACATTTTCCACCTCTCAGGTGAAAATCCAGAATATAGGAATTGTAGATATTGATCTCTACTTCCAGATGACGTTCACAGAATTCGAATACGACGATTTCCCTTAAATCGGCGCATTTTGCAAGATAATCCCTAAAATTGTTTATAACGCGATTGTGCAAAAATTACAGGTCGGACAGAATTCATCTTGTGCGCAGTTGAACTACATGTTATTATCTATCATTTTTCTCAAGATTGTTTGTCCAGCTTTGAATTTGAAAAAATGATGAATTTTTTACAAATGGTCCATTTTTAGAGGTTTTCCCGGATTTTCCCAGTGGAAAGTGCACCGATCCGGTCCGGTTTTGAATTCTCTACAAAAGTTCCATTGAGTGTGAAACTATTCATTCAATACTTTCTAAGATATTTGTAAAAAACAAAAAAGTGGTAATCTTGTTAAAAAAATTCCACAAAGCGATTTTGCTGTGGCCGACAGCGGGGTTTTCTTCTACCAACTATCTTTCAAAACGTAGTACAGGTTATTTGCGTCTTTATTTAAGTGTGAAAATAGCCTCGATTTTTTCTCTATTGGTTGGCCTAAATGAGGAATCTGTGATGAGAATGGGAATGAATCTGAAACTGAGTAGACCTACATGGAGAGATGTTTGAGGAATCGAAAATATAGAGAGCGTTTCATCAAGAATTTCAAAGTTTGTGTCAGTTCCGGGTGAAGGTGCCTTCGAAATGTTTGATTTTTTTGAAAATTGATTTATTCTCAAAATAATTTTACCTTTCGTTTTGATCGTAAAATTGAAGTTATGAATCTGATTTCGTTCAATTTTGTATTCACAGAATATTTGAGGAGCGATATACCCCCCATTTCCTTATAATTTTTGTATTAGGATTGTTATCCATCCGATTTCAGATTCGAACCCATATAAGTATGAGATTTTTCACCATCAATTCAATTCTCTAGATACAAAAATAAAAATGCTTCTGAAAAATCGACTGTATTAATTTTTCATCTCAGAATCATACCCAGAATCAAAAAAAGTATTATACAGGGTGTTCTATTTGAAATTCCCAAGTTGGGGTCATTTCCTGTAAAACTGGAAGTGCTGGGATTCTTGAACCCGACAACCAATCCTTCCAAGTTTGAATCTCATACCCTCGGGAACTCTGGGGAAACTATGGCTTGTCTGAAGAATACGTACCCGGTTTACACACACATATATATATATATATATATATATATATATACAGGGTGTTAGTGAATAAGTGCGACAAACTTCAGGGGGTGATTCTGCATGAAAAATAATGACAGTTTGCTATATAACTTTTATCCGTAAATGCTTCGTTTTCCGAGATACGGGGTGTTAGAGTTTTTCTTAAAAAATTGACTATTTATTTATTACTCTGAAACCGGTTGAGATATGCAAATGAAATTTGGTGAGTTTCAAGAGGTAAATATTGCGCATTTTTTGACATGCAATAAAAAAAATTATGTTCATCATTGGCGCGCATACGGGTAATTATCTCAATTTTTTTAAAGAAAAAAGGTACGCCACTGGGATATTTCAAATTGAAAATAATTTTTGAATTCCTCGTTCAATTTGTGATAAAAAAATCTCACCCGCCTTTTTTCCGTAAGGGGGGGCCCTTTTTATGCAAAACAACAACGCGTATTTTTCATTTCTTTAATACATTATCAAGAACTGTCTAATACAATAACGTTGAACCAGAACAATAACAGAAAATAACACTAATAAATAAATAGGCGCAAAGCTGCAACAAGTGTGCAAAATAACCTCCCTCAGACGTGATACAAGATTCAACTGTTCTCTCCATTGATTGTCGTATTCGCGCAAATATTCCTGGTGTATTTCTTATTGTCTCACAGCCAGCTATAATTCGATTCCTCAGGTCTTCAACATTTTCGACGGGAGAAGAATAAACTAATGACTTAAGAAAACCCCAAATTCAAAAATATAGAGGATTTAAATCCGGAGATCGGGCAGGCCAATGATCCGTACCGCCCCTACCTATCCAACGATTTGGATATACTGTATCTAAGTGATTACGTACAATAATGCTAAAATGGACTATGCACCATCATGCATGAACCAGAAGTGTTGTCTCAGCTGTAGATAAATGTCTTCAAGAAGAACAGGTAACTCTTCCTGTAGGAAATCAAGGTAAGAGTCGCCTGTTAGTCGTTGTGGGAGGAAATATGGACTGATTAAATGATCAAGTACCCCAAGCCATACATTTACTGAAAACTGATGCTGAAAATGAGCTTAAAAATTCCATGTGGATTTTCCTCAGCCCATAGGTGATTGTTATGGAAATTTCGTATACTGTCGTCCAAAATTAGCCTCGTCAGTAAAAAATCATTTGAAAAATTAGGAATTTAAGCGATTTGATGAAGAATCCAATGTCAAAAAACTAGGCGCGGAAAAAATCTCTAGGTAGTAGAGCTTGCACACGTTGAATATGAAACGGATACAATTGCTGTTCTTTAGGAATTTTCAATACATTGAAGCTGCTTACATTCAGTATGTTGTCAATTTTTCGAGTACTTGTTTCAGGTGACTCCGCAATTAACTAGAGAACTGCTTCTTCTAGTTGCACAGTTCGTACTTCTCGAGGGCGCCCGCGGTCAGCCGTTTGTTTATTAAATGTACCATTTTCGCGCAAACGTTGGTGAAGACGAGCAAATACTGTGTGATGGGGTTCCCTACGTCCTTATATAACTCAGCATACAATCGTCGAGCCTGCCGACCTTTTCCATTACTTCGACCATAGACAGAATGCATGTCTGACAATTCCGCATTTGTATAATTTTCCATTCTTTTCGATAAGAGAAAAATTAATTACTTATTATCATTAATGCTATACCAAACTAAAAGTTTAAAAATGAAGAAACGCTAATTTGACATTTCGTTGAAATATTCGTATTTGACAGAATGTTGGCAGTAGCCTACTAGCATCGCTACTAGATAATATATTAAAGTTATGACAAATACGCGTTAAGATGTTTTATTTTTATGCATAATAACGAGAAATTCAAAACTGATTTTCAATTTGAAGTATCTCAGTGTATACCATTTTTTCATTAAAAAAATTGAGATCATTACCAGTATGCGCTCCAATAATGATTATAAAATTCTTAATTGCATGTCGAAAAATGCGCAATAACTACCTCTCAAACTCACTGAATTTCATTTGCATATCTCGACCGGTTTCAGAGCAATAAATAAATAGTCAGTTTTTAAGAAAAACTTCAACACCCCTTATCTCGGAAAACGAAGCATTTGCGGACAAAAGTTATTCAACAAACTGTCATAATTTTTTCATGCAGAATCACCCCCTGAAGTTTGTCGCACTTATTCACTAACACCCTGTATATATACGTGCCTACGGTACGGTAAAACGTGCCTACGGTAAAATTTTCATGTCCAACATTCATCAAAACCTAATCACAGGAAATGAAACCACAACCAGTTGGTACCACTGTCGCAGTTGGCACCCTGGATGACATAAATATTACTTGACATGCGTCAATGTCACATACAACTGTCTAATGTGAATTTAATTTCTAACCTGTCAGTTTTGATTCCAACCACATGGTTGAAGAGATTTTAAAATGTTTTATGTATAATTTTTAACATATAAGTGTGGTAATTGAACATTAGTTCATTTCTCTGTTTTATATTTCTCATTATTTATTACCATAATGTCAAAAGACCAAAAATATTTTTTACTGAACATCGTGTCATCCAATCTCACCTATGTTGTAAGTATTATCAATTCACCTAACGATAATCTCTCATATTAATATTTTTTAAATAATTGTAGTTCCCTGATGATGGAATAAATCAATTCCGAAAGCAAGAGTATTCTTTTTCATATTGCTGCATTCCCCACTATTAACTAGTTTATATATATATATATATATATATATATATATATATATATATATATATATATATATATATATATATATATATATATATATATATATAAATTAAATAATTAAAAAAATATATTTATATATATATATATATATATATATATATTATATATATATATATATATATATATATATATATATATATATATATATATATAGCGTTGAAGAAGGGTAGTCTCGTGACTGGACTAGTTGAAAATAACTATGAATTTGAAATAAACTTAGTAGAAAGGATATTCCTTGAGGTTGCAGTCAAATTTAATGGCCAGTGAAAAAAGAAAAACTCTTTCTTATTTTGTCAAGCTTTCGAAAATGTTTATTTTCATTATCAAGACAGCTGTGGAAAAAGGAAAACATAATTGGGAAATGCGATTTTAAACAAATTTATAGAACTTACTGAGGTGAGGTTAAGTGAAGATAGCGATCTAATCACCATTTTGTGATTGAGGAAATTTTCAAAATCATATCACTATGAAGCACTACTAGTAATATATATAAAAATTGAACAATTGTAAAAAAAAGCACATATTGTTTAGGAACATAATTTAAACAATTTAAAATTTGACAGGACAATTACCACATGGTTAAAGCATGACTGAAAAAGGAAATGGTGGATGACAGGAAATGCATGACAGAAAGTGTCAAGTGTCATATGTCAAAGTCAAACTGTCATGGGAGAAACATGTGTTTTGTCCACAAAACAAGAGGAGTAGTACCAATCTATATGACAAAAATTGATAAATGAGAGAAAAAATCAAGAAATACTAAGAAGTTTTTTTCTTTCAAAACTTCAGTTAGAATCAAGTTTCAACAAGTAATTGTAAATAACACGATCTGATATTTCCAACCTAAGTGTTATTTACAATTACTGTTGAAACTTGATTCTAACTGAAGTTTTGAAAGAAAAAAACTGCTTAGTATTTCTTGATTTTTTCTCTCATTCACGATCTGATATTTCCAACCTAAGTGTTATTTACAATTACTTGTTGAAACTTGATTCTAACTGAAGTTTTGAAAGAAAAAAACTGCTTAGTATTTCTTGATTTTTTCTCTCATTTATAAATTTTTGTCATATAGATTGGTACCATTCCTCTTGTTTTGTGGACAAAACACATGTTTCTCCCATGACAGTTTGACTTTGACATATGACACTTTCTGTCATGCATTTCCTGTCATCCACCATTTCCTTTTTCAGTCATGCTTCAACCATGTGGTAATTGTCCTGTCAAATTTTAAATTGTTTAAATTATGTTCCTAAACAATATGTGCTTTTACAATTGTTTAATTTTTATATATATTACTAGTAGTGCTTCATAGTGATATGATTATGAGAATTTCCTCAATCACAAAATGGTGATTAGATCGCTGTCTTCACTTAACCTCACCTTAGTAAGTTCTATAAATTTGTTTAGAATCGCATTTCACAATTGTGTTTTCCTTTTTTCACAGCTGTCTTGATAATGAAAATGAACATTTTCGAAAGCTTGACAAAATTAGAAAGAGTTTTTTTTTCACTGGCCATTAATTTTGACTGCAACCTCAAGGAATATCCTTTCTACTAAGTTTATTTCAAAGTCATATTATATATATATATATATATATATATATATATATATATATATATATATATATATATACATATGCAAAGGGTAGATACTAAATCAACATTACATTTTAAATATAAACGTTGAAACATAATTACTTAAATAAATCATTTTTCACAAAGTCAAAGACTTTTCTGTAGGGACATACTGTATAAATCCTGCCCCAAAAACCCTGCTTCACAATCTGAACGTTCGCGTGGAGAGCACCTTGTACTTACATCCTGCGATAAAAAATATCAACTGACATAATTCCTGGAAATTCCATCCAATTTTGAGCTGAACTTATAATACATAAACGTTGTGTTTATACAGTCAGCCAGACACTACGACATGTTTGTTATCCATCTGGTTCGACCTTCGCAAAAGTGCATCGCTCGAATCCAGGGCCTCCTCCTATTCGATTTTTACCCGTCTTTGTTTAAATACTCTAACAAATCATGTTAAAACATTGTGTTCCACAAAAATGCGGGATTATTTTCCTCCGTTCTTTTAGGAAAGCCTTCA
Organism: Gonioctena quinquepunctata; assembly: GCA_018342105.1. Classification (NCBI taxonomy): domain Eukaryota; kingdom Metazoa; phylum Arthropoda; class Insecta; order Coleoptera; family Chrysomelidae; genus Gonioctena; species Gonioctena quinquepunctata. The sequence continues at coordinate 80,004 of JAFIRS010002654.1, read as the reverse complement.
TTTACAATGACGCAGGTAGGTATATCTACAGAGTGAGCAACATACAAGTAAGAAACAAAATATTTAGGATTATGGTAGTCTTGGAGCATTCTTACAGTTGTTTTTAAAAAAATAAGGTACGTAATCCATTTCAAAACGCATTTGTACTATACAGTGCGCGTCAAAATTATGGAACAAATTCGATATTTCGCAAGCCATGTACTTTTGACAAAAATCCTGAAATATGTCGATTTTTATTTTAAAATGCCGATTTTTTTATGTGTATTCTAAAGAGGTTATGTCACTGGTTTTGACATGGTGACGTAATCGGTAATTTTTTTAAATTGGAATAGATGTCTTGTGATACCTCATCTGAAAGGTCTTTCAATACTGCGTTCAATGATAGTAATTAATTAGATTTTTTTTTGTACAGGGTGAACAAAAATTAATATTATATTTCAATAAGAGAATAACTTCATATCCAACAAAATAGAACAGTTAAATAAGATGTTCGGAATGCCATCCACCAGTCTCTTGACAATAAACAAATCTACGGACACGTTCCTTTTGCACATTGCGAATAACTTCCGGAGTAATTCTGTTAATTTCGATCCTAATTCGATTTTTCAACTCTTGTAGATTTTGCGGGGCCTATCTACAAAGTCCTTCGATTTCAAATAACCCCACAAGAAAAAATCCAGGGGCGTAAGATATGGAGATCTTGGGGTCCACTCTATCGGTCCGCGTCTACCAATCCACCTCCTAGGAAAACAGTTATTCAAAAACTCGCCAACATCACATGCATAGTGCGGGGGTGCACCATCTTGTTGCAACCAAATACTTTCATTTGGTGAGTTAGGATTGTTGGCGTTTGGAAAAATATCGGCAAGGCTAGGTATGAGTTCATTTCTTAAAAATTCCAAGTAACGCTTCCCTGTGAGATTTCCTTCGAAAAAATTTGGGCCAATCATCCTGTCGTTTATTATCCCTGCCCAAACATTGACTTTCTGAGGGTATTGAGTATGCCCGTCCATCATCCAGTGAGGATTATCCCTACTCCAATATCTGCAATTCTGACGATTTACTGAACCATTTAGGCAAAACGTAGCCTCATCGGAAAACATAATTTGTTTTATAAAACGTGGATTGCGGTTACACAAATCCTGCATTATTCCACAGAACTCCACACGGCGATCGGGATCATCATCATTGAGTTGTTGATGTAGCTGTACTTTGTATGGATGGTACTCTTCTGCTTTTAGAATACGTAATACAGAACTTTGGGATATGTCAAGGTCTGCTGCAATTTGTCGTGAAGTATTGTGAGGATTATTCTCTACACCCAATAGAACATCAAGTTTCACGTTTTCTTCTATTTTAGGACGTCCAGCATTCGGAATATGTTTGACATGACTAGTTTCTCAAAAAAAATTCTCAATCTTACTGACTGTTGAACGACTGATAGGTCTATTTGGATACTTCGCATTGAACAAGTCGCATACATCTTGCTTAGTTCTGGTTCTATCTCCGCATCCAATAAAAAATAAAATTTCTATGCGTTGGGTTTCACTCAAAGTAGTCATAGTTTACTTTTGGAACCTTTTCACTCAGAATTTGTGAAGAATATTTGTTGATATTTCAACTGACATTTATTTGACACTAACTTGCCTTTTATGGCATTAATTTGTGATTGTCTTTTGTTTCCATTTTAGACTAGGAAATAGCTAACTATTAATATTTGGAAAGGATCCATTGGTGTAGTAGAACACTGACTCACTAGTCTGCCAGGGCAGTCTAAGGGATTAGAGCCTTGGCTCAAAAAAGTAAAATTTTGCATTTTTTAACACGCTTTTATTATCTTTACTTGTAACTAAATAACTCACAATGTAATAAAATCTTGGAAGTAAATATTCACCCACTTCCAATCTTCCGAATAATCTGAAATTTGTCACACATATCAAGGACCGATGACAATACAAGAATTTCATAATCATAATGTAATAATGATAAAAATATATTTTTCCAAACGCCAACAATCCTAACTCACCAAATGAAAGTATTTGGTTGCAACAAGATGGTGCACCCCCGCACTATGCACGTGATGTTCGCGAGTTTTTGAATTACTGTTTTCCTAGGAGGTGGATTGGTAGACGCGGCCCCTAAGATCTCCAGATCTTACGCCCCTGGATTTTTTCTTGTGGGGTTATTTGAAATCGAAGGTCTATGTAGATAGGCCGCAAAATCTACAAGAGTTGAAAAATCGAATTAGGATCGAAATTAACAGAATTACTCCGGAAGTTATTCGCAATGTGCAAGAGGAATGTGTCCGTAGATTTGCTTATTGTCAAGAGACTGGTAGATGGCATTTCGAACATCTTATTTAACTGTTCTATTTTGTTGGATATAAAGTTATTCTCTTATTGAAATAAAATATTAATTTTTGTTCAATCTGTACAAAAAGAAATCTAATTAATTATTATCATTGAATGCAGTCTTGAAAGGCCTTTCAGATGAGGTATCACAAGACATCCATTCCAATTTAAAAAAAATACCGATTACGTCACCATGTCACCATGTCAATACCAGTGACATAACCTCTTTAGAATATACATAAAAAAATCGGCATTTCAAAATAAAAATCGACCTATTTCAGGATTTTTGTCAAAAGTACATGGCTTGCGATATATCGAATTTTTCCCATAATTTTGACGCGCACTGTATATATATATATATATACGATTACGTACCTTATTCTGTTCCTATTTTTATATATATATATATATATATATATATATATATATATATGATTACTATCTTTTTTTTTCTATTTATATATATATATATATATATATATATATATATATATATATATATATATAGTGTCCGTCATAAAGTTGGCTACATATGGGAAAAAAATTTGTTATTGAAATTTCTGAAAAATCTAATGGCGGTTCGTTTCTGCATGTCTGACAACTAAAAAATCCGTTGCGACTTATATCACGTGACCTCAGATTTGGCGGGAATTTAAAAAAAGTTGTCTGTGGTGCCGAAAAATGGGTCAAATTGACAAGATATCGAAAAAAAAATGTGAGAAAATGTGTTTGGAATCCAACGAGGACTCCATGTAGGTACCAATTTTGAACCAGATAAAAAAAACAAAAATACCATTTTATTCCTCTACCCTTACTATGAACATTATACATTATTGTTTTAGATGCAAACAGCTTTAATAACCTAAATACATAAGTTTGGGTCAAAACTAATAAAATATTTGTGGAATAGATATTTTGCGGGAGATTAATTATGAAAACACGATTTAGTCTGGTCACTAGGTGTAGTCATGCCCTGTATATTGATGCACATGAGCTTATTCAATATTCTCAACCCGCAAATAAAATTAAAACCAACTAATATCTGTAATTAAAGCTTAATAATACATTATCTATCCTAATTGAATTTAGTATTGTTTAGGTGGATGTGGAAAAATAAAAAAAACTCAATAAACAAACAATGTATAAATTTTCAATATTCTACGTGACCACCTTCGCGCTCCATTCATAAAATTATTCTGGAAAACATTTCGCGGAGAACATTTTTCAACATAGTTCTGTTGATCAGTGCTGCACAATTTCTTATACAAATTTTTAAATGTTCTACATTTCCAGATGGGCGTTGTTTATAAACATTGCTTTTCAGGTAACCCCTCGAAAGGAAATCAGACGGCGTTAGGTCTGGAGACCTAGCAAGCCAAGGATTACCCAAATATCGACCTATCCACATCTCACCAAACTCATTGGCCAACCACTCCCGCACTTCATTCGTAGAATGAATAGAAGCCCCATCTTGTTGGAAGAATGAACGAATTCGCTCTTGTAATGGTAGGTCATCGATTAATGTAGATATCTCGGTCCGTAAAAAGTTCAAATACCGTTCGCCATTTGAACTTTCTCTGAAAAAGAAGGGACCTACAATTCGCTTATTTGATTTTCTACACCATACATTCACTTTGAAACTATAGCGATCCTTGGCTTCAATAATAAAATTAGGATTATGATCTGCCCACCATCTACAATTTTGAGAACTGACGACACCATTTGAGGTAAAAGTTGCTTCGTCAGAAAATAGCACATTTTTGAGAAATCACGATTGTCTTCTAACATTCCCTGGAACCAAGCACAAAAATAAAATCGAGCGTCATAATCTTTGTCTCGCAGTACATGCACAAATTTTGGTTTGTATGGGTGAAAGTGACTTTGGTTTAAAATTCGTCTAACATAGGTTTGAGATATTTCTTGGTGTCTCAGTGACTATCAGTAAAACATTGTTTACATTATTTTCATTATTTACAACAGGCTTAACGTAACACTTTTATATTTGTTTTCGACCGAACCAGTTTCCTTAAATTTTTGCAATATCTTTGCCTCCGTAGTAAAATGCAAATTTTGGTCTGGATGCCTTCCATTGAAAATTTCGGCTACTTCTCTTGTGCTATGATCATTTTCGCCATACCCATAGCAATACTATTTTTATTTTTTCTTGTATACTTAGTTTTGGAGCCATTTCTATTGATAGATTGAAAAACACAAACACTGATAAAGAACGACAATTCCAACAAAATTGTCAACAAGTTATTGTGACATGTGTTATTGTTACAACAAAAGTAGATCTTTTTTCAAATCCGCCTTATAAAATTCAAAAATATAGTAAGTCATTGAATTTCAAATTTACTAACCAATATTAAATTTGGCAAGGATAAATAATATATTATTGAGATTTAATTACAAATATGAGTTGTTTTAAATTTTATTTACGGGTTGAGAATATTGAATAAGCTCATGTGCATCAATATACAGGGCATGACTACACCTGGTGACAAGACTAAATCGTGTGTTTATAATTAATCTCCCGCAAAATGACTATTCCACAAATATTTGATTAGTTTTGACCCAAACTTATGTGATTCAGGTTATTAAAATATATAATGTTTCTTAGTAAGGGTGGAGGGTTTTTGGAACGTAGTTCCTTATCGCGCGTTGCGAAAGAGGGCTAGACGGAATAAATTAAGACCAAAAGTTGTAACGAGACTTTCGCTATGGTTGCGGCGTGCGCGTGTTTCTCTGTCTGTCTCTTCCTCTCTCTCTCTCTCTCTCTCATAGAAAGCAGGCCAGTTATTTTCGTTTCGTCTTTCTATGTCACATTGAACAGTGTGGTGTCGAGACGATTATTTTGGTTGAGTGTATACAGGTTTTTTGTACATAATAAATAATAAAAAATAATAACAATAATGAATCCGGACAGTGTTTCTGCACAAGTTCCGGATATTGCTGATGGAGTTAGGTAAGTAGAGATTTTATACAGGCAATAATAAATGCTCATGTATTTTTAGCAAGTACGCATTATAACCTCTCTTTACTATTGTGCTAACCAAGTCATACGCGTTATAATCTCTCCATTATTGTGTGTTTAGCAAGTGTACGCGTCATAACTTTAATAAATTTAAAAGCAAATTATATTTTAATATTACAATATCAATGCGTATGTATTTAGCAAGCCGTGCGTGTTCTAACCTATACGCTGTTGTGTTTACGAAGTCGAGAGAGTATATATATATATATATATAGATATATATATATATATACATATATATATATATATATATATATATATATATATATATATATATATATATATATATATATATATATATATATATATATATATATATATACATATATATATATATATATATACATATATATACACACACTCTGTTGTGTTTACAAAGTCCCGCGCATCTATGACGTGTACGAGAAAATAGACAGACAGAGTGCATACAGAGTGGTCCAACGAAAAGTATGCACCTAGCTTTTCTCCTTTGTTTAGAATTGAAAGCAAAAATGCTCGGACACGTGGAGTTTGCTTTTGAGGGGGACACATTTTAGACATATTTTTCAACCTGTGCCTTTAACGCCCTAGCGAGGGGGCGTCACAACCCTAAAATTTTAAATGGAAAGTGGGGTCGAGTGATATATCATTTGAACGGGCACAAAATTATCTTTCTAATGATACCCTATTTATTGAAATTTATTTGAACAGTTAATGCGAAAACGGCTTTAAGAACATTTACCCGATAATTTAGAAATTAATGAAACATACAAATAAGTTTTGGTTATTAGGAATCAGAATAACTACAATCATTTCTAAATTACTTCATTTTACCGAAAGCAACATTTCAATGTAATTTTTTTTCATCACAAAAAATCCCATTTATCGTTTGCGTTTTTTTGTCGAAAAAAACTGCAAATAAGTGTAGGAAAAGAATTTAGGCAAACTTTTATTTTAGTCCCTTCATTGATTCAGTCTGGTCGCTTTTGAAGTTATTTTAATTTCACTGTACAAAATGGTTTATTCCATTCCAGAACGAGTTGAAATTGTTAAACTTTATTTTCAAAATAATAGTTGTGCTAGACTAACTGCTCGCTTGTTTAAGGACAGTCATCCCGATAAAAATGTTAATGATTCGTATGTTGCCAAGTTAGTTAGAAAGTTTGTCGATACCGGATCTGTTTGTAATGTGAAACACCAGCCGCAGAACCCCATCAGAAATGAAGCTGTGGAAGTCGCTGTTTTGGGGCATGTTCAATTGGATCATACTCAAAGTACCCGTCAACTAGCTGAAGCCTCAGGAGACTCCCGTTCATCCATAATACGGATTTTAAAAGCGTACAAATTTCATCCGTACAAAATTAAATTAGTACAGGAACTAAATGAGGATGATCCTGATCGAAGGCTGCAATTTTGTGAACAAATGAGCCAGCGTTTAATTGAAGATCCGCACTTATTGTTTAACATTTGTTTTACCGATGAGTGTACATTTTATTTGAATGGAGCTGTGAATAGGCATAATTGCCGTTACTGGGATGACAGTAACCCACATTTATTCCGTGAGGTTCATACCCAATACCCTCAAAAATAAACGTCTGGTGTGGCATATTAGGAAGTCATATCATAGGACCACTTTTCATTCCTGGAAATTTAACTGGTGAAGTCTACCTAAACATGCTTGACGATGCAATTGATCCTTTCATAACACAGATAATAGAAGACGACCAAAATCATGATGCCGATCGGCTTCATTTCCAGCAAGATGGAGCACCTCCGCACTATGCTGCTCCTGTAAGAGAATTTTTAGATAACCGGTTCCCCGGACAGTGGATTGGAAGGAGAGGCCCAATTGAATGGCCTGCCAGGTCACCTGATTTATCGCCTTTGGACTTTTTTCTATGGGGACACTTGAAAAATAAATGTTTTGCTACGAAGCCCGAGTCCATAGAAGATCTTCGCCAACGGATTACAGCACAATGCAGAAGCATAACACCTGATATGCTACAAAATGTTAGAAATAGATTTGAACAAAATCTGTATTATTGTATGGAAGCAAGTGGGTCACATTTTCAACACTTGTTGAAGTAACGTTTTGATAAATCAATTTAACAGCTTGTTTACTTTTTTTACAAAGCACTGTTACAAGTAACAAACATTGAAACGTAAGTACTACTAATTGTAAATGTTTTGATTCTTAATAACCAAAACTTATTTGTATTTTTCATTAATACCAAAATTATCGGGTTAATGTTCTTAAAGCCGTTTTCGCATTAACTGTTTTGAGTAAATTTCAACAAATAGAGTATCATTAGAAAGATAATTTTGTGCCCGTTCAAATGATATATCACTCGACCCCACTTTCCATTTAAAATTTTAGGGTTGTGACACCCCCTCGCTAGGGCGTTAAAGGCACAGGTTGAAAAATATGTCTAAAATGTGTCCCCCTCAAAAGCAAACTCCACGTGTCCGAGCATTTTTGCTTTCAATTCTAAAAAAAGGAGAAAAGCTAGGTGCATACTTTTCGTTGGACCACTCTGTATATATATATATATATATATATATATATATATATATATATATATATATATATATATATATATATATATATATATATATATATATAATATATTTATTTATATTATATAAAAAATAATATCATTATTATATACATCTTATAATCTGTGCGGTGAACTTGACCTAATTATCGTGGAATCTTTAAAATCATGCGAAAATTTGGCACTTTAAATCACTAAAAATTTTAGAAACTCCACGACATCAATAGTCGTACTTTCAGGTCTTACGACAAACTGAATGAGAGAGAAATCTGTTACGAATCAAAAAGACACACCATCCGTTTACAGCAACTGTTCATGGTTTCCAATCATCAGGACGGCTTGTGGTCTCCTCAAATTCGCATCAGATTTCTCGTTGGTTCATAACCTTAGGCCAATACAAACATGTGAATTGCATCAGATTATTGATAGTGACATCTATAATCTGTGCGGTGAAGCTTGGACCTAATATCGTGGAATTTTAAAATCACGAGATTTCGTGCACTTTAACAGGTCACTAACAAATTGTTAGAAAGACCTACCCACGACATCAATAGTCGTACTTCTCATGCGTTTAACGCAAACATCGATATCGAGAGTGAGAGAAATCTGTTACGAATCCAAAAAGACACACCATCCGTCTACAGCCTGTTTCATGGTTTCCCAATCATCAGGACGGCTTGTGGTCTCCCTCAAATTCGCATCAGATTTGCAATTCACATGTTTGTATTGGCCTAAGGCTATGAACCAACGAGAAATCTGATGCGAATTTGAGGGAGACCACAAGCCGTCCTGATGATTGGGAAACCATGAAACAGGCTGTAGACGGATGGTGTGTCTTTTTGGATTCGTAACAGATTTCTCTCACTCTCGATATATATATATATGTATATATATATATTAAAAATATTATTATAACTTAAAAAAAAATATTTTTATTACAATTCCTTCACTAATTAATCGAAAGGAACTTCGTTCCATCCGGGTGTCCCTTGACACCTCTCAAATTTTTTTTCAATATTGTTCAAAATTGGTTGGATTCCAAATACATTTTCTCAATAAAAAATTTAGATATCTTGTCAGTTCGACCCATTTTTCGGCACCACAGACAACTTTTTCTAAAATTCTCGCCAAATCTGAGGTCACGTGATATAATGCAGAAACGAACCGCTATTAGAGTTATTCAGAAATTTCAATGACCATTTTTTTCCCATATGTAGCCAACTTTATGACGGAGACTGTATATATATATATATATATATGGGTGGGTAGTATTTGCTGACTAGTTAGGTACAATACTAGGGATATTGGGGTAAGCAGCAATGAAAAAGGAAACTCTTTAAGGTTTCAATGATGTTAAACATATTCATCTAACATAGTGATACAAAAGAAAAACTTAAATCAAGGAATTAAACGGAGTTCAAAGTTAATAAAAACACATTAATATTGTTTAAAATTATATAAATATAAACGTGTACTCTATGTGGTGTGACAAGTGAAAATATATAATTTTAAACAATGTTAATGTGTTTTTATTATCTTTGAACTTCGTTTTATTCCTTGATTTAAGTTTTTCTTTTTTATCACTATGTTAGATGAATATGTTTAACATCATCGAAAACAACCTCAACAAAGTTTGTCCCCGATGATGGAAATAAACATTTCCGAAAGCCTGGATAATCCTCAAAGTATATATATATATATATATATATATATATATATACAGGGTGTTCCAAATTAAGTCGGCACCATTGCCAACTCCGTTATTATTGATGCTACGATTTCGGTTAAATGGGCAAACTGGTAGCATTTTTAGTGGCCTTCTCGATGCCGAAAACAAACAAAAAATTGACAGTCGCGTTGTCATAATATTTCATAAAATGATATTTTTTTCAATGGAACACCCTATATTTTTTCATGCATTTCGATTCGTAATAACATTCTCAACAACAAAGCTCCTCTGACTTTTTTTCGCAAAGGTGAAAATAAGACAGTTGAATTAATAGGAAACATTTATCGTTTTGTACATTAATACCAAATAGCTTAGTGGTGTCAATTGAGTGGTGCGACATGATGATCACGGGTTTCACATCCCAGCGCAATTTTTTCTTTTTACTGTCTTATTTTGCTATTAGTATCAAAATATTGTCATTCGTATAAGTACAAAAAATGGGTGTTTGGACAATCATGAGGTTTTATTCGCCAAAACAAAGAAATTTTTTGTACTAGTGAAAGAAATAAATATTTCCACATAAGTCGTTCATTTTCCACTTTAGGAAGAAAAGTGATATGAGCTTTGTTGTTGAGAATGTTATTACAAATCGAAATGGATGAAAAAATATATGGTGTTCAATTGAAAAAAATATCATTTTATGAAATATTATGACAACGCGACTGGCAATTTTTGTTTTGTTTTTGGCATCGAGAAGGCCACTAAAAATGCTACCAGTTTGCCCATTTAACCGAAATCGTAGCATCAATAATAACGGAGTTGGCAATGGTGACGACTTAATTTGGAACACCCTGTATATAAATTTGTTTCTGCATGTCCTCTCATTGAATAAATCTATTTTGACACATGTTATATGACTACAAGAATTGTAAAAGATATCAAAAAATATATGCAGAAAAAACACAATATACCAATTGGAAACCATATCTGAGAAAAAAAATAAAATAAAAATTTTTTTACTTCTACCATTGATAATGAAAAGAAAACTATAACGAATATGGCATTGAATCAGGAAAACATTAGAAATATGGGATAGATGAAATTTCAGGCAAAAGGAAAGAAGACAAAATACAAAACAAAAAATTGAAAGATGGTCAGGAGAGGGAATAATAGATAGAGGGTGATATGCAATCTGGTTTATTCGAGACTGAGAAGCAGCATAAGGAAAATGTAAAACTTAGTACTTCCATATAAAGCTAGCAGTGGGAGATCGTACACAAGAAAAAAAAAGTGTCGATTATGATAAGAAACAAGTTTTTTACATTTGAGAATGTATGGGTTCAATAAAAATAAAAAACGAGGCAAAAATGAAAGGCTCATGACGAAAAAACTAAGTGAATATGGACATTCACAAGGAAAAAAAAGATACAACGAAACTATCTAAAAGAAAAATACAGCAATGGATAGAAAACAAAATGGAAGGAATCGAAAAAAACTGTGGAAACGATAGTTCGAGATCACTTCATAGATATATTTTAAAGGGTCAATATTAAAGAAACAATTTGAAAAAACAGAAGAAATAGAGGAACCTACATATTCGAACTGAAAACGAGAATGTATCCCCACAAAAAAAATTTTAACAAAAAATTAAACCGACGAAATACGGAACTGAAAAGTAAAAAATAAAATAAACCTTCTTAGTCTCAATAACTAAGCTCCTAAACTAATGTAAGTAACTAATTTTGAGTCAGCGCCAAACAAACAAGCAAATGAATTAGGTAAGGCGTAAAATGATGGCATCGAGTTGCGCGGTGACATTCTGATAATTTTTTTGAAGTAATTTAATGATGTTCGTTGATTGTTTGTTTGGCGCCGACTCAAAAGTAGTTACTTACATTAGTTTAGGAGCTCAGTTACTGAAACTAAGAAGGTTTATTTTATTCTTTCAGTTCCATATTTCGTCGGTTTAATTTTTTGTTAAAAAGTTTTTATTTTTCAATTTTTTATGGCTAAAATATACTAATTACTACCTACTTGTTTTTTTATTACTTCCAAAATACTTACTTACCCACCTTACTTCAACTATTACCAGTTAAATAATATGATTATCTACTTTTACTATTTGTTGTAATATAAATTATTTTTGTTGTTCTGGTTAGTTCATTTCATTACTTTGTATATCATTTCATCGTCTCATAGAATATAATGGTTTTGACGGATGTGGAACAGAAATAATGTCAGTAGCGATCTGTCATTGTCAACTACGTATGTGTGTGCCAATGTTCATAAGTGAAAAATCAATTATCCCCTATTTTCCTACCCGTAAGGGTTTATAATTCCATTCGAAATCTAAATATAAGGTATACCCTATCTATTAAAAAAAGAATCATCCAAATCGAAGAACCCAGTACAAAGTTATGCCTGATAGAATCGGTTAACGGACCAGAATTCAGAGGGTGAGTGATCAATATCCTCCATTTTGCTACCCTTAGGGGTATATTCCATCTTTTAAATTCAAATGGGACCACCTTCGAAGTACATGCTATCCACTGAAAAAAAAATTATCGGAATCGGACGCCTCAGTAAAAAGTTATGCGTGATCATACATAAAAAAAATGATGGAAAAAAAAATATACGGGTCGACTAGAGAACCTCCTCCTTTTTGGTTTCGTCGGTTCGAAAGTAATCTAGACTTGTCAATTTTGGCGATCTGGCTGCCCACTCAATCGACCGAATTCAATGATTCAGGAGAACCTCATTTAAATAAGTGCAGCAGATCTTGAACTCCATCACCATCTTGATCTCCGAAGATGAAGTTCCTCTACATCTGGATATGAATTATTAGTGCAGGAATAAGGTCATCTCGGAGAAAATCCATATATTTTCCGAAAAATAATTTTAGGACGCGCGATGAACTGAAAATTCAGGACATATTCAATAGCACTTCCCTGAAACAAACTACTTTTTCTAATATATTGTAGTTCGTTGATGTGACCTCGTATAAAATCTGCGATTTAATACTGGGACTGAAGTTGTGCATGTTAAGTTTCAAGGGATGGTGAGTAATGTTTGTTCAGGCGCTCATTCATAGGTATACAAGTTTTACCGACATATGTTGCATCATAATCACCACAATTCAATTTGTATATACCACTTTTTATAGTTTGTCGATTTCATCCTTTTTATTGATCAAATGTCTGTTAAAGTTCTTATTGTTCCTGAAAGAAATTTTTAAATTTTCAACCCTACTTCTCATACTATTTGTTATAAAAAGTAGGGTAGAAGTGTAAACATAAGAATGAAAGAGGTTATGTATGGAACATAAATTCCTTGAGCAAGCAATTTGCAAGCAGTATGCAAAACTGAACCTAATCAATTGTGAAATTAAAAATCTCTATATGGCTTATTCTCGATGACATAAATGAGATCTAGCCAAGAAACATAAATTCGACAGAGTCAACAAAAATTGTCCAACTTGATTAAAAATTTTAAAAAATATTTGATAAACAAACAAAAAAATTAAAAACATTTTTCAGATTTCAAATTCCACATTAGGGTGAAAAATCTATAAGACATTGTTTTCGATGACGAAGAGATGGAATTGTTAAACTTGCTTTGGGTTCTAGAATATATGTGGGGTACATTTTAGAGTTTGCAGTTGAGGTTTCTGTTGTGATAGAACAGTTATCAACAGACGTCAATGTGAAAAAACTCATTCTCAACAATACTCAGAGAACAAATAATAAACAATTTTTCAGATTTTCACATGAAAAACATTTCCAAACAAAAAAAAACAAACATAAGACTAAAATAAATCTCATTTTCAAATGCCGATAAGGAGAGTTGTTTGGTAATTCTGAAAAAACCAGGCTATGTAGAAAAAGTAAAGAATTTTCTTTCTGGACACCTACCATCTACCAGCCCACTAAACGGATTCATGAGAAAATGTAAAACCTATATAAAAAACAGTAGATAATTTTTGGAAGAACAATTTGCCCCTCATACTCTAATTTCTAGTAATCATATTATTCACTCCCCAAGATCCACAAACTTGATATTCCAATCAGACCAGTAGTAAGCTTTACGGATACTCTAGTTTCCATCATAGCTTCCTTTCAGTACCATCGTATCTGGGATCTTTCAAAGCTTCGCACTCTGTAACAAACATTTCAAATTTAATGGTAGAATAACATTCGTTTGAAGGTTGTAGACGATGTGGTAACTTGATTACTCTCGTTTCGGACGTCCATCGTCTAAATGGATTAAGAAGGTTTTCACGACGTTTCGAATGCTTGCAATCGTCTTCAGGTGAATACTGACAAGTTCAGGTGCTACTTACCAATTTATATGACTGCCGGTGCAATGATGCGTGTATTTTCGCCATGTGCAGTGGTGCGTGTAATTTCGCGCGGTGTGGTGGTGCGTGAAGTTTCGCGCCCCTGCACCCGCCAGAAAGAGCAAGCAGTGGTTTCCATACGTTCTTGATCTCGACGCTTGGTTGACTAAAGGCGTTATTGGCTTCGATGTAGACGGCCTCTTTGAACTTTCGTTTGAACCAATGATCCTCTCTATGTAGAACACTTGCGTCGTCCCATAGAACTCGATGGTGCTCAGTCCAGGCGTGGTCAGCGATTCCCGATTTCGACGTTTCTCCTCGTTGAGTCCATTTCTTGTGCTCATCCAATCTTACCGATAACGGCCTCTTTGTCTCTCCAATTAGGAATCTCCGCATTCACATGGAACTTTATAAATGCAATTCTTACTGATTTCATTTTTGTTGTCAGGTTTGGTCTTGGTCAGGAAACTCCGTAAAGTACTGCCGGATTGAAAGCAGCTCTTGATGTTGAACTTGTTTCCAATCCTTCTGATCTTCTCGGAGACACCTCTGATGTACGGAAGGCAGATCACTGTGCTTTGTTGTTGCTCCCCAGATGTCTTCGTTCTCTGGAGTTGTTTCAATACTTCTCCTAGGGTTTCTTGGGATTCCATTCCGGTGAAGGTCCTCTTGAGTTGAGTTTTCCTTCCTGTCGTTTCTTGGGCTCTGATTCGGCATCTAGTGACTCCTCGTCGTTGCATATGTGCGTCGCTCTCTCTACCAATGTTCTCACGATCCCTCTCGTTGTCGAACTCGGATGGTTGGAGCTGTAACTGAGGTACTGCCCTATGTGTGTCTTCTTTCTGTAGACAGAGGTGCGAATTTCATTGCCTATTCTCTCAACGTTCACATCGAGGAAGCGTAAGGCACTGTTGGTTTCCATTTCCATCGTGAATTCGATCGAATCCCTGATTCTGTCAATTCTTGAGAAGAAATCCTGGAGATGTTTATCTCCGTGATTCCATATAATGAAGGTGTCATCCACGAATTCGATCAAATTCACGATGGAAATGGAAACCAACAGTGCCTTACCCTTCCTCGATGTGAACGTTGAGAGAAAAGGCAATGGAATCCGACCCCGTCTACAGAAAGAAGACACACACAGGGCAGTACCTCAGTTACAGCGCCAACCATCAGAGTTCGACAAAGAGAGGGATCGTGAGAACATTGGTAGAGAGACGACGCATATGCAACGACGAGACTAGATGCCGAATTGACCACATCAGAGAGGACCTTCATCGGAATGGATATCCCAAGAAACTCCTAGGAGAAGTATTGAAAAACTCCAGAGAACGAAGACATCTGAAGAGCAACAACAAAGCACAGTGATCTGCCTTCCGCATCGAGGTGTCTCCGAGAAGATCAGAAGGATTGAAAACAGTTCAACATCAAGAGCTGCTTCAATCCGGCAGTACTTACGGAGTTTCTGACCAAGACCAAACCTGACATTAAAAATGAAATCAGTAAGAATTGCATTTATGAGTTCCATGAATCGGAGATTCCTACATTGAGAGACAAAGAGGCCGTTATCGGTAGATTGATGAGCACAAGAAATGGACTCAACGAGGAAAACGTCGAAATCGGAATCGCTGACCACGCCTGACTGAGCAACGAGTTCTATGGACGACGCAAGTGTTCTACATAGAGAGGAGCATTGGTTCAAACGAAAGTTCAAAGAGGCCGTCTACTCGAAGCCAATAACGCCTTTGGTCAACAAGCGTTGAGATCGAAACGTATGGAAACCACTGCTTGCTCTTTCTGGCGGCTGCAGAGGCGCGAAACTTCACGCACCACCACCCGCGAAATTACGCACCACTCACATGGCGGGATTACACGCATCATTGCACCGGCAGTCATTTGAATTGGTAAGTAGCACCTAAACTTGTCAGTATTCACCTGAAGACGATTGCAGATACAAGCATTCGAAACGTCGTGAAAACCTTCTGAATCCATTAAGACGATGGACGTCCGAAACGAGAGTAATCAAGAATAACATTCTATAAATCTTCGTATTGATAACTGCCAAATGTTGTCCTTTGGTGTAAGCAACCTTTTCGAAGAAAAAAGAATCGCACAAATTTCATTTTTTCTGAATCCATGTCTATCACAAAATTTCTTCATATTCAATAGAAAATATTACCAACAAATCGAAGAGCCAATTTGCAGTTCGGTATTCATAGAAAACCAACACAAACTGATCATGTCATACACAGCTCTTCGAATCATCCCCACAAACATAAAATGGCAGCTTTTAACTGTTACGTACACCGGCTTCTAGATATGTGAACTCTGTGAATTGCTTTATTTTATGGGTTGTCCTTATTATTGCCTGGCGAGTAAGTGATACTTCGACAATTAGTTGAGAAATAACCATTTAATTAACATTCAAACATCATCTAGCATTCGCTTACTTTTCAGGTAAGCACTGAAGATTGTAGGTGGAAAGCGCTCTGCGAATAATAAAAAATAATAAATGACACGAAATAAAAAATTAGAACTATTGGTACTATCCCGTGCACAAAGCCCATATTAAAGAAGAGTTACGGCGCTGGGAAACTGACAAATCAAAACCCACTGGAATGAGGTTACAAGACAGAGACAAGCGATAAGGCTTCTGAGACCATCGCCAAGGAAAACTAAACAGCTTCTCGAGTTGGACAAGAAAGACTTGAAACTGGTAACGGGACTGCTCACTGGACATTGTCCTCTGAGGTATCACCTCAAAAGAATGGATGAAACAGTCACTGAACTGTGCTTGATAAAGTGCGCAAGAAGTCTCAGAATCTTAGGCCTCGAATAGATGAAGGGTAATGTACAAAAGATCTTATAGGTCGAGGAACAGAGAGGCTGAACAGCCATATCGACCCCACCTATAATCTACCACGTGCAAACAGCCCTACTACTCCCACATGCAAGGAAGCAACAAACATAATAGTTGCTGTCGTTGTTTTTGTTTTTAGTATCATGAATTATAACTAGAAATCTATTCAACTACCATATATTAGTTTCCTCAAACATGACAGTTCAATCGCCCCCGACTGCTCCCTCTGCACCTCTTCATCGAACACTGGTCACGAAAGTTAAATTTTCTGGCTAGTTTGAGTGCATACAACGTCAGAGAATCCATAGAATTATCTCCAGATTACCTAGAAAAGGTACCTACGGAGTTGTTTCAATATCGTAAACATTTTATTTCGCCTCCTAATATTTTATTTTTTGATTGTTCCATCGGCCCTGGCGTGTAGTGTATAGGAGATTCAAAAGAACTTTGACAAACTTCGGGAGGTGATTCCTCAAAATATTCTAATATGAATTGTCCAAATAAATATACGTCCGGAAACGCTTCGTTTCCAAGTTACAAGGTGTTGAAGTTTTATATTTATGTTCGTTTTCTTTTAATAACTTTCGAAATACTGACATTAGTTAAACGAAAATTAGTATTGAGAGGTTTTTTGAGGTGACGAATTCGAACCTGATGTTATTATTGCTCTTACTCGTAGGGGGCGCCACCTACACGTCTTTCTCTTTTTTGAAGATTCATAACTCTTTTGAGCGTACTTCTAGCACATTTTTCAGTGAAAAAATCAATTACTCTATCATATCTACGTGAAAAAGCTACCCTTGTTACAAGTCGCTATAAGCAACCGTTTTCTAGGTATTTCAATTTCAAGTCGATTATTTGATAATCCATGCGTGTTGAAGTTATTACCATTATTTTGCATTTGTGCACAAGAATGCTTAGGAAATGAATTTGACGTTTGAGTAAGTAGTTTTGGTTTCTGTTGGAGGCGCCACCTATTCTATTTATTTTTACTCGTTTGAAATAGTTATTTTTGTATCATGAGTGCAAAATCTGTATTTGTTTTAATAAAATTTGCAAGAAATATCAACATTATATTTCAAGAAATTTTGAATATGTAGAATAAAATAAAATAACGGAAATTAAATTGTATTCAAATAAATTGTTCAAAGTGTCCACCTTCAGCGAAGATACAGGCATTCAGTCTGCTAGTCATTGAATCTCGTACCCGCTCAAAAATTATTGGTGTGTTTCTTATTGTTTCACAGGCCTCTACTATTCGGTTTCTTAGATCTTCCTCGTTCGCTACTGGAGTTTTATAAACTAGTGACTTCAAATATCTCCAAAAATGAAAATCTAGCGGGTTTAGATCTGCGGACCTTGGTGCCCACGCCTGGTTAGGTTCTTCTACACCCCTACCGATCTCGACTTGGATAGACAGTGTTAAGAAATTCCTGGCTGCAACGCTAAAATGGGCCGGAGCCCCATCATACATAAACCACATGCGGATACGAATTTCCAATGGTACATTCTGAAGTAGTCTCGGCAATTCATTTTCTAAAAAGTCTCTGTAAGTTGCGCCATTCAGTCGGAACGGAAGAAAGAAAGGACCTATCAAGTTATTATCAATTATTGCCGCCAATACATTAACAGAAAATTGATACTGATAATGTCTTTCACTAACTGCGTGCGGATTTTCCAGAGCCCAAACATGGTTGTTATGAAAGTTTGTGATAGCATTTCGGGAGAAGTTTGCCTCGTCCGTGAAGAGAACATATCTTAAAAATTGAGGATTTTCAGCCAATTTTCTCAAAAACCACTGACACATAGAAATGCGTTGGGGAAAGCCTCGTGGCAAAAGAGCTTGTACCCTTTGAATATGGTATGGATAGAATTGTTGATCGTGGATAATTCTCCAAATTGTGGACTGAGTAGAATTGAGAGCTTCAGCAATTATTCTTGTACTTGTTTCTGGATTCTCCTCGAAAGCGTTCAAAACAGCTTCTTCCAATTCTGGGGTTCGGACTGCTCGTGGTCTTCCAATAATATCAGCTGCCCTCTTAAAGCTACCTGTTTCTGCCAAACGACGGTGGAGACTGGTAAATGTTGGAGCTGAAGGCAGTACTCGATTAGGAAATCGCTCCTGGTAAATACTTCTTGCTTCGCGCGCATTGCCATCCGCAAGGCCATAAACGAAATGCATATCGGCTAAATGAGCATTATTGTTTGAATAATCCATTTTTCGAAATTATTGTTTTAAAACTTACAGGAACTTCAACAAAACAACAAAACGTTTAACTGACACATAATATGTAATTACCAAAACTACTTACTTAAACGTCAAATTCATTTCCTTAGCATTCTTGTGAAAAATGCAAAATAATGGTAATAACTTCAACACGCACATTATTAAATAATCGACTTGAAATTTTCAAGTCCAAATATCTAGAAAACGGTTGCTTATAGCGACTTGTAACATGGGTAGATTTTTTACGTAGATATGATAGTGGAATTGATTTTTTTACTAAAAAATGTTCTACAATTACGCTCGAAAAAGTTATGAATTTTCAAAAAAGAAAAAGATGTGTAGGTGGCGCCCCCTACGAGTAAGAGCAATAATAACATCAGGTTCGAATTCGACACATCAAAAAACCTCTCAATACCGATTTTCGTTTAATTAAGGTCAGTATTTCGAAAGTTATATAAAAAGAAAGAACATAAAAATAAAACTTCAACACCCTGTACCTTGGAAACGAAGCGTTTCCGGACATATATTTACTTGAACAATTCATATTAGAATATTGTGAGGAATCACCTCCTGAAGTTTGTCAAAGTACTTTTGAATCACCCTGTATATTACTCAGGTAGATGTAAGTGAATTTTTAGCCTCATCTCTAGATTCTCTAACGATCTTGCAAGTCAATAATCAAAGGGAAATAAATATGGGTGTCGTGATTTCGAGACGTCCGCAATCTACCTTAAATCAATGTAAACAAAATATTTTCAATTCTAAAAATGAAAGTCACTGTTTACTATGCTGTAGCTGATGGGTTGCCAATCAGTATGAGTTGCATTGAACAATTCTGTTTGGGTCCGCATCATGTCTCCAAATCCGATAATGCAAATAATTTCAATTAGGTATTTCTTCTTTTATTTATAAATACACTCTTCTACAGGATAAATCCCATCTACAGAACAGGAATGTTGGCAGGAATAGATTTAAATCATAATATAAAATAATAACATCATTCTGCGAAATCATACATGCAGCATATTATAGATATTCAATTATTTGAAAAATACGGATTTGATAAGAATTACTGAACAATTAAATATAGCTATCTGAGAGCATTTTGAGTTGTAGTTCGATAGCATGTTGTGTACTGGTGAAAACTTAAGAATGTTTTTGCGTGCTGTTGGGAGTTAAAATGTGCTGTTGACTCGAGATACAGTTCTTGGAATATGAAAATCTAGTTTTTTCTATCAGAGCGGGACAATCTATCTGGTTATTTTGATGATTTTATATAAAAAAATCCCTGAAGTGCATTCACGTCTACATTTAAACTCATTCTTCAGTTAATTAGGATTACTACTTATTAAACACTTGAAACACACAGCAATGAAAAACATTATCGGTCGCTAAAGCTACTGACAGGCAGCTAACGGTGCACAATTTGAATATTTATTTCAGTTGGTAATACGAATAATCATTGCCATTGAATTTAGTATTTTGAAATTGCAAAATCGTTTTTCTTCTTTTTTTTTTCATCTAACCTATACTCAAGCTGACATAAATTTTGCTGTATGGTATCTCAAAAAATGTGATTTTTCACATTCCGTAATAAAAAGAGATGAAAAAAATCGATGACGTCATACCTCTTACATGAATCACTCTGTACGTATGAATTTAAAAAAAAATGTCTACTAAAACTGAGGACAAAATAAAATTTGAAAAGCATCGAGATACCAGATACCTACCAGGAAAAATAAGAGAATTGTAAAAATAAAATGAAAGAATCTAAGTAGTTTTAAACACAGGGCAAGAAACTACAGAAACGATTCCAGTAGAAAGAGGAGTAAGGCCGGAAAATTTCATGTCTGTTCCACTTTTCACTATAGAATTAGATACAAAATGGACCAAACAGCAAGTTATATTCTACAATTCCCAAGGATACCGTGAGAACGAAGCCACATCGCTGATTCCGCAACTCAGCACTTTGTATCTTCTCGAGATGCGAGCAGTTCCAGGAACAGCGTCAGCAGATTCACCTTGTCCGTTCATAACATTATTTTATTAAGTTAGTCTTGATATAACATTTGTACTGTCAACATCCATTTTCTTTGTAATTGTAATTTTTGAAAATAAAAGTTTTTTTAAAAACAATCTCGAAACGAGATATAAAATTGGCGCAGTCGGTAGGATTGTTACAAGAATCCATCGTGGATAACTTTCTATTTCTATAGTTAAGTAACAATCGAAAAGGTTCCTACGTGTCCGTTCGTTCGATCGCCGAAAAGTGGATACCAAAGGACTATATAGTTACTGAAGATATCAAGGATAAAGAAGCAGACGCAACCAGGAAATTGGCAGCCTTGAAGTTCGATGAAGACGATACTCTTGCTGTAGTCATTTTTCGTTTCATGTCAGACTCCTCTAGTGATTTTCCCTCCCCAAGTGATAGTGAAGATTCCCTAGAGTTAGAAATAAGTTCACTTACAAATATACTCAATAATATTACCTTGAAAACCAATAATCTATCAATTGGGAATATTTCTACAATCAATACCATGGCAATTCCAAATTTCACTAAAGTTCACGCCGAAACTATACCCGATTTTAATGGTGAAATGAACGAATTGAATTTCTTTCTTGAAAGTATTGATAGCATTTACACCCATTTCTATGATAATGCAAATGCAAATAATTATCAAAATGTGATTATTTTTCGCACCATTATTAGTAAACTGAAAGGCCCAGCTCGTGAGGTCGTTAACATTAGCTGCGTGAAAACCATTCCCGATATCAAAAATGTTTTAATAAGAAACTTTAGCGACCACAGAAATGAGACCTGTTTGTCCTTAGATTTGAATAATTTGAGACAGGGTCCCAATGAGACCCCTTATCAGTTTCATGATAGAGTTAGAAAAGTATTGAATACAATTTCAAATTATTTAGCAATCCATGAAGAAGATCAAAATGTACGCACTTTTAAGCAAAATATGTATAATCAACAAGGTCTCGAAGTATTTTTAGCAGGTTTGAAAAACCCTTATGGTTTAATGGTTCGTACCAAAGAACCGGAAACAATGTTAGAAATAATCAACAAGGTCTCGAAGTATTTTTAGCAGGTTTACCCTGACCCCGAATTCGAATCAAAATTCGAATCCGAATCAAATCAGAAGAAATCCTGGTAGGCAACAAAACCCCAGTTCTTCCTATCAATATTCCAATAACCAATCAAATCAATATCAAATACAAAGACCAAACTTCGGTCATAATTTCAACCAAAATGTTCATCAACAAAGACAGCAAAACCCAAATTTTGCACCACAAACGTTCCAATCCCAACCAAGAACATCCTTTCCAACAGGTCCTATAAACATCCAACCACAACCAAATAATTCCCAAAGCAAAACCCAAATTTTGCACCACAAACGTTCCAATCCCAACCAAGAACATCCTTTCCAACAGGTCCTATAAACATCCAACCAAAACTTTCAAAATTCCAACCAACCAAAACCAACTCCCCATGAGTACCACTTCTAGACAGGTTACTGCAAATATTAAACCTCGAGCTCAATCGACAAATCGAAGATGGGTTTCGAGGAATTGCATAATACCGAACATTTAGATATTTCCCGATGAAGATCCCCAAAACCAAACGGAGTGTTTGCTCGAAAACGAGTATGAATACTCAGAAAATTCTGACTATTTTAATGAGTCTGAGGATTTTCAATTGGACGATTCTCCAAGCCCGGAGACATAATCGAATTCCATACATCTTTTGACGAACGGCAATTGCCTTATGTCACTATAAAAAATCCACCCTTGAAATTATTGATTGATACAGGAGCCACCAAATCATTTTTGGACCCAATGATTGTCAATAAATATTTTTCTCAATACAAAGTGAATGATCCATTTGTTGTGTCCACTTCATTTGCTTCTTCGAAACACGACATTTCAGTAACAATACCAGCTTTCCAAGAACTTAATGAGTACAAAAACCTCAAATTCTACGCATACAAATTCCATAACGTTTTTGATGGACTTATAGGTATAGATATTATAAAAAATTTAAATGCCAACCTAGACTTTTCAAATTTGAAATTCTCAACCCCAATGCCAGCATTCCGATAAAATATTTTAATGCAAATCCAACTATCTTTTTCGAAAAATTTCTTCCTGGAAACACTGTGACCAAAATTAAAATTCCTGTTACCTCCCAATCAGGCGAAATAATTATTCCACAACAAATAATTCAGAATTGTATAATCCCAGAAACCTTGTCAGTATCAAAGGATGGTTGGGCTTTCGTAGAAATACACAATAATTCCAATAGTGATACAAACTTCACGATTTTACACCCAATCAAAACTATTTCAGTCCAAAACAAATTTGAATTTTACAATATGAACATTCAATCAATATCAGAAATCAATAGTAAACACGAAATCGATAAATTAATCAGGACCGATCACATGAACGAAGAGGAGAAATCCCATATTCTTTCATTGTGCAGAAAATACGCGGATATTTTTCATATGGATGAAAATAACTTAACCTTCACAAACCAAGTGAAACATAAGATTCAGACAACCGATGAAATTCCTGTTCATTCTAAATCGTATAGATACCCGTTTGTTCACAAAACCGAAGTAAATTTGCAGATACAAAAAATGCTCCAACAAAACATAATAAGGCCAAGTAATTCGCCATGGTCCTCCCCCATCTGGGTTGTTCCAAAAAAGGCCGACGCTTCCGGTAAAAAGAAATGGCGTATCGTGGTCGATTATAGGAAGGTAAATGAAAAGACCATCGACGATCGATACCCGATACCTAATATAACTGACGTCCTCGATAAACTCGGCAAGTGTAACTATTTTTCCACCTTGATTTGGCTAGCGGGTTTCACCAAATTGAAATGAGTCCCGACGACATTCCGAAAACAGCATTCAATGTAGAAAATGGGCACTATGAGTACCTAAGAATGCCTTTCGGGCTCAAGAACGCTCCAGCTACTTTCCAAAGGGTTATGGATAATATTTTGAGGGGCCTCCAGAACGAAATTTGTCTCGTCTATCTCGACGATATAATAATTTACTCAGCCTCTCTTCAAGAACACATTTTGAATCTTAAAAAAGTATTCAATCGTCTACGCGAAACCAATTTTAAAATTCAGCTGGACAAGTCAGAATTTTAAAAAGGAAACCGCATATTTAGGTCACGTAATTACAACAGAGGGTATAAAACCCAACCCTGATAAAATTGTCGCTATAAAAAATTTCCAATCCCAAGACCACGAAAGAAATAAAAGTTTTTGGGTCTACTAGGTACTACTGCAAATTCATTCCGATTTCTCCAAAATCACGAAACCCCACATCTTGTTTAAAAAAGGTGCAAAAAATTGATCTAAACTCAGCTTATATTCAATGTTTCGAAACGTGTAAAGAACTCTTGACAAACAACCCTATTCTCCAATACCCCGATTTCTCCAACCCATTCAACCTGTGTACTGACGCAAGTCAATATGCTCTAGGGGATGTGTTGTCACAAGGGCCAGTTGGCCTAGACAAACCAGTGGCTTACGCATCTCGGACGCTTAATCAAGCAGAACATAACTATAGCACAATTGAGAGAGAACTCATCGCAATTGTATGGGCTACAAAATATTTCCGCCCGTATCTATATGGCCGAAAATTCATAATATTTTGTGATCACAAACCTCTTCACTGGCTCTTCTCCATAAAAGATCCAAGTGCAAGACTTTACCAGATGGAGACTCAAACTTGACGAGTTTGATTACACCATCCACTACAAAAAGGGTTGTTTGAACTCAAACGCCGATGCCCTCTCTTGAATAAAAATCAACGATACCAATACTAATGTCATTTTTTCTTATATGGAAGATTTCAACAAATCACTTACCTCAGACGACCCACAACCATCAACATCACGTGACAATACAGTAAACGACAACGAAAATAATGTAGAAAACGATACCGAATCAATAACTGGCAATATTGATGAAAGCCCCAACTTGAATGACGTCAATCTAAGTACCGGTGATGTAAATGACGATAATGAAACAATACATACAAGTCACGAAAATCCCATACTAGAAATTCCCATTTCCGAAACTGCAATCAATAACTTTAAAAATCAAATATTGATAATGAAACAATACATACAAGTCACGAAAATCCCATACTAGAAATTCCCATTTCCGAAACTGCAATCAATAAATTTCAAAACAAAATTTTGAAGAGGATGTAATAAAAACTTTTCGAGAATTCACTACAACCAATAAAACTTTTGCGATAAATTTAGACGATAAGAAATTGATTCCCAAACTCTGTCAGACACTAAAAGAGACATTCAAAAATTCAGCATTCAAATTAATTTTGTGTAATAATGTATTAGAAGACGTTTTTTCATTGGATTCCCGTGATGAATTCGTAAAAATGTGCCACGAAGGCAAAACTAATCACCGTGGAATTATCGAAACTGAAGCACAAATAAAAGACGCTATTATTGGCCCAATATTAAGGAACAATTACAAAATATATTAATAATTGCGAGTTGTGTCAAAGAATGAAATATGACAGAAATCCCCCAAAACAAAAAATTCGAACTTACACCCACACCAAACAAACCTTTCGAAATAGTTCACTGCGACGTTTTCACAATCAGAGGCAAAAAATTCTTTACAATAATTGATAAGTTTTCAAAATATGCACAAGCTTACCCTCTTACATGACTTACCGCAATTCATATAGCCAAAGCATTTATAACATTCATGACCCATCACGGTATCTCTAAATTACTTGTTTTAGACCAAGGAACCGAACTGAAAAATACTGTTATTAAAGAATTTGCTACATTACATAAAATCGAAATCCATTATACTACAGCTCTGAACCCCAATTCGAATGGCCCAATAGAGAGGTTCCATTCGACAATTACTGAACATCTCAGAATAATAAGTGAAACAAAAAAGGACTTGAACATATTAGATCAGATGCCCTATGCAATCCTTGGCTATAACCATGCCATTCACTCGGCTACCAAACAGCGTCCCATAGATGTCATTAACGGACACCTTGATTCAAATAGTCCTTTCTGACATCGATATCAGTGAAAAATTATACAGTAATTATATAGACGAACACAAATCACGTACTAAAGAAATTTACAAGAAACTCAATCAACAAATGACAAAACAAAAAGAAAATATATTAAAAAGAGTGAATCGAAACAGACACGACCCACTGACATATCAGCCAGACACTTTAGTTTATCATAAAACCAGAGCCCGTAATAAAGCAAATCCCAGATTCAAATCTCACCCTCTCAAAAGAGATCAAAGAATCAATATTTTAACGACATTACGTAAGAAAAAATCTACTACTCCTTCGATGACAAGCAAATCAACAAAAATTACCAATAAATCGAAAACCAAACCGAAAATCATTGCTTTAACTGGCACTTATAACAAAAACAATTTGAAAAGGCCATTATCTAATCAAAAACCTATCACATTACAGGACACTTCTCACCCCGGTAGTGATCAAAGCTCAGGAAATTAGGATTAATAGCCTGGATTCCAACCCTGAATCCTACCATATAAACTAGGCAATGCAAAACTTAAAGCCACCCACCATACATTTATCCACTATTTTGACCTCAACCCTATCGAGACCGAACTACTGAAATTAACCAATCAATACGAAAGTTTAAAACAAATTATTCAAAATCGCCACACTCTATACTATAGTGAATTGAAAAATATTGATAACGCCATTCTTTTCAATCTCAACCTTGCTAGAGAAAAATTTAATTCTTTGCACCCGAACAGAAGAGTGAGAAGGGGACTTATTAACGGCTTGGGTACAATTTTCAAAAGTATTTCCGGTAATTTAGACGCCGACGATGGCAAACGCTATGACGACGCCATCGCCACCCTCAAAACTAATCAAGAAAATATAGCAACAACTTTGAACAAACAGATCTCATTATCAAAAAAAGTAATAAATGATTACGAGAAATCCTTGACATTAATCAAACAAAACGAAAAAGAAATATCAGATAAAGTTAACGAACTCAATAAAGGGCTGGACAAAATTTCATTTGATTTCAATAGTTACATCTGCGCGAAAATTGCCTTAGATCAATTGGGAGCCATATTGAATATTGTACTACAAATACTTAATAATTTGGAAAATGCTATTACCTTTGCAAGATTGAAAATTGTTCACAATAGTATTTTAAAAATTGATGATTTGGAATTTATCATTCAGACACTTCTACTCGACAATTCTACACTATACAAATATTACGAAATTTTGAAATTGAATCTTATCATTCAAACAACAAGATAGTTTTCATTATTCACTTTCCCATCATGTTTCCTGAAACCTACTCCTACTTCCACCTATATTCTATCCCTACCAAAACAAATACCATTCTGATCCCAAGCAAAACCTTTCTGGCAATGAACGAAAATCTCTATCAGTATCAAGATACCGAATGCAGAAATACACATCCAACTTACTACTGCAACAATGGACAACTCCAACAGCACCCCAACCAAGAGGACTATACCCCCAAAAAAACCAACTTCTTGGACCACACCAAAAAAACGAACAACTCAATTCGACCACAAATCCATCTTTCACGAAGATACGAAAATTAAGATCGAATGTCAAAAAACCGACCTGACAACTCTCAAGTGAACTTACTTCATCGAACTTCCTCTGGATGTAGTTTCCATACACCCCGCAACACATATACAAACAACGATGACACCATCAGCGGTCAACCCCTACTGCTACCCGCAGTGAAAACCCCCAAGATAGCTCACTCACATCTTCAAGAATTAGTACTCCACAACATACCCTTGGACCAACTTCATCGAACCCAAAGGGAGCAACAGAAGATCCACCAGGTTATCCTAAAGAATCTGAAACAAGATACATCCTATATCTGGGCCATACCCATCTACCTCCTATTCATAACTTCATCGATTCTTGGCCTGATATATCTATACTGACCAGACGTTCCCATCGAAATCTGTTCTTCCCCTGAAGACACCCAGTGAGGAACCCGAAAAACCAAGACAGCCCACCAAAAGACTTCACCCCTGTCCAAATACCGAAGACGACGACGAATGATTGATCCACCCCTTGTATGGATCCTTCTGGGAAGGGAGGAGTTATATTCTACAATTCCCAAGGATACCGTGAGAACGAAGCCACATCGCTGATTCCGCAACTCAGCACTTTGTATCTTCTCGAGATGCGAGCAGTTCCAGGAACAGCGTCAGCAGATTCACCTTGTCCGTTCATAACATTATTTTATTAAGTTAGTCTTGATATAACATTTGTACTGTCAACATCCATTTTCTTTGTAATTGTAATTTTTGAAAATAAAAGTTTTTTTTAAAAACAATCTCGAAACGAGATATAAAAGCAACAGAGAAGATAACGCAATGACTGCTTCAGATGTGGAAAACATATCTTTCAAGTAATCAGGAATAATAATCAACAGAAATAATGGAAATCAAAATTCAAAATACAAATGAGAGAGAACAAATGTATGTAGGGAATTTTGATGCAACAAGCAGATATTCGAAGATAAAATATTGATAATCTATAAGACATTGGTAGAACTAATAATATATATAATGTACAATGACATTGACTGGAGAATGCAAACGAAAAACATATAATGGGAAAAATATAAGGAACAAATGAGAGGTAAAAAAACTAGTAAAGGCGAGCAGAGGCCTAGGATGAATGATACATTTTTGGCGTATATCGGCTTTTAGTCGGTACACCTATTTAATATCTTCCTGGCTAATTATTATTTCTGTGGCAGATCCGAACACTTCAGTTGATGTTGATGGAACATGTTTATTGCGTATTGATTATCAAAGCTGAGGCGTTTCTACTTTTGCAGAGCGGAGTCGCGAAAGAGCTGTTTGTTTGAGAGTTGGACTAAGTTTTACTACGAATTATCACTGTGTATTTGAACGATGTCGTGAGAGTGTTGAACCAGTGAATGATGTGTAGAACTGAATGTTCTGAACTCTAACTCTGACTGGAATGATTTGAATGGCCTCGGAACCTTGCCTTTATGTCCCCGTCAATTGTATCGATGTACTTTCCGATAATCATGTCTTATAATTGAAGAGGGATAATGCCAGGTATTACCTATTGGGTTGATTTGATTTAATATATAATGGTATAATTAAAAGGGATTTCATATTGTTACTGGAATTTGTAATCCGAAGTTTTCCACCGGTTTGTTAATTAGGGTAATTCATTAAAATAAGGAAACACGCGTACTTTGTAGGTGGGTAGAATTGCCTCAGCTAAACTGAAATATTTACATCATCATATGAAATGAAATATTTTAAATTCAAATTTATAAAATAAATATTTGAAATATAAATGTATAAAATAATATAAGCGTGAAAATTTCCCACAACACCCCCCTGCCAGTGATGAAGATTCAGGAGGTATCGGCTTGCAATCGACCAGGGAACCTTACTCTTCTTCCTGATCTGGTGGTCCGGATGTCTGCGTCTGTATCCACCAAAAATTAGTTTGGGAGGACCTGTCACGAACGAACAAATTGAATTGGGCTGACGTTGCAACTTTTTGCTGTGTTGTCGAATTCACACATCTATAGGGAAGAAAAGAAGACAGCACCATAACTGAACAATAACATGAACAATAGACCCAGGTGGAAGAAGATATCAAAGACTTGAAGGTAGAACATTGAAGGAATTAATAACAAAAAGAATGGAGAAAAATTGTAAATCTAGCAAAAATGCTCTAGGCACTGTGCAGGAGTTAGAAAGACTTATCCACATTGAAGAACATCTACAAATTCGTATGAAATGTACTTTCTTAAACAAATGGGTATTACATAGGTAGGTAAAAAGTTAAATGAAATACTAAATACATATATACAGAATATTTCATTTCTACCAAATATGTTTATTGATTATTGTTGAAGTAGTAATTTCCCAATAACCTATTTTTGATACAGGGATTCTTTTTTTAACGAATAAATTAAATTAATTAAAAATTTTTATTTACCATATAAACTTAGAGAGGATAGTAACCAAGGGTTACTATAGACAATACAGCAACATTCTAAAAAAGGTCATTAAAGAAGCGAAAGTGATGAATAATTTGAAACAAATACAGACAGCAGAAAATAAAGGAAAAGCCAATGTGGTTTGTTAAATAATATAACAAAAAAAAATTCAATAAAAAAAAATATGTTCAATCACTTTGACTGCGATAAAAAAGTATCCTGGATCAAGCGAACACATATTTTTTGAATGCATGGCCAAAGGTAGAAACCAAATCCAATACCAATTATTGTAGAATATCAAACTACATTCCGCATAGTATATTTCTAGATGAAGCTACTCCTCTAGAAATAATTGAATGTATAAAAAGCTTAAAAAACAAAAAATCGGTTGGCATTGATGAAATTCCTATTGCACTCCTGAAGAATGTAGCAGATTTGATAGCCATTTCTTTGGCACATATTATAAATATCTGATTTGAAACGGGGATCTTCCCGGAAGAATTAAAGATAGGTCACATACAACCTATATTCAAAAAAGGAAAAAAAGATTACTTCAAAAACTTCAGACTTATATCTCTGCTTCCTAATCTGAGCAAAATTCCAGAAAACCTTATTTATAAAAGACTGATGCACTTTTTAGAAAAAAATAAAGTTATAACAAAATGCCAAAATGGATTTAGAAAGGAAAGAACAACAACATTGGCAATTTATCAAGCCTTTGTACAAATTCTTGACGCGCAAAATGATAGCAAATGCACTTTAGCAATATGCTTAGATCTTTCAAAAGCATTCGATAGTGTGGAACACGAAATATTACTGGACAAAATGGAAAAATATGGAATTTGGGGGGGAACAATTTGAAAAGGATGAAACTGGAAACCTCATCAAATCAGAGAAGGCTGTGATAAAGAGAGGGGTACCACAGGGTTCTATTTTAGGTCCACTCCTGTACATTTTATATACGAATGAACTTCCAGAAATAGTTAAACAAGCTGTTATATTGTACCGATGATACGTCTCTGATTATCAATGAAGATAACTTTTTGTCAGCTACTGTTACGGTCAATGAAGACTTGCAAAAGTTGAATGACTGGTTCTCAGAAAATAATCTCTTGTTGAATGTAGATAAAACACAAATCATGCATTTTGATAGACAAACCAACAAACAAAACAAAGTGGTTGACAAGGCAGTAGTTGAGACATCCAGCATAATATCTTTGTTAGGGGTGATCATAGATCATCGTTTAGATTGGAAAGCTGATATAGATCAGTTGGCTCAAGACTTATCAAAATATACATATGCTTTATATGTACTCTCAGAAAAAATTAATGTGCACCTTAATATCGTATCACGCATATGTATAGTCCAAACTCCGTTATGGAATAATATTTTGGGGAAACTCTTCCCACATATAAAGAGTACTTATTCTTCAGAAAAAATGTGTGAGAAAAATTTTCAGAGTTGCTCGAAGGGAGAGCTGCAAACCCCTTTATATATAAATCTATAAATTTTGTTCTGGATAATAAATACCTGTTTAGTGTTAGGGAAGTAACTCATAAACACAATACAAGAAAAAAAATTGATTTAAGAAATGACAAAGTTAAATTTACGTATATTCAAAAAAATGTGCAGTATAGTTTGGTGAAAATATGGAATAAGCTGCCAAATAACATAAGGAAAATGGAGCAACTGAGAGAAGACTAAAAATTTTCTTATGCAAAAATGCATTTTATAACATTGAAAAACATTTTCAACATGATATGGAAAGTTTGTGATAATTGTATATGTTGGTCTATAAGAGTCTGTGTGCATAAGTAAAAGTATGTGACATATGTGTCAATTTATCTATATGTATATTTATGTGTACCTACAAAGGTAAATGTATATCGGTACCTATTAGAGTATGTTTATTTAGAAACCCGTTATTTCGTTTTTAACGCTATTCGACAAGTTTGGTAATTAGGATTTGATTACTTTCCGTTTTAATATCTGTGCAAGTTTCTCAATTTTATACATTTTCAATTTCAAATTTTATTATGACAGGCAGTATGAAACGACATACATGTAAATATTTTATCGTAATCATTGTAATTATATTTAAGATTATTTATTTGACATGTTCTGCACTTCTATGAGGTATGTAAATTAACAGAACGAATAAAGATATATATATATATATATATATATATCTATCAAATCGAAACCATTGATAATGTGTTCATAATATTATGATACTAACCCTTATTCAGGAATAATACACCTATTCAGGAATAATACGGCTCTTTTTCTCTTTTTATTTGTTTTGGTGCTAAATATCACAATCATGGTATTTTTTCGACCAATATTGGGTTCGGAATATTATTCCATTTTGAAAAGGGAAACATTCTCAATTGAATATTGATAGAAAGATTTTTCTGTGAATTGAAAAATCCACGATTAAAATGAAGTTATTTTTTGTGAATGTCTAACAGAAAACAACTACTTCCCCGGCTAAAGCCACGCTGGACATTGAACTACATCTGATAGATATTCTGAAAAGGCCCTAACTCAAAAGAAAAAATCTGAAATTGAAAATTTGCATTTTCATTCAGATAGTTATTTGATTTTCTATACCAGTCTTAATCAAGAACTCATGAAGATGAATGAGTCAAAGAATAATGTTTTCCAAAAAAGAGTACTCACCAGAAATCATTCGTAACATTGACGCAGGAGAGACATCGCATTCACTAGGTCTTCAATACATTTTTGTCGACGAAAATCTATTTCACGCTTCCACGATCATCAGGAAGACTGGAAGAAATGGGAAACACATTTTCAAGAAGCAATCTCACTTTGCGAAGATGGAAAAAGTTAGAATCATTTCTTTTGGAGAGACACTTTGAAATTAGTGTTTTCTGACATTAAAACCTGTCATGGGGTATGATTTTATGAACATCCTGTTTATATTTTCATCAAATCAATTATTCCATTGTTTCCAAAACAAAATTCACATCTATTGACTTCTACTAAAACATTGGTATCATATTTTTCCCAATATTTTTTTGATCATGCAAATAAATTCGTATTCTCCAGTGGTGATTAAGGCTTACATGAATCGAATAATACATCAAATATTGAATTATTTCGATTTTTTTACAATTAAAGCCCAGTTATCTATTTTTTATAGTTCCACTAACTTTTGACTCTACTCATCCAAGTCGTTGATTTTCTCCAGATTATTATGTTAGATCTGTTGCGAGCGATTCTTGATGCAGCTGTTGGTTTATTATTCATAGCAATTGTGGCTTCCATTGCAATAAACTGTTGGTGTTATATTTTTGTTGGGTTCGCATGCGAATGCATCCGAAAATAATAAAATTTGGCGTTTAGTATACGTCCTGATGCATGATTCTTTTGATGTGCCCGTTTCGAATGTGCAAGTCATAATTTCTCAGGCATTCACCTCTTTAATGAATCAGTTGTTTGTTAAAATGTGTCGAGACAGAAATTAATTTCATAGAATGCTTCTGCGATCTCGATTTTGTTGGAATAACAACGGAAATATTTTCTTGGAACTATTCGTTTTTGTGGGGAAATACACTATTAAAAGGCGCAGTCACTAGTTATTGATCATTCATCATAATGATTCAAAGAACTCATCAATAGATATTGCTAGGACATAGGATCGACTGGAGCTGATTTTCCGAAGGGGTTGGTCGACCAATTGTCAAGTTTTGCAACAACACAATTGTTGCGTAACCTGTTTCGAAAGAAAGAGATGCACCCCCTCCCACTGTGTTAATAATGATTGTTCTTATTGTAACAGAGATACATTAAAAAAAAAGAGAAAATTGCCTATGATCCTTAACAGAAAAGGCAGATTACGGATTTGCCCAACTCAAAGATGAAAAGCAGCGCTCTTATATTCAATATCGAAAACAAATATCGATTTACAATTATAATAAATATTGAAGCGATAAAACATGCATTTGCAAAAAATAACCCAAAGGACGTGTTCTAAAACTATGAATAATCAAGGATTAAATGACTAAATGTAAGGAGATTCAATCTTGATCGTATGAAGAACCTCTTCATCATAGAACACCATGTAGACACGCGTCTGCGCGGTACCGGTATAAATATATATATATGTATATATATGTATATATATATATATATATATATATATGTGGATTTTCTAGTGCTCGAATATGAAAGTTGTGGTAATTCACTACTCCGTCGCGTGTAAAGTGAGCTTCGTCGGTAAAAAGGATACGAGATAAAAATGCAGGATCCCTAGGACAGTTGCGCAGTATCCATCGGGAGAACTGCAAGCGCCGTGGAAAATCTCGCGGAAGCAAATCTTGGACGCACTGGATATGATATGGGTATAGCATGTTTTCGTGTAAAACCCTCAGACAGTTGAATGGGAAACATCCAAATCCCGTGCTGATTGTCGAGTACTCATACCAGGATTTTCTGGGTTGCGTGCTTTTCACGGTGTGTCACCATCGTGCCTTGGAGTCTGAAATCTGCCCTATTCCCGATGAGAATTTATAAAAGTTCCATAGTTGGGAAGCCGGCGATTAGGAAATCTTAGAGCTATGAAGAAAAAAATAAAAAAATCTTGAAACTTTAACACTCTGTTGATCGATAACTAAGCGTTTGCGGACACATGTTTATGTATTATTAAAGTATTATTTTGACCTGACCCTGAAATCTTGGATCACCCTGTATATGTTTACCCCACTAATCGAAGTAGTCCTGATAATTATTGCCACCACACCTTGTGACAGTTGCGTCTGCAGAAAAGAGTTTTTCGAGGTTAAAAATTATTAAAACATATCTGAGGAATTCGATGTCATAAAATCGGCTTTCAACCTTGTATTTTCCAATTGAAAATGGCGTAGCTAATTCGTTAGATTATTGTAATTCAATTGAATATTTTAGTCTTAGGAAAAGCCGCAAACATCATTTTTAAATCCCCCCGTATACCTTTTGAGGCATATGATTTATGTAGCTTTTATCATCATTAATAATTTGTCGTCCTTATGTTTGTTAAGTTTTGTAAATCTTCTAATATAATATTTTAAAACTCTAAATTTATTCATTTATAACTATCGCATCTCTTGTCAATCATCAGAAATACCTACTTTCAATTCACATACTTTGCACAAAGGACAAGGGCCCCGCAAAGATCTGCCGCCCAGAGCCTTGCAATGATTAACGTCACCGCTAATCACCAGCATTTAGAGCCATAACCCCTTGAAGGCGAAATGGGTATAATTGTTGGTAACGTACTGTTACAAATCTGTGCTTTGTGGCTATTAAAATACTGAACTAATGATTGACCATTTATTCACACTCACTACACGAAATAATGATGAACTCTCGGAATTAAACATCTCCACGTACGCTGTCTGTTATATAAAAGTCATTAGCACCCATAAACTTCTTGGCACCCGACGTGACGTCATCGGGCGCGTTATGAACATGCAGTGGCGTAGTGTATTGGTTTTCGTAACAGCACAACTCGTGATACTGTGGATTGGAATACTTCCTACTTGGTCAATAATTTGTCCTTCGATATTATCTCTTACTGTCCTTCATGTCCCACAATCATATGCATGAAATTTATATGATTGCTTTTCTGTCAATCGCCGATCTACCGCAGTTAACGTAGTTCATATATTTCGACAGAATTTTTTTATGCTTCACCACAAATAATAATATATAATAATAATAATATTAAAATATGTTTATTTACTAGGTAACGAACAAAAAAGTTTTCAGGACAAAATATGTATAAATACCAAGTAAATAAACTGAAACGCCATGTAGTCCTGGGGAGGACTGTCTATGGAGAGGTTTATTTGCTTTCATGAATTTATGTGCAATATGATATGATGAAGTGCAATATGATATGATGATGAAATGATATGTATATCCGCATATTATTGAGATGTAAATTCCATTTCGATGATGAATCACTTCACAAGTACAGTTTTTGCCAAACTGACAATATCGTTCAAAACATTATCGCAAATATCTCCGCAATCTGAAATTTAGCTTCATAAAGAATCATGACTTTTTTGTTCAGCATGGATAGGATGGATAGGGCAAGATCGTGTTGATACAGCAGCTGGCAATAGAAAAATAATGCCGGATCTATTTGTGAAAAGCCGTAACCACGCAACTATGTATGAAAATTCGCGAAGAAAAATATCATTGTGATGACATCATCCAACCTGTACGTGTGCGCAATTTCAGATTGTTTCGTCAAGAGGTTCCAAAATAAATAATTGAAAAGAATTTTATCCACTGTTTCTCAGACCAGGAGCATTTTCCGACACATGTTGATGGGAATTATGTAAGGAATCATCATCACACGGAGTTTTTCAGTTTTACTCTGACTCACTCTGTACATACACGAGTAGCTGATATTCGACTCTCTCTCTCCCCTCCACGACACAGCTCAATATGTTTTTCGACAAAACATTTCGTCCGGTCCGAAATGACTCTGAAAATATTTTTTTTACAGGTTCCACATACCCCCAGGACGGTCGTTTCCTTAATTACTATATATATATATGAATCATATAAAAATCAGCCAGTCTGAAATGACTCATTGAAATGTCTCGCATCTTCCCAGACCATATTACCGAATAGTACCCTGCATTTTGATAACTCAAAAGTATGTTGATAAATATGCAGTTACTTCTCCAAAAAAAAACATGAATGTTATCCATTTTACAAATTATCTACTAATTTTTCCTCGTTATTTTATTGTCTCCAGTGGAATGAATAGCACTTCTCAGAGACAGGAAAAAATATCCTAGGATAAACAAGATGCATGATGCCTTCTCATGTGAATTTTCGAAAAGAGCATATACCTACCTAATTGAATATAATTCTTACAACCCATAATTAAAACGCTTTCTCATGAGTACCTAGTGGCCACGAATGGAAATTTCGTAAGGAATGAAAAACATGCATTATCACTTCAGTTATCATGTCACTGTAATATTATTATTGGACAATATATATATTTTTGTTACGTAGTATACTTACTTTAGCACATAATTTATTTGTTTTCGTATTTTATGTATTCTATCCTGTTTACAGCCAAGCCGCTGATATGCAATTGAGTGGAATACATTGAACTTATTGGATAAAAAAGACAATAATGTTTATTGCTTTTCAGAAGAACTATTTGAAGATACCCTAGACAGGGGCGTAATGAGGATGAGAGCTGATGAATGTTTCTTTCGATATATTTCATGCTGGTTTGAATTTTATACAAAAACACGATTTTAATTTATGAAATTTTTCATAGGAATAAATATACAAGTAAATGAATTATCCCGGTGTCATCAAAAGAATAGATATCGCAGCTTAAACATCCGTCGTATCTGTTGACGCTAATGCGTAGTCATGAAATTGCGAGAAGAAAATCATTTACAGAATAAAAAGGATTCCTTGAATCGATTCATTATCGCATTAATTCAATTAGTTACCACATTTCTGCTGTATGGGGTCGGCTTTCTGCTGTATGGGGTGGGCTCTGCTGTATGGGGTCGGCTTTAATAGCCCCATTGTAAATCCTGCCTGTCGTAAGAGGCGACTAAAAGGATAACCGTAGGTGGAAGATGGTCTCATCGCCCGGTGAAATACCACCATATCGACTTTGTGTGCTGTGAAATGGATCATTCCATGTTTCAGTGTTCGGTCGATACTTTCCGGTCTCCCTCTTTCCTTTTCCCCAATTCCTCCTTTACTTTCAGGTGCATCCTAATAGTAATAATGATGAAGTCTCCTAGAGTAAAACACTCCGGAAGCAAAATACCTTCCATTCGATTTCCGGGCGAGAGGTACTCGAGGGGACTCAACATTAAAGATTAATTTTGCAACATCCGCGGACTCAACAAGAACATCAATGACGTCCACCATCACCTACAGACGAAAAAACCGGATATTCTGGCTCTAACAGAAACACAAGTAAACTCGTCAACCAACAAGGTCCATATGCTTTGTCCTGGTTACGAACTCCATTCTCGATTCAGGTTCAAAGGTGGAGTCTGCCTTTACGCTAAGGCTAACCTTTCATGCCAGCGTGAAGAGAGTTTGGAACCGAAAGACTTTGATGTGATGTGGTTCAAGCTATCTGATACCAAACTGACTAAGTTCCTCTGCTGCCTTTACCTATCACCTAATGAACCTTCATATAACGACCTCTTTGAGTTTTATCGCTCAAACTGGACTACATTCAGGAGAACCATCCAACAGCTGAAACCATAATCATGGGAGACTTTAATGTACATAACGCTGCCTGGCTCAAATTCTCTAACAAAACAGATGATGCGGGTCGTCAAGCCGAGGCCTTCGCCATCACTCATGGTCTAGAACAACTGGTCGAGCTACCAACCCGCATCCCTGATGTCAACAACCAGTCTGCCAATACACTAGATCTTTTCCTCACCACCAATCCTGACCCGTATAGAATAGAAGTTTGTGCCCCACTTGGAAACTCTGATCACACCCTCATCTCCACAACATGCTCTTTCCATTTACCATCGAGCTGCACAATACCACCCCGTCTCATGTGGCATTACAATTCGGCCGACTGGGAAGGTCTTCGTATGTTTTTCTCAGCGTTTCCATGGAAGAGAGTTTGTTTCTCTTCAGTAGATCCAACACGATGTGCTGAGACAATTTCTGAAATCATCATGTTGGGATGCAAACCTACATACCGAATACCGAAAGAAGAACATCATCCGATAAGACCTGGTTCAACAGAAACTGCTCTAGAGCTGTGGCTTCCAAACAGGCAGCATACCATCGATGGCTAAAAAATCCGGGCCCTGAGACCAGAGCAGCATATGTCGAGGCTAGAGGCATATGCAAAGAGACAATAGAATGCTCAAAAGATACCCACAATGCCAAAATAAGATCAAAACTTGCTGAATGTCCTAACGGATCCCGTTCATTTTGGTCTTTCGCCAAAGCTGTGGGAAGAAACTTCACTTCCAGCTCATTTCCTCCTCTAACCAAAGAAGATGGAACACTAGCAACGACTGCCCAGGAAAAAGCCAATATCTTTGCGCACCTATTTGCTGGAAATTCCACTCTGGATTCATCGAGAAAACAACCCCCGAACATTACACCTATTGACAGTCACATGCCCGAGATCACCTTTCGCCAACGTACTATCAGAAAGATTTTGCTGGGTCTCAACACCAACAAAGCCTGTGGATCTGACGGAATCCCGCCGATTGTTCTCAAGAAATGTGCCCCCGAACTAACACCTGTTCTTTGCAAGTTGTTCAACCACTCTTACAATTTGGGGGTATTTCCGTCCAATTGGAAAATTGCAAGAGTACAGCCAGTCCCTAAAAAAGGCAAAAAGGCCCTACCTAGCAACTACAGACCTATCGCACTGCTATCTATTATTTCAAAGGTCATGGAAAAAGCCATCAACATCGAGCTCATGAAATATCTGGAAGACTCAGGAATTGTCAACGATCAACTGGTGACCTGCTCGCTTACGTCTCACATATATGGCAGCTATCTATTGAAAAGTATGGAGAAAGTTTAGCTGTGGCATTAGATATCTCCAAGGCGTTCGATCGAGTTTGGCACCAGGGACTCCTCGCCAAGCTTCCGTCTTATGGCTTGCCCCCTCAGCTGTGTTCTCTGCTTGCTAGTTTTCTCTCAAACAGGTCTCTCCATGTAGTGGTCGATGGAGTTTCATCTGACACTCTACTCATAAATGCTGGTGTTCCGCAAGGATCTATTCTCGCACCAACACTATTTCTACTTCACATCAACGACCTGTTGAAAGCAACTTCATGTCCAGTACACAGCTTTGCCGATGATAGTACCCTCCATACCGCTTTCTCTTCCAGGGCCCCTATATCAGCCCGTGAAACCAGAAATGAACGAGGAAGAAATGTTAATAATATAAATATGGACTTAGCAACAATTCTCGAGTGGGGATCTAATAACTTGGTAGAATTCAATGCAAACAAAACACAAGCATGTCTTTTCTCTAGAAAAGCTGATCTCACTGTGCCTAACATAACTTTGTCAGGAGTAACCATACCACTGAAGTCATCCATATCGATGCTTGGTATTACTATCAGCAATAACCTTTCCTGGGAAAATCACGTGAGGTCCATTGCCAAAAGTGCATCCCAAAACTTTTTTTTCGTGCCAAGAGCTATTTCACCCCCACTCAGCTGCTTATGATCTATAAGGCACAGATCCGACCTGTCCTGGAATACTGTTCCCATATTTGGAGCGCGGCACCTAAACATATCCTGAGGCTATTGGATTCTGTCCAAAAAAGGGCAATTCGTCTCGTCGGTGATGCCTCGCTTACAAACTCGCTCACTTGTCTGGAACACCGTAGAAAAGTTGGCGATTTGTCTCTATTTTATAGATATTTTCATGGGCGATGCTCTTCTGAAATATCAACAATCGTTCCTGCTTTGGCAGTCTCTTCGAGACTAACCCGTCAAGTTCAGTCATCACACCCCTTCGTGGTCACTTTGGAGACCTGCAGAACATCACTTTCCAAAGACTCGTTCATCCAACGAACAGCGAGGCTTTGGAACTCATTGCCTAGGGAGGTGTTCCCCGAGGCATACAACCTCCAGAAATTTAAGAAGAACACCAACTCCCACCTTCTTTCCCTTGGTTCCCACGATGTTCTCTGAACATTACAGGATATCCCTTTTGGTGGGAACCAGAACATAAAAAAAAAAAACATTGACTCAAGAGAATGGCTTTTTGAATAGGTCCAACTAAGTATTAGTTTGATTTTTCGAAAAATATTCTTGTTTACTTGGGAATAGAAAGTTTTGGGTAATATGTACACTTTCGTTGTTGAATAATGTGTATTGGTAGAGGCAAGAATATTTCCATTTCATTGAAAAACACTTCTCTTGGATCGAATTGATCTCTGAATCCATGTGAACAATGATGATGATGATGATCCAAGAGATATCACGTTTTATGCCAATGAGAACAACTATTACAATAAATATTGGTTATTTTTGCTTTGAATGCTCCATACTTTTATTCCATCATAACATAAGTTCCATGCTTTGAGGTGAATTATTTTGCAAATAAACATTTAAGAACGAGTTAGTTGGGTATGCCTATCACGCATCCGGCCTTTTTCAACAATTTTGTACAATGGCGTCGTTTTACCGTTCTTTATGAAGCAAGAAAAAAGTTTATTTTGCTAAAAATTTTCGTTTTTAATATGGCAAAATTAAACTTCCAAAACCATCTCATCTGATTTCCAAGTGGTTGGTTATTAGCGGGTTATAAACACATCGATCAAATATGTACTTGGCAAGTTCTAGCAACTAAATAATGACCATATCAAATAAAATCAATTTTCAAAAGGGTTTACATCCACAATACAGTAAATTCTCATTGCTATTGAAATAATCTCGGAGTAAAAACCACATGTACATACACCTGACGTAAAAAAGGATAACAAGTGATTTTTTGGTCCAAAGACTGTTTCAATTGGTCAATTTCTGTGTTTACCCCCGTTCTGGAGGGATACAATCACCGTCAATATCCATTTTTCATAATTTAACTGAATATTTGAGAAGAAGGATGGTTACAAAATGAAAATTTGTTTGTGCTTGATATATGAATATGACTTCATTATTCTAGGAACGAACTAAAGAAATATCCATTCGTCATATTTTCGTTTCTATAGTAATTAGATGAATGTAAATTGATGAATAATAATTTATAATAATAATAATCGTTTTTATTGATAGTAAGTGAGACATAATTCATACATGAAATGTGATTCTAGTACTATCAAAGGGCAGAGTTAGCGTTTACCCATGTGTTAGATGGGTAAGTACTTTCTTACACTCAACCTTTGCTTATGTTGCTAGTAGTGAAAAAAAAATACATAAACAATGAATGGAAAGACAATTGCTAAGGTTCCTCTGCATTTAAACTTGGCGCTTGGGCTTATAATGGTCTCCTTCTTAACATTGTTGTATGATATACTATTCTGGTTCTCTAGAATCAATATTAGTCTAGTTAACAAGTACTTTTTAAGTCAAAATTTTTTCGCATTCTCCGAAAATTATGATTGAGGTGTCATTCGATTCGGAATGGCATGTAGATTGCAATAGTTATAAACAATTAAGTGAAAAAAAGGGATTTTGGTTTTTCCCAATATCTCGAAAACTATTCAAGATAAATCAAATTTGAAAAAAGATGCAAAAAAAGAGGAAATTTCCTAAGAAAAAGTATACGATTCCGGAACTGTAGGACCAATATTTATAATTTTCCCAGAGGGTTAAAAATACGCCCGAAAAGGGTACTCCGGCTTGCG
Source organism: Gonioctena quinquepunctata (assembly GCA_018342105.1). Classification (NCBI taxonomy): domain Eukaryota; kingdom Metazoa; phylum Arthropoda; class Insecta; order Coleoptera; family Chrysomelidae; genus Gonioctena; species Gonioctena quinquepunctata. The sequence goes on along the minus strand of JAFIRS010002654.1, from coordinate 37,555 downwards.
CAAGCCACGTCCCCTTCGGACCTTTAATGAATAAATATTATTTAAACTTATTAAATATGATAATTGAAAATTGAAAAAATTCAGGCGCCTGCAGGATAGATCAATGAACAATAATCCGTGGTCCAAAAATTTTTATCGCGATTTTTCGAAAAGTTATACATCAGTTAATTAACAATTTTTTGTAGCACGAACATTAACATTGCAAGTGCGATAATTGTTAAACTTATTGATCTGAGAATGTTTTCCTTTGGTGGAGCTATTTTTCGAAGGTCTAAGAAAAGATTCCTTTCGGAAAAGTTGAACAATTGTTAATTTTCGTTTTGTTATTAACAATTTACTAAGGTGAAAAATTATAAAGCTTCATTAAACATTGAAAAAAACTTTTTTTTCATAATATTATTATTGATCCGTTTTCTTATGATCAGAAGCTACTTGAAAATGAAGTTTAATAATTGTTATATCCTATTGTTTAGGAAATTGTTATAAACAAATGCGTTGTTTGAGATAATTTAAAAAAAAAATTATAACATATCTTTATGATAATTATGATTTTTCAAAAAAAAATCGTTTCTTAAAAAAAAATTTTATTGCTTAAAAACGAAAATTTTATATATTTTTTTAAAATAAAATTAAATTATATTTTTCATATTATTTTATCAATTTATTATAAACAAATGAATTATCTCTTTGTATTTTTTTTCTTTTTCTACCCAAAAAAACAAAAACCATGTATTTTTTAGAAAAAAAATATTTATATTTTTTATTGAACTTAATTTTTCTGTTCTCTTTCATTTCACCACTCTGACCTGGTTTTTTATGTTTAATTTTATTATAACTTTTAACTAATGGAGATACAAGGAAACAATTCGAAACTTATTTATTCTCTAATAATTAACAACAAATTAAGCCCAAATTTGAAGCTCTTACCCAATTATTCATTTCATTTATACCATTTGTTTATGAAAATAATCTTTCAGAAAAAAAAAATCTACAATATTTTATAAATAAACTTACTTGAATTAAATAACATTTCTAATTAATTTTTAGTTACTAAGATGCTTAGGCTAATAAACTTGGAGAATTTTTTTTTTCAAACTTATTTTTATTCATAATTAAAAAAATTACCGAGCAAAACTAAAATTTATAAGCTAAAATTGTTGATAAATATACGTTAGATAAAAAGTTACATAAGTTGTATGGTCATAGTTATATTAGTTTATAAGATATTTAGACATGAAAGTAGAAAACAGTTTTGGCTTAATTTGTTGTTTAATCAATAAAGAATAAATAAGTCTCAAATTATTTTTTTGTATCTTTATTAGTTAAAAAGTTATAATAAAATTAAACATAAAAACCAAAACCAAATTACAAACTTTAGAAAAATCAAATGTTGTATACAAAATTCCATGTCAGGGTTGTGACAAAATATACGTTGGACAGATATCAAAGGAATCTATCTGGACGCTTAACGTCCCATAGAAGCGGTGTAATAGGAAAAAAAGTGACGTGTGCACTGGCTGACCATGTCATCTCCAGTAAACATATCATGGATTATAACCAAGTAAAAGTGCTTTGCACAGAGAACAATCTACACAACAGATTGTTCAAAGAAATGTTTTTCATTAAGAGTGATGTTAACAGTATGAACAAGATAACAGATTTGACTAATTTAAGTAATATCTACAACTACATTCTAAAAACTAAGAACTCTCCCTCCACATACCTACAACAATGAGCAATCAAACAATGAATAAAGAAATTTTTGAATATTTCGAATCATTTCCACTACTAAAATTATAAATTAGAATGTTTTTTCCTTCTGAATGTCCATAAAAATGAGTTACCCAAATCAGTATAATAATTTGTTAGATAAATATTTTTCGTTTCCGTGTTGGTTGGTCATACTGTTGGCATGACCCTGTTAGACACTCCATGACGAGGACAGCTGACAGTTGACAATCGGGTTGTTTCTGTCCTTGCTCCAATCTTCCTCGAGCACGAGAATGCCGATGGCCATGTTCAAAGATAAAAAAAAATGACGCTGATTTCTACTATAAACCTCAAAGTTTAGTAAGTTTTCCTAACCTATATTTTTTATGCAATTGTTTTGCTCATGATCAAACTGTTTTTTATAGATGTCTTGATAAAGGGAATAAACATTTCCGAAAGCTCGACAAATAACAAAGAGTTTTCTTTAAACCAGCCCAGTATTGACTGCATCCTCAAGATCAATTACCATTTTTCTTCAATTAGTCAGTCAAGACTACCCTTCCACATATATATATATATATATATATATAAATATATATATATATATATATATATAAATATATATATTAATGAATTTAGAAATAACGACTGAAAATTGGTATGAACAGTGGGGAATAACGGGGATCTTCAGTCAGCACAAATGTTGAACTATGAAAAACTCTTTAATACGTTGGACCGAGCTTTCGTTTCAATTTTGAAACTTCTTCAGGGTCCTAAAATATGTAAATTACATTACTGAGAAAAATATACTTAAAATGAAGGAAGTACTTACAGTAATCTGAGTGGTTGATTAATGTACATTAACTATAAAAAAAATGTAAAATATGTAAATATTTGTCGGTATGAGTGTTATATCTTTGACGTTTCAGGGTGACATTGAAGGATTTGAAGTTACAACCTATGATTAATCGTCAAAAAAAATATAAATATGTAGTGGGTGTGTTAATTTTTTATTATATTCTTTGAGAATCTTCAGTTTTAATCCATTTGTAAAAGATAACTGTAGATTTTCCTAAGATTTTCGATATCTGTTTTTGTTCATATTTGATTGGATTTATTAATTTCAATCATTTCAAGAAATAATCTTTTTGAGAATTTTTTTCTGAATGTAAAACTTGTGCTTCCTCGAATGATATTTTTATGGCCTGTTTCAATAGCATGTTGAGCTAATGCACATGATTTCTTGTTGAGTCTTATATCACTCTGTGAGAGATATACGATTATTCAAAGTTCTTGAACTTGTACCAATATAGTTCAAATCACAGTTGTTACATGGTATGCTGTAGACACATTTGATTTCTTCAAATCTGTGTGGGATCTTTTAACCCTCGTATTTAAATTTCCAATAGTCTTGATATTTTTTTGTGAGATTTTTATTACTTTCATCTTGAATATTTAATTATTTGATGATAGAATTCATATATTGGGAAATTTAAAAATAAATTATCTTTTCATTGTTATTTTCTGAATTTTGATTATTTGTGTCATCATTATTGATTTGTCTATCAGAGTTGGTATTGAAAAGAATTATATTTTTGGGGGTAAGAATTATCTAGTAAAATATTTCTGAGAATTTTAAAATTTTTGTTTTTCGATGAAGGATGAACCAACATCTCGATTCTTTTTTTCATGCAAAGAATCAAATTTATGTTCATTCTTTTTGAGAGGAAGGAATGCTAGTTTATGTATCTTTCAGAGTTTGTTGGTTTTATATACCAATCTGTGATTAGTGAATTGTTTTCTCTACGAATTATTCTAGTATCTAAAAACGGAATACTTTTTTTTTTCTAATTCAATTGTGAATTTTAAATTTTTATTGTAGTTATTCACTTTTCTTAAAATTTCATCGGATTTATCCATTGGTACAGAATTATTTTCAATACCAACTCTGATAGACAAATTAATAATGATGACACAAATAATCAAAATTCAGAAAATAATAATGAAAGGATAATTTATTTTTCAATTCCTAATATAGGAATTCTATCATCAAATATAATTAAATAATTCAAGAATGAAAGTAACATAAAAATTTCACAAAAAAATATCAAGACTATTGGAAATTTAAATACGAGGTTAAAGATCCCACACAGATTTGAAGAAATCAAATGTTGTCTACAGCATACCATGTAACAACTGTGATTTGAACTATATTGGTACAAGTTCAAGAACTTTGAATAATCGTATTATCTCTACAGAAGTGATATAAGACTCAACAAGAAACCATGTGCATTACTCAACATGCTATTGAAACAGGCCATAAAATATCATTCGAGGAACACAATTTTACATTCAGACAAAAAATTTCTCAAAAAGATTATTTCCTGAAATGATTGAAATTAATAAATCCAATCAAAATATGAACAAAAAAACAGATATCGAAAATCTTAGCAAAATCTACAGTCATCTTTTACAAATGGATTGAAACTGAAGATTCTCAAAGAATATAATAAAAAAATTAACACACCCACTACATATTTTATATTTTTTTGACGATTAATCATAGGTTGTCACTTCAAATCCTTCAATGTCACCCGAAACGACAAAGATATAACACCATTCCGACAAATATTTACATATTTTACATTTTTTTTATAGTTAATGTTCATTAATCAACCACTCAGATTACTGTGAGTACTTCCTTCATTTTAAGTATATTTTTTCTCAATAATGTAATTTACATATTTTAGGACCCTGAAGAAGTTTCAAAATGGAAACGAAAGCTCGGTCCAACGTATTAAAGAGTTTTTCATAGTTCAACACTTGTGCTGACTGAAGATCCCCGTTATTCCCCACTGTACATATATATATATATATATATATATTATATATATATATATATATATATATATATATATATATAGTTTTGAGTTTCTTGAACTAGAATATAATGAGTTTGAGTTATTGGGTTCCTTTTTTGTGAACAAGTCTTCTTTCAGGAGATAAACATTTATTTCTCGACGTTTCGACCGTGTCACGTCTTCTTCAGAACTACAATATATTTTACGTTGACACAAAGATACAATATTAATGATGAAATGGACTTACCTATTGGTCCAGCTATTATTGTTAGGTAAGTCCATTTCATCATTAATATTGTATCTTTGTGTCAACGTAAAATATATTAAGTTCCTGAAGAAGACGTGACTCAAAGCTCGGTCAAGTTATTAAAGAAGTTTTTCATAGATTCAACACTGTGCTGACTGAAGATCCTTATATATATTATTATATATATATATATACAGTGTCCGGCATAAAGTTCGCAGCATATGGAAAACTTTTTTATTATTGATTTCTCAAAAAAAATCATTCGTGATAAAAACCTCTGCTTTATCCCAAACCTGAAATTGAATTTTATACGACCCTATACGAGGGAGATGGAAAAGCATGCTTTGTTTTCAAAATAATATGATCCCATCACTTTATTTCTCACGGTAGAATTCAAATTCATGGGGAAATATTGTTCAAAATCGAATGTTGATCCAGAAATTCGAATCATAGCCACCTATGACCAATTTCATATTTTAACTTTTTTTCCCATTTTTTCCTCATCCAAAAGGAATTAAGATGATATACTGTCTGAATGTTTTCTCATTTCTCCCTCCCATCGGAAAATCACATTGATTGAATTATGTGACGGAATTTCACAAAATCTTGCTGCAAATAGTAAATAAAACTGAATTGTCTCCAAGGTATGATGCCAGAATGCCAATTAATTCATTTTCACAACATTTTTTAAGACAATCAGGAATTGTTAAATAGTTTCAATCCACTCGAAAAAAATGTTCACGTATTATTTATGAATTTCGAAATATCGTAACTTGTTACATTCGACTTCGATAGCAATACCCAGCTTCCATAGTTTTGTTCTTTGAATTTTACTGTAAATGATTGAGATACAGAATATTTGCCGATCACAGTTGGCTGTGAAAACAAATTCATTTCTAATTGTAAACAAACCATTTTTGATGCATCAAGAATAACTCGCAAGTCTGTAGAGTAATTTCAGTGGTTTTTCAATTCAATCATGGCTGCTGGACTAAGTATACAGGAGAGAGTGGAAATTGTAATGATACATGGTGACAATTATCATACTTGGAGAGACACTGCCAATATTTTTAATGAAAGACATCCAGGTAAAAACGTTCATAATTCGACAATTACAAGAATTTTGAAAACATTCAGGGAATCTGGATCGGTTTCGAAAAAATGCAAAGTGCAACATAAACGACCGATAACTGAAAATGAAGAAACTGTTATGAATATTATGCTGTCTACGATTGAAAATCCAAGAATGTCATTATCGCAAAGAGGAGAAAATCTTGGTATATCCGATCGATCAATGAGAAGAGTTCTAGGTAATAATAAATTCAAACCGTATAATCCAAAATTCATACACACTTTGAAACCGAGAGATCCGGATAATCGCTTGGTTTTCTGTTTCTGGTTTCAGTCTATGATGGAAGATAATAGACAGTTTTCGAAATAAATTCTTTACAGTGACGAGTCAACCTTCACATCAAGTGGGGTAGTCAGCTCCCAGAATTGCAGGTGGTGGGCAGATAATAATCCCCATTTTAGTATACAATGTAGAGACAAATATCACTTCAAAGTTAACGTCTGGTGCGGAATTCTTAATGACATTATTGTTGGACCAGTATTTTTCAGACAACCACTGAATTCTGCCAGATACTTAAGAATGCTGCAGACGTTTTTCTCCGATTATTTAGATGATATTCCTCTGGACATGAGAGCTGGAATGTATTTTCAACGAGACGGTGCATCCGTTCATTCTACGCTAGAAGTGAGAAGGTGGTTAAACGGAACATTTCCAAATCGATGGATTGGTAGATACTCTTGGCCCGCCCGGTCACCGGACCTCACTCCTTCGGATTTTTTCTTATGGGGATATCTCAAAGAGAAGGTATATTCAAGAAGACCATTTCAAAATATATGTCATTTGGAGAATACTATCAGGGATTGTATTCGGGGAATAGCTCCCCAGATACTAAGAAATGTTCATGATGCAATGCACCGCCGTACTATGCAGTGTATCGAGAATGGAGGACTCCACGTAGAATAAAGCAGAATATTAGAATCATTACTCTCAGAAACACTATCGGCTGCTTCTTTCCACTCTTATTCTCAGTTTATTATATTTGTGAGAGTAATCATCAACTCCGGCAATTTCTGAATCTGAATCTTCTGGAGTACAATCACCTTTCAAAAGTTCATCATACATTTCTTTGTTCAATTCATTGAGACCTTCATTCTTCTGATCCAACATTCTGAGATTTCCTTCTAATTCAACTGAGTCTGGATTATCTCCTGCTAGCATATCCATCATGGCATTACAAATCTTCGTGAAAGCAGTTCTCTGCGCAGATCGGGCTTTCTTAATTTTCTCCATTTGGGAAGTCCTGTCAAAAATGAAGGAACTTCTTTATATAAGACCACCTACCCGGTAGAACTATATATCAACCCTGAATGGAGTTTAGAGATATAACGCTGAATAAACTAATTGGAATGAGAAAAACTAAATGAATTGACTATACGAGTCGAAATCAAACTTATATTCTCCAAAATCTAACAACTGTCAAATCGATCAAAAAAACAATACAATTCACTTTTTTAAATATATACAGAGGATCCAAAATAGGTCAATCCAAAAAGGTAATTTCCTACAGTATCCGTGCCAGTTTTCATTTTTTTTTTCTAATATTGATGATATTTCTCGGTTCTCGATGTATTTCTTGCAATGTCAATGTCAAAAGGATGATGAGACATTGTCTTGTTTATTTGTTGAATGGAGTGTTGTCCGGTTTAATGGATTCAATCCATTATAGTTCTGCCAAATGCAAGATCTTTTTCCAGTAAGGGTATCCACCTGTGATCCATATCAGAATTTGTTGGTATACAGTTTCCACCAGATCGTGGAATGAAGGCGGATTCTTCTCCTCTTGTCATGGGGTTCTTTAGAAAGAATTGTCATTTTATTTTATTCTACCAAGTGGATTTCAAAATAAATTCTGATAATTTTGAACCTGTGATCTGTCGATTCTTAATATAATCTCGATGTTCGTCTTGGCGCATTTTTAATGGTCTGTTTGTGAAGGATCGATCTTAATGTGTAAGTTGTTCTGAAAGTTTTTCTGATATCATACTCGTTGCCAATCCGTTTAACCCATTTAGATAATCCGGGGACTAAGGTATCATGTTATTTTTGAGATGTATTGGTGGTTGTGTCTGTAATGTACTGAATTTATCACTCGGTCGTTTCGTGTATAGTTGTTTGTGATTTCATTTTCCACAAATTTATCTGGATATGCTTTGTTTTCAGTATGGATCTTATGAAAACAATTTCTTCTTCAAGGTTTTCTGTTGTATTGCATTTTATTTAGACACTATTGTAGAGGCATTTAACTATACTTTTTCTGACACTTGCGTGATCGTTTGAGTTGTATTGGAGATATCAATTAGTGTGTGTTTTCAAAAACGAGATATTTTAAACAATTTTTATTCAATGGTCTCACGTTGACTAAACAATTAACCACAAATCAAATAATTGTTTGAACAAAATTCACAAATCAGTATGGCCTTGTCATTTTTATTCCAGTGATTATCATTCAGAATTTGTTCTTCAAAATTACTTGTAATTTGAGGTGTGAAATTTCTTTACCGAATATCACAAGTGCTGAAATTATTCCTGAAAATTTTTTCATGGTCGCGAATACTTTGAGAACATTTTCAGAATATTCGTACCTTCGAAAAAAAATCCGGAAATAATTTAAGCATTTGTGATATTATTAGTGAAAATATATAAAGATAATGCCTTTGTCGTAGTGTTAGTAGAATAATCCATAAAAATTGAAATAAAACTCAACAACATCTAGCAACATTCCATACGTCCCAGGTGTATATGGAAAATTGGACAAAATCGGCAACAATAATCAATTAAATTTTTTTTTTATGTATTGATTTAGAAATATTCCCATAGAATACCTAGAAGTATTCTGGGAGAATATTCTACAAAATTAAAGAGAGGTATATTCCAACATCATCGATAAAATAATTGTATCATCTACTTGTTTCAGTAAAATAATCCTGAATTCATTTCAAAGAACAAATTAGTTTCAGGAATGTCTTCATTCCCAAATAAAAATAATCTCTCTTATTATTCAATCGGAAGAGTGAATTATAAAGGCATAACAAACTTAAACCCTGGATGACACAAGCTTTGTTGAATTCCATCAGGTATAGGGACCTCCTAAAACAAAAATTTCTCAAAAATAATTTGGAAGAAAACAAAAAGCCTATACAAAATACCGCAATGTCCTATCTAATCTATTGCGAATCTCCAAGCAAGAATACTACCAAAAACAACTACAGAATCACAAAGAATGTAAAAAAAATGTGGGAGAACATTAACGAAATTACAAATAAAATCTTAAAAAAAAATCAAACAACTATGATATAATAAATGACAAAAATGAAAAACTGAACTCTGAAAAAGCTACAGAATCACATAAGAATGTAAAAAAAATGTGGGAGAACATTAACGAAATTACAAATAAAATCTTAAACAAAAAATCAAACAACTATGATATAATAAATGACAAATATGAAAAACTGAACTCGAAAAAGCTATAGCAAATCCTTTTTTTAATAGCTTCTTTTCCAATATGGGTTTTAAAATGGCAAATAAAATTGAAAAACCACCAATCCCCATCTCGGAAACTATTATCGGGGCAAAAGATTCATTATTCCTTCTTCCCATAAGAAAAAATGAACTCATTAACATTATATCTACTTTGAAAAATAATACATCCTAGGGTCCGGACAACATAATGTTTCATTTCATAAAAAAATACCACGAATTCCTTGTAGAACCTTTATGTCCTATTTTAAATCAAACTTTAATAAAAGGTAAAATTCCAACAGCATTTAAAAACTCCATAACCATTCCTATTTTTAAACAAGGTAACAAAAAACAATCCACAAACTACAGACCTATAACCATTATAAACAATTTTGCCAAGATATTCGAGAAGTGCATCAAAAATAGAATAATGAGTTACTGTGATAATAATATCTTCTCAAACTCACAATTCTGTTTCACAGAAAAGTTATCAACAGAAGATGCAGTTTTTAAATTAACAAATACCATATTCGACTCTTTTCAGAAGCACAACAAATGTCTCACTGTATTTCTTGACCTAGCAAAGGCTTTTGACACCGTTAATCATTCAATTTTATTTCAACGTCTGGAGCTGCTTGGTATCAGAGGAACCATATTAGATTTACTGAAAGATTATCTGACAGAGTGCAGGTTGTCGAAATAAAAAATACACTTAGTGATCCTTTACCAATAAATATGGGCGTACCACAGAGAACCGTGCTGGGGCCGGTTTTATTTCTGCTGTTCATTAACAATATGTTCTCTGTAACAAACTTCCAAGGTGAATTAGTATCGTACGCGGATGATACGGCAGTTATCTTTGAAGGGAATACCTGGTCCAAAACATACGACAACGCAGAAATTGAAATACAAAAAATATATAACTGGCTCAGTAGCGGCCTGCTGAATGTTAATATTGAAAAAACAAAATTCATCACCTTCTCATCTACGGCCAAAGACCAACCATTTAAGGATAACCTACTGCTTCATAAATACGATAGTCAAAACTTTCTTAATCGCCCATGTCTAGCAATCCAGAAAACTCACTCGACAAAATATCTAGGTGTGATAGTCGATCAACATCTGCGCTGGAACGAACACATAAGCTACACAGTTAAAAGATTGAAAAAACTTGTATACAAATTTCATCGGCCTAGAAATTTATCAAACGAAAAAAACTTATTGATGGTATATAATGCATTAGCGGAATAAATTTTGCGTTACTGTTTAGTTATATGGGGTGGTACCTTTAAAAATTCCCTGCACAATCTGGAAATATTACAAAATACTTTGTTGAAAATCATAGTAAAAAAAAACTTTCCGTCACTAACGAGTTATACGAAAGATCAGAAGTTCTCACATTGAGAACATTATACATTTATCAATCCATTTTATGAGTTTCAAAATGGCCCGCATAACTTTGTTTCACATTCGCATAATACTCGCAGAATGGCATGTTAAGCGCTCAATATTCCTCCCTGTAGGCTTACACATACCCAGAAATTCATAGCATACCACCCAAATTATATAACCGGCTTCCTTCTAACATAAAACACTTAACCGGTAAGAAGACGCAGAAAAAAAGAGTTAAGAAAATTTGTTATTTCTCACTAGGAACTGTTGCTCAAAATAATCGATAATTGGAAAATTGAAAATGTCATCAAAATGCTAATGTTTTTTGCCTCTCCTCAATGTTTCACATTTTTAATCATCCTTGAACAGACAAAAGAAAGTTAAATTTGCAATGTTAAGAACTCTCTATGCGTAGTATAATTTTTCTTCTTATTTTTTTCTATCTTCTCTCTCTCACTTCACTGAAAATCACTTAATCATTTGTGGGAGATAGATCCACAACTCAAGCCTAGCTCAGGTGGCTTTTCCTGCTTTTAATTTTAATTTCAAGTCAAGTTAAAAATCTTATGATAGGTACATATTTTGAGTTAGGTACTCTATGGAACTAAATTGAGAGATCATTACTATGTTATATCACTGGTAAATTATTTTGTAACTGAAGTACTATGTAATAATTTTACAATATGAATCAATTCTATATAACTATGTAACTATGTAACTATGTAACTATATAACTATATAACTATATAACTATATAACTATATAACTATATAACTATATAACTATATAACTATATAACTATATAACTATATAACTATATAACTATATAACTATATAACTATATAACTATATAACTATATAACTATATAACTATATAACTATATAACTATATAACTATATAACTATATAACTATATAACTATATAACTATATAACTATATAACTATATAACTATATAACTATATAACTATATAACTATATAACTATATAACTATATAACTATATAACTATATAACTATATAACTATATAACTATATAACTATATAACTATATAACTATATAACTATATAACTATATAACTATATAACTATATAACTATATAACTATATAACTATATAACTATATAACTATATAACTATATAACTATATAACTATATAACTATATAACTATATAACTATATAACTATATAACTATATAACTATATAACTATATAACTATATAACTATATAAATTATTATTCCATTCTAATATAATTTTAAAATAATACCCTTTTGTTAGGTTGGGCTATTAAGAAATATTCCTTTTGTCTAATCTAACAGACGATTGGGGAATATTTTTCGAATTGTCTTTATTAGTTTATTAAATGCAATATATTTCAAATACCAAACCAAATTATAATTTGCAAATGTAGAGTTGTAATGACAGTATGAATATGAAATATAATTGTTGAAGTGTACAAAAACAGTACGATAAAATTAACGAAGAACATTATATGGTTGTTTGATTATCACATGACGACGATAAAAAACTTTTCAATTGATTTTACTTTATTCTTGTTTCTAGTGTGCTGAATCGGAATATGATAATTGAAAAAATGTATCACCCAAGATCATTTCAAAATCCTACACTCAATATTTAAGGAAGGAAGGAAGGAATTTTTATTAGATGAAAATGAGAGGAAGGCTTAGGTACCATTAAAGCAAGTATTTACCAATTTCTTAGGCAACACAAAAGACCCACATTACTGAAAAAATTCAAAAAGTTATGGTGTTTGATTAATGTAATTTCTTTAACAGTCACCTCCAATTTTCCCCAGACAATTTTGTTGAAAAAACGGTATAAGGGTCGCTGGAATATCAATATGATGGGTAACTACTTCACCGGGAAGTTGAGCAAGCGATTCACAAGAGAAAAAGCTTTATCAAGGATAATGAAATATAAGCCATTCAACACATAAAGTCCATGTAATAAGGAGGTATTTTTATGTTTACACCCAAATAAAAGTTGTATTCATATTGTAACATTAAATCAATTTTGAGTACTATGTTATATTCGCTTATTTTCTAGTTTATCTCGAAGTAACAAAACTGTGGGGGTAATAACTAAACGTATTCTCCGCCAAAAAAAATCTAAGAATTAGCTATTACACTTAAAAAGTTTTTAGACCGTTATTTTTGTTAACCTGTGCAGCTTTTTCCGAGCCTCTTTGGATTTTCCCAGAATCTACGGGGTAGGGTGATTCCAGAAGGTTTACTGATTTTCCATGATTTGTTAGACTATAATGTTGCCACCACTCGCTTCTCCAGCTATTGAGTGTGTTGTAGTTCATAGGGTCTCCAGCTGGATCAAGGTGAGGTTCGTTTTTCCTTCACTTGAAGCAAGAGTTGTAGCTAGCAATATCTAGGTGCGTCAAAATATTTGGATTGGCGAAGAGCTTTCCGGAGCAATTACCAAAGTGTTGTCTACACAGAGTTAGTACCCATGGTGTTGTTTCCTGTCTAGTATTTTTGGGTGGTCTTTATTTATGTTGTATCTAGATTTGGTTACCTCAGGATGCTCTCCAAATGTTAGCAATCTATCTAAGACCACTCCCAAATATGTCATTTGGGATTTTAATCACTCTTTGACATGCGAAGGATAGGTATATTAATTTTTTTGTGGTTATTTTAGTTTTTGTTGGAACTGGGACATGCCTCCAGGATTTGAAGTAGCTGTTCAGCGTGCTACTACTGGTGTTTGAGTTGAAATATCTTTGATGCTCTGCTAGGGCCAAGTCCTGAAACTAGAAGAATTTTCTTAGTAAATTCGGGAAAATTGTTCATACAGGGGATGGAAAATAGAGGTTATTGAAAAGACCCCTGTGTCAGACCGATGTTACAATTTCCCACTCTTCTGGTTGTCTAGATTATTCTAGAACAGGTTATATTTTCCAGAAAATTATTTCCAATTTTTCCGTGTTTCGATAATTTTTTCGATATTTTCATATATTTTTCACACTTTTTGTATTCACCTCTATAAATCGCACTCAGTGCTTCTGAAGTAATGATACTCCAATGATAAAATGTTCAAAATAGATATCCCCAACGAAAGAGAAAAAACATGTTGATAACCAGCTCTGCAAACAAAAAATATCTCTACTTCAACAACAAACATCCATAAATAAATTCCCACCCATGATGAATCCCTACAACACAAAGTACGTAAGTCTTTGTCATTACGTTTTTATGACAAAAAAAACAAAATAAAATGTTTGTATAATTAATGCAACATTTTATAAGCTGCAGAGCCATGAACCGTAAGTTATTAGCACATCGCAGCAGTAAACAAAATCAAGGCCGTACTCATGAAAATCGTTTTTGCCTGATAAAAAGTCGATGCACTTCTATATATGATCGACCGAAAATGCTAACAAATATGATGCATTGTCTGTAACGCAAGGTCATTGTGAATGTGAATGTTAATGTTGGGCATGGACTCCAGAACCGGACTTGTTCGCTGATGGTATTTGCTTCTCTGATGATATTTGATGCCACCAAAATTTCAATTTATTATCGAAGGCTTAATGTGTGGAAGGCACAAGGTATTTATAGTTCTCTATCTGAGAAGATATATTGTTATCGATAACAATTGATTTTTTCATATTTTATTTCAGAAATATCAAACAATGGAGTTCACTGGCAGTACTCAAGAAACATATTGTGTAATTTTACATAATCTAGCGTTGCTCAGGATACGATCTTAATCAATAAACTGGCGTGATTGAACGTACAGTTTTATATTATTTATTGTGTAACTTTTCCATATAACTCATGAAAGAATCATACAACCACGAAGGAGAACTCACTTGTAGACCGTTACATTTACCTATGAATTCATCAATTATTTCAATTTCACTATTGGTACTTGTCGGTTACTTTATAACTTCAACGATGAGAAAAGGAAAATCATGTTTATTACTCATCACGGAAAAAAATTACAAATCACGTATTTCATCCTAAGTGGGACATATATGTAGGACTGTACGCTTTGTACTGGAATAACGAACAGAAAGTTGCGGGATTAATTTTTTCACAAGTAAACGGAATGAACAACTTCCTTACAAAATTTCTCATGTAAAATAACATCAAAGGCAAACTGACTAGGGGGTCGGACTAAGAATAACTCCAGGGTAAATCCTGCCTATAATAGCAGGAGACTCAAAGGATAACAACAGATGGTAGATGCCCGACGATATACCACCGTATCGACATAGGTGCCATGAAATGGGTAATCTCTACGTTTTAGTATGTGGTCGCTGTTTTCGGCCAACCAACATTTTTCTTTGTTATCTTCTATTCACAACTATATAATTTTATTTTTAACTTTTCGGTCCATATTGCTACAGAGGACGAAAAAAGACAACGGGAGAAAAACTCTTCGATTGATTCATCCACATGAGATGGAAGTTATTAATAACTAAATTTTGGCGAATATGCTGAGAACGGTCTCAGTGCATTCACCATTTACTAGTAGTCACTGAAGAGTTCCACTATTCACCTCCTGGCTCCATCATCAGCTCCAAGATAGCAAACTATAGTATTGTCATTTTATTTATTTTATTTTTATTTTAGACATAATACATCCAACAGGCCTAAGCCCAATAACAGGAGTATATAATAATAATTATAACAATTTGAAGTCAATAGTAAATCAGGAGTAAATGATAATCAATGGTAACAAATAATAATAAAATCATAACAAAAAGATGCCTAGCTATAGGTCATTCAAGAGAGTAAAGGTTAGATTAAATAGAAAAGGTGATAACTTAGAATAAAGTACAGATGCACGAAGGAGATACAAGTAAAAAATTCAAAGTGTATATATGGCGAAGCTAATTTGCAATAACAGTTGCTTTCTAAATTCAGTCAAGTTAGAAAAGAAGATGTCTACAGAGGGTACATTGTTGAGGCTTCTACACATAGTTGAGATTGGACTATTGTAGTGATGCTGTGAATTTGGCATGTCGATTCGAAAAGACAAGTGTGACCTTGACGAAATACGTGGGGTATTGAAATTTAATAGTGATAATAGAGATGTTGAGTCAACTTGGTTATTTATCAGTTTGTATACAAATATGATATTTGCTATTTCTCTACGTTTTCTCAGGCTAACAAAATTGAATTCTTCCAATAGTAAATCGTATTCGTAGTGATAAATGGGATAAGTGTGGTGTTTCTTGTAGAATAGGAATTTAAGAATTTTTTTTTGAACTGATTCAATGGCTGATATATATTTGACGTGGCTAGGGTTCCACACTACATTACAATATTCAAGTTTGCTGCGAACAAAACAGTAGTAGATAGAGGAAATAGCCCTGAGATTTGAAAATTCTTTACAATTACGTATTAAAAAACCCAGGGTTCTTCTAGCATTGTTTATTATTTTTTCAATGTGCTGATTAAACGTGAGTCTGGTATCAAAGAGAACATTCATTCACTCGTCTTAGGATACCATCACCGATTCTATAGTCATATATAACGGGAGAAACTTTTCTGTATTGGCTCAAAATTTTGCATTTATCAACATTCAAATATAACTTATTCGCCCAGCACCAGTCTGATAAGAGATTTAAATCGTGCTGGAGACGAAAGCAATCGGTAGTGTCTGAGATTTCTGTATATATTTTCATATCATCAGCAAAAAGTAGTTTACTCGACTGAAAAGTAGTACATATTTCATCGATGAATATTAGGAATAGGAGTGGCCCTAAGTTCGATCCCTGTGGTACTCCTGAATAAGCTACGAAATTGGAAGATTTCACACCTTCATATTCAACAAATAGTTGTCTATCGCTCAAGTAGGATTTCAATAGATGCTGAATCTTGGGCGAGAGACCAAAAGCTCCCAATTTTAACAATAGCTGATTGTGGGATACTGTATCAAACGCTTTACTGAAATCAGTATATACAACATCAATTTGGCAACGATTATCAAGGGAATTAGATATGAACTGCGTAAACGTTCAAAGGTTAGATACAGTGCTACGTGATTTCATAAAACCATGTTGGAAATCAGACAGGGATTTACTCACATGTATATAGATGAGATCGAAAAGAATAATTTCGAGTAATTTTGAGAAACCAGAAATTGAGGCTATTGGTCTATAGTTACGAATGTCTCCTATTTTTCATCATCCAAACTACATATACATATCGAATTTTATTTCGATACGACAATTAGAAGTAGGTTAAAAAATTGACTACAAGTGAAGCTAATAAAAGCGTGATAATAAAAAAGTATACCTCATTAAGACCATCGAATATAAATTATAAAAGGTTGTTCTTTAAATACGCAAATAGCCAATGTTCTAAACAGCCTGTTGGGATAAATACATTTGGTAAAATGCCATGTGTTATAGCAAGTATCTAAACTTGCCCAATCCAACAGCTTTTACAGGTCACTGCTTTCGGAGATCTTCAGCCACTAGGCTAGCAAATTCTGGAGAATAGCTCTCTATTTGGGCGAGTGGTTCTCGAAGAGGATCACCATCGACACGAACCGATTTAAAGATAGACTTTGGCAACATCCGAGGTCTGACTTCATTTCGAGACAGTTGAGGCCGATATCTTGGTGTGACAGAGACAACTCGTTAAACAATTCCATTCATATGCTCTATCCTGGCCATGACTTCCACTCCTATATAGGATCAAGGAGGCATTTGTCTTTAAGAAAAGATCCTAGAGCCAGACTGCGATATTGTGTGGTTCAAACTGACATATCACAAAGAAATACAGTTTATCTGCCTTTACTTGGCTCCGAATGTCTTTTGAAAATATCTTACTCAAACTCGATTTCATTCAGTAGTCCCATCCTTCCGCTAAAATAATAATCTTGGGGGACTACGATTATACGATGTTCTCATTGAAGCTTCCCGACTAGAACTGACGACCCGAATATTCTACCCATTTGCTTCTTCAGGACCAGATGAATCATCGCCGCGGTCCTTTGGTACTATAGCTTGGCTGATTGGGATGGTCTCTATTTTTCTCACAATTTTCTTGGCATCAAGCTTGTTTCAATACCCATGATCCCTTTCTGTGCTCTCACTTGATCTCAGATATTATATCGCTGCGAATGGAATCTCAACACATTCTATCCCTATAGCATCAAGAAACTCGTGGAAAATGGCTTTCGTCACCAAAGGCTAGGTGTCAAATGTATGTTATGCAATGGACTAGATACAAATTCTTAAAATTCCGAATAAAATAAGAGATTCACCTAACTCGAATTCAGTCATGAAATATTGTTCGTCATATTGAAAACTACTATATTATAAATTTTTCAGAAAATATTGTAGACATTGAAGTATGGAAAAAAATATTTTTTATTTCATTCCATCTTCCGGAAAAAGAAGTTATGGTTTTTTATATTAATAACGACCACTTCTATAGAAATGTTGCAGCAATTCAAAAACAACTATAAATTATTTTTTTCCAGTGACTTTTCCACGGTTAGAATAATTAAAAATTCGTGAGAAAAAAATATTGTAACGAACCTAGGCCGGACCTGTCGCCTCGCGCGTTGCCGTCGACAGCGATGAGATCATCCCCGGAGATATTCGAGAACCATCCAGTCGCTCTGCCACGGAAAACAACGGTCAATATTGGAAACAATTGGAACATGCCAGAATTCGAAACATCGAGAATGCTGTATCGGAGATAAATAGGCGACCCCCCAAGTGGAGTCAGGACAGTCTGAACGAGCCCATACGATCGAGCTATACAGTGGAGTAGTAATATAAATTAAGTTGTAGATTAAGTGTGAAATAAATTAGTAGAACCAAGTTAAGTTTATTTACGTTACAATTGGTGTCGGAAGTGAGATTTTGAAAATAAACAAGTGATCGTGGAGTGGATAGTCAGAAAAATAAATTGATAGACCTTTCTGTACGCCCAAAATAGACAGTGGCCCGGTTTTCGCGAAGTGGACAATTGTGCGTGGGAATATAAACTGATACGCTGTTCGCGTGAAACAGAAAATAGACAGTGGCCCGGTTTTCGCGAAGTGGACAATTGTGCGTGGGAATATAAACTGATACACTCTTCGCGTGAAACAGACAATAGACTGGTGGCCCGTGGAAAAGAATTCGCGAAGTGAATTTTTAACAAACTGATAACTTTTCGTGTAAAACAGACTGATACCTCGTCAAAGACAAAATGTGTTCAAGAAAAGTGCGCCTTGCGGATTTGAAGGTAGCGGAATTGAAACAGGAATTGGAGGAAAGGGAACTGAAAATCCAGGAAGACTTGCAAAGGACTTAACAAGAAGGTGGACCCGAAACATTTTTATTCGAAGTTCCCGGAGGTGATTTAAGTTTGGTAATGAATAAACTCGAAGAAACTACTAAATCCGTGAAAGAAGAACTGCAACAAAATTCTAGAAATCTGGAAGAGAAACTTCAGGAAAATTCTATAAATCTGGAAGAGAAGCTTCTAGAAATCTGGAAGAGAAGCTTCAAGAAAATTCTAGAAATCTGGAAGAGAAGCTTCTAGAAAATTCAAGAAGCCTGGAAGAAAATGCTAGAAATCTGGAAGAGAAGCTTCTAGAAAATTCAAGAAGCCTGGAAGAGAAGTTCCTG
The DNA here is from genome assembly GCA_018342105.1 of Gonioctena quinquepunctata. NCBI lineage: Eukaryota > Metazoa > Arthropoda > Insecta > Coleoptera > Chrysomelidae > Gonioctena > Gonioctena quinquepunctata. The sequence continues at coordinate 18,137 of JAFIRS010002654.1, read as the reverse complement.
GAAAACACAGAAGGCCTAAAAAAAGAATTGTGTGGTGTGGCTAATTTCCTAGAAGAAAGAATGGGAACCGTTGAGACAGAGATAGATAAAATTAGGGAGCAAATGAACACGGAGGTAGATAAAATCAAAGATGGGGTCGAGGCAGAGATGGACAAGATGAAGGAAATAATCAGCGATGGAATCAAAGACGGAATCGAGGCAGAAATGGACAAAATAAAGGAAACGATCAGTAAGCTGGAAAAACAAATTAATAGTGCGTCCTCCACAGAGATGGTTAACGAAAATGCAATGCTGGACTTGAGTTTGAACGTGGATAAAGTTCAAGAGGGTATAAAAGATGTCAAGGTCATTTCAGAAATAGGGAAGCTTTCCATGAAGCCGCCTCAGTTCGACGGAAAAACTCCATGGGCAAATTACCGCCGGCAGTTTGAAGCAGCGGCCAAAGTAAACGGATGGAATGCAGGGGAAAGAGCTGTAGCACTGACACTTGCATTACGTGGAGAAGCGACAAATATTCTACAAACTCTCACCGCCCAAGAACAGGAGGACTATGATCAGCTGATTAAACATCTAGAATTACGATATGGCCAGGCCCATTTGGAACACGTATACCACTCCCAGCTGAAAAATCGCTCTCAGAAATCGGGCGAATCCTTACAAGAATTTGAAACTGACATTGCACGCTTGGTTCGTCTCGCATATCCAGCCATACCGGAAAATGTAATGGAGCGATTAGCGGTTCAGGCATTCTTGGATGGACTCCGTGACCAAGAAACCAGACAAGCGTTGATTTAGTCCCAACAAAAATGTAATGGAGCGATTAGCGGTTCAGGCATTCTTGGATGACAGCCAAAACAATGCTGCAAAAGCCAAAGTAAAGTTCAAACGATTGAGGAAGACTCACAGGAGCCTGCTAACTTGGAAGCTGCCATAAGAAAAGTGATGAAGGAAGTGTTGCCTGAGAAAAGACAGATAAGATGCCGGAATTGTGGCAAAATTGGACATGTGCGTAGCAAATGTCCAACATTCATCGACTCCGATGCAGGAAAACTGAAAAAAGTCGACGAGAAGGGGCAATCGTCGGCATGTGTCCGGCAAGCCCCGGTTAACAACGCATATGTCGCTATCCTTCAACGACAGAACAAAGGTGTCTTCGTAGACGGTCTCATCAATAACGAGCCTTGCACCATGCTGCTAGATACAGGTGCGACTAGGACCATTCTCGGCCTTCCTTTGCCAGAACACCGGAACGGATTGAACCGACAACTTGGAAGCTACGCACAGCAACAGGGGAGCCAGCTACTGTATATGGCGAGCTACCGATTGAAATAATTTTGGGCAGCACTAAAGTGAAACATCAGGCACTTGTAGCGGACATCGAAGACGATGCAATCATCGGAATGGACATCATGAATTCCAGAGGGTTTGAATTGGATTTCAAAGACGGCGTCCTACGTGTCAACGGAGAAGAGCTGGTGCTTCATGGGAGAAGTGAGGGGTTGATCCGTGTGTTGTTGGCTGAAGATGTAAGCGTACCTGAGAGGGCTGAAACCATTCTGGAGGCTCGCCTGGACGGGAGTACGAGCAGTGGAAACGTGGTGATGTTCGAGCCCAAACTTCATGATGAGAAAATTGGACGAGGGATTGCACTAGGGAAGACCTTGTTGCGTGCTGACAAATTTGTGCCCGTAAGGGTCATGAATGTCAATTATTTTCCAGTGACCTTGAAGAAAGGAACAATATTGGGGCACTGCTCGTCAGTTTCCTCAGTGATCCGGAGTGTACGAGGTACGATTAGCCAACCCAACAACTTGCCCACAGAACTAGAAAAATTAGTTGCCATCTCTTCCAAAGACATAAAACCACCTCAACAGCCCAAACTAAGAGATTTAGTCAAAAAGTACCAAGACATCTTCGATACCGGACAAGGAAAAGGAGGTCGAACTAATGTGGTCCAGCACAAGATTGATACTGGGGGTGCCCGACCGATCCGGCAATCAGCAAGAAGACTTCCTCTTGCCAAGAAGGAAGAGGCTGACAAAATAGTCAGCGATATGGGAAAAGAAGGAGTTATCGAACCATCTGACAGTCCCTGGTCCTCTCCAGTCGTACTGGTGAAGAAAAAGAATGGATCGACACGCTTTTGTGTACACTATCGCCAACTTAATAATGTCACGAAGAAGGACAGTTACCCTCTCCCGAGAATAGATGACACCCTAGACACGTTGGCTGGTTCCACGATTTTCTCGACCCTTGATCTGAAGAGTGGATACTGGCAAGTAGAACTGGCTCAGGAAGATCGAGAAAAGACTGCTTTTACCATCGGCTCGGGATTGTGGCAGTTCACCGTTATGCCATTCGGGCTCTGTAATGCTCCCGCCACATTCGAAAGATTGATGGAAACAGTACTGAAGGGACTCTCATGGAACACGTGTCTAGTGTATCTCGACGACATAATTGTGGTCGGCAGATCGTTTGAGGACCACGTGAAAAACTTGGAGGAAGTATTCCTGCGACTGAGAACTCGGATTGAAACTGAGCCCTAAGAAATGCCATCTGTTCCAAAAGAAGTACGATACCTCGGCCACGTTGTCTCTGGGGAAGGAGTAGCAGTGGACGACCAGAAGATCAAAGCTGTTAAGGATTGGCCCATCCCAAAAGACATTCACCAACTTCGAAGTTTCCTTGGTTTATGCACATACTATCGCCGATATGTGCTGGGATTCGCCAACATCGCTAAACCACTGACCAAGCTCACGGAAGGCCAAACAAAGTTCCAGTGGTCCGAAGAATGTCAAGACTCATTCAGGAAGCTGAAAGGAGCTTTGATCAACGCACCTATACTGAGCTATCCCTACCCAAAGGGAAATTCATTTTGGATACGGACGCCAGCAACGTGGGACTTGGAGCTGTCCTATCTCAGATCCAGGAGGGACAGGAGAAGGTCATTGGTTATTTCAGCAAGACGCTTAGCAAACCAGAGCGCAATTACTGTGTCACCAGGCGAGAGCTGTTAGCTGTTGTAAAGGGAGTGGAACACTTCTACAAGTACGTGTATGGAAGAAGATTCCTGTTGAGAACTGACCATGCAGCTCTCAAATGGCTCTTACAGTTCAAAAATCCTGAGGGTCAAGTAGCACGTTGGATCGAGAGACTCCAAGAATTCGATTTCGAGATCGAACATCGAGCCGGAACTAGCCATAAGAATGCAGATGCCTTGTCGCGAAGACCATGTCCAGATGATTGCTCACATTGCCGACGAGCAGAAGAGAAAGAAGCAACACTTTGTAGAACCGCGGCAATGGATGACAACTGGAATGACAGCAAGATCCGAAAGACCAAGAGAGAACCCCGACCTTGGCTTAGTCGTCAGCTGGAAGAAGGGCAATCGAAGACCATCATGGCAGGAAGTCGCAGGTTACTCGCCGGCTGTTAAGTCCTATTGGGCACAATGGAACTCTCTTATTCTGGACAATGGGATCCTGAAACGTGTGTTGGAGGCCGATATTGGTGGGGAAGACAGACGCCAAATAATTGTTCCCAGGAACAGAAGAGAGGAAGTGCTGCGGGAAATCCATGATGGAGTCGCCGGAGGACATCTGGGAGTGACGAAGACCCTGCAGAAAGTGAGGCAACGGTTTTACTGGGCCAAGCCAAGCTGACGTCCAGGACTGGTGCAGGAAGTGCGCTGTATGCGCTGCTAGCAATGGACCTCGAATACGACCCAAGGCCCCGATGCGTCAGTACAACGTAGGCAGCCCGTTCGAGAGAATCGCCATTGACATCGCCGGCCCGTTTCCCGTATCCGACCACGGGAATAAATACATCCTTGTGGCAATGGACTACTTCAGTAAGTGGGCGGAAGCCTATGCCCTGCCCAACCAGGAAGCCATCACCGTCGCCGACGTCTTGGTGAAAGAGTGGATATGTCGATTCGGTATTCCAATGGAGCTGCACTCGGATCAAGGCAGAAATTTCGAATCCAACCTTTTCCAAGAAATATGTCTACTGCTGAACATCCGCAAGACAAGAACCACGGCCCTACATCCGCAGTCCGATGGAATGGTGGAACGGATGAACAGGACGATCAACCGCCACTTGTCCAAGGTTGTCTCTGACCATCAAAGAGACTGGGACCAGTATCTTCATTTGTTCCTGATGGCCTATCGATCCGCAGTACACGAGTCAACCGGTCAAACTCCTGCTAGTATTATAATGGGCCGAGAACTGCGACTGCCTTGTGACCTGAAGTTTGGGATACCGCCAGGACAAGACACTGCGGGAGAGGATTACGTCAGCAAACTTCGGCGAGAAGGACGACATCCACGAACGAGTCCGGTTGAACATCCAGAGTGCCAGCGATAAAATGAAGAAGACCTATGACATCAAGGCCGACGCAGGAGGATTTAAGGTTGATGACCTGGTTTGGCTGTACAACCCCAAACGTCGTCGTGGACTATCACCAAAGTTGCGGAACTCGTGGGAAGGCCCGTATAAAATCGTGAAAAGGATAAACGACCTTGTGTACCGAATCCATAAGCCACCCCGAGGGAAACCAAGGGTCGTCCATTTCAACAGGTTGGCCCTTACGCTGGAAACCATGACCAAGTTCGCACCCTCAAGCCACCGGAGGATGATATGACGTTCGAGAAGTTTATGTCCTTGTATTCAAACGGGCAGAAAGTTCTACATGGGGTTACTAGAGAGGAGTCACGAGACCTTTTCGAGGTGCCTGCTGACTACGCACTAGCGCACTGTGTGGCAGAAGATCTTCGAATGTCCAGGGGCATCGCCGTAGTGTTCTCCAAGAAATTTGGTCAACTCCAAACACTGCGGGGGCAGAATCCAGAAGTTGGTGGGGTGCTACAGTTGAAGAAAGGCCAGAGAAACATCTACTACCTAGTTACCAAGAGGCATTCCCAAGATAAACCGTCCTATGAAGATGTCTGGAAGAGTCTCACCAAACTAAGAGATACTATGGTGGACCAGAATCTGGTGGATCTAGCAATTCCAAAATTGTCCTGTGGTATTGATGGGTTGGACTGGAGAGTCCTAAGAAGTATGCTGGAGGCGATATTCAGATCCAGGGCGTCAAGATTTTGGTTTGCTGTAACCCTCTTCCACGACCGATCATGAAGACCGTGGAGTGTTACTTCCATCGAACTTCACGGTGCAGATATGGGGAGTCATGCAGATATCGTCACACTCCAAGGATGAAATTTCGGGACGAAATGTCTTTAAGAAGGGGGCAATGTAACGAACCTAGGACCTGTCGCCTCGCGCGTTGCCGTCGACAGCGATGAGATCATCCCCGGAGATATTCGAGAACCATCCAGTCGCTCTGCCACGGAAAACAACGGTCAATATTGGAAACAATTGGAACATGCCAGAATTCGAAACATCGAGAATGCTGTATCGGAGATAAATAGGCGACCCCCAAGTGGAGTCAGGACAGTCTGAACGAGCCCATACGATCGAGCTATACAGTGGAGTAGTAATATAAATTAAGTTGTAGATTAAGTGTGAAATAAATTAGTAGAACCAAGTTAAGTTTATTTACGTTACAATATACAAAATTTCTATTGGTTCAGGTGCAAGGCCTGCGACAAGACACACGCACACATAAATATTTTTCAATTTTCTTTGGATGCTTTATAGTTTTTGGGCGTTTTCGTGCATTACAATATACATACAGTGCTTCTCAAAAGTCCGCTCCCCCCCCTCTTATTTTTGGAACGATTATACATAAACAAGTGAAATTTGGAAACTGAATATTAAAGGTTGTGAACTTCCCTACTAGTGATGATAGAACGAAATCGTCAAAGATGACGTCACAATAATGTGACCAATAATTTTAAATGGAACCATACGGCAAGCGACACCTCTTTTAAAAGGTATCGGAAAAACCTATTCAATGATACTAATTTTGTTTGTGTTTATGGCAGTTTGAATGGCTCATTAGTAAACATTAAAATTTAAATTGCATTTAGTATGATATTAATTACAGATTTAAGAATCAGTATCTACTTAAAGGAATTGCTCGAAGTGACCTCCATTTACTTCCTGACAGTGAAATATCCTATTTTTAAACTCTTCCCGTACTTTCGCAAATGTGTCTGCGAAAACAGCCTCACATTCTGCAACAATACGTTGTTTTAAAACGTCAATATTGTCGGGTTCAGTGGCGTAAACCTTCGATTTAAGGTACCCCCCACAGAAAAAAATCCGAAGGTGTGAGGTCCGGTGATCGAGCTGGCCATTCCGTTGAACCTCGTCGTCCAATCCATCTACCACGATACTCTTCATCCAAATACCTTCTTACTGCACCGTGATAGTGTGGAGGAGCACCATCCTGTTGGAATGTTATTTCCAAATTGCCGAATTCATCTGGATTATCTTCCAAAATTTCAAGGATTAACGGTTCTATTGCGTTTTGCAACAGCTCCAGATAAACCTCACCAGTTAAATTAGTATTTAAAAAAAGAGGCCCAACGATGTGGTTTCCCAGGATACCTGCCTAAACATTCACCTTCTGGAAAAATTGGGTATGTGTTTCACGAAACAGGTGAGGATTTGCGTCACTCCAATACCTCACATTCTGTGTATTTACATTTCCATTTAGATAGAAAGTACTTTCGTCACTAAAACAAATTGTTTTGACATAGTCTGGCTGTTGGTTAATTTTAGTTTCCATATTTTCACAAAATTCTAGTATTCGGTCTGGGTCGTGTCTGAGAGTTGATGAACCATTTTTAATTATTATGGATGAAATTTGTTTTTTTTCAACACCCTGTGTACTGTACTTCGACTGACTTCACAGGTAGATGCAACGTGAGTTGTTGAAGAAGTAGGATTAATTATTACTTCTGCCAGTATATAAAATTTTTTCTCATCAGAAATTTGTGGTTGTCGTTTCGCATCATTAATACTACCCGTTGTTTCAAACTTACGAAGAAGCTCCCTTAAATAAGTCCTCGAAACGGGGCGATCGGGAAACCTCTCACTAAAAATGCGTTCTGCTGCTCGAATATTTTGTCCAGTTTCACCAAGAATTAGGATCGCTGCTACTTTATCACCTAAAGCACGTACCATTTCGCTTCTTGAAGCACTTAAACGTTCGGCTCACAACAGTTTAACAAATTATTAAAATGTACAAAAATATTAAAGTACCAAAAGCTGCTAAAACAGTTAAACGTTCGATCAACAATACACAAATTATTAAATGTACAAAAACTTGAACAATTACAAAAACGTCGAATTAGGGAGACTAACAAAAACGTCAGCTTCTTTGACAACTATCCAGAGGCGGAGCTTAAATTTGGAATTTTAGTATTAACTGATTCAATTCATCCCAGCTTTGCCATAAACACAAACAAAATTAGTATCATTGAATAGGTTTTTTCGATACATTTTAAAAGAAATGTCGCTTGCCGTAGGGTTCCATTTAAAATTATTGGTCACAATGGCCTTGTGACGTCATATTTGACGATTTCGTCATCTAGCATCACTAGTAGGGAAGTTTACAACCTTTTATATTCAGTTTCCAAATTTCACTTGTTTATGTATATTCGTTCCAAAAATAAGAGGGGGGGAGGGGACTTTTGAGAAGCAAAGGAGGTTGTGCAAAAATGTAATCGATTTTAAACCAATTGTTTATAAACGACACGTTTTTCAAATACTTGAAATAACAGCGCCTGTTGTTCCTGAAATAAGTATTTCAAAGGGATTGTTCGAAGAAATCGTGTGCTGTTTCTACAAAATTTTCATTTATTGCGTCACCTGACAGAATTCTAGGAAAACAATTAGTTTTCTGAATCAACAAACTGAGTCAGCTAAAGTGCTGCAATGACGACTTCAAGTACTAGTCTGCTAAAATGGTATGTTGCGGACTCTTTTTAGTTCTTTTGTGAGCGTATACAAAACTACTATTATTTGAATGTTTTCTACGTGTATTACATTGTTGTTGTCGAAGTAACCGCATTGAATCGGAAAAACAACGCATAACTACATGACGGCGAAAACATTTCAATGATTTATTACTATTCAACAACATCAAGGAATCTTTGTATCATCGTTTCCACTAGTATTGTTCCTTTAATTTTGACTGAAAATAAAATGTTGTATTCGTTGTGTTAATTATCAAACTGAAAGTTATATACGATGAAAACTACCCTCATGTCTTCAAGTCATTCAGCCAAATAGTTAATAACTATACCAATTTCGATAACATTTCATGAGATGAAAAGAAAGTTAAAACATCCACGTTAAAAATAAAGTTACTTTTTTGTGAATATCTTACAGAAAACAACTACTTTCCCGGCTTGAGCCACGCTGGACATTGAACTACATCTGCATACCCCACAACAGGTTATCTTGAACGATGGCAGATAGTGACTAAAGTTTATATTTCAGTCGCAGATGATTCCACATCTGATTTTCATAACAACATATTTCCAAACAAATCAGTTCACAAGATCTAATGTAAACAAAGTGGAGTCAAGAGAATCAATTTGCCTTTTTTCATAAGCACGCTCAAAACCCATTGCGCACACACAGATTGAATAATTCGTCGAAGTCAGGTTATTTATTTGACATTTGGGCCCGACAATCATTAATCAATCCATTTCTTCAATTTTATTGGAATTTGATTATTTTTTAACTAACAATTGGAAGGTAAATTTAATACCCCCTTTTAGTGAGGTTTACTTCTAGGATACTTATTTTATTTTTATTTTTTCTTGTGTGATTTACTAAAATGGATTTCATCAATATATGCACCACTGTAAATTAAGTTCTGATGGATGGCTCATATCAAGAGTGAAGTATTCGAGTGACCTTGTATAGTGCAAATAATAAAAAGAGTTCGTCCATCTACGTTACAATTCTTGTTATCTGAATAAAGTTTCAGCTACATATATATATATATATATATATATATATATATATATATATATATAAATAATATTTTTTTTAATTCTTTATACAATAGTTAATAATATTCTTAATAGATATTTAAAAAAAATTCATTGTTTATACCTGTTTTTTTATTGTTAATTTCGCGCGCTCACAAGTATGCGTCGTACCCGGTTTGTGAAATTTTACCTGCTTTACACGCATTTACGGGTTGTGATACGACTAGTAAAATTGGCACAAAAAAAAGCTTTAGAAATGATAAAAGTAAAAGAAAATCGTGATGCTTTAGTCCCTCTTGGCAATGGCTTGGATTTAAGTACTAAGGAGTTGAAAGGCTTAGAAATATTGTATTTAAATATTTTGGGTAAAAAAGGTAACACGGCGGATGAAGCTAGACAAAGTATTTTTTCTCGTTGCTTTGGCACTAATATTAATTTATCGAAAATTCCGTGCACATCAGATGCCTTGCATTTGCATGCACTTAGAGCTTCTGCTCAAACATACATTTGGAAAAATGCATTGAATCCCCAATATGAAACATTAGATTTTACGAATTTCGGATACAAACTAGAGAATGGTACTTTGCTACCTTTATAAACAAAAGCCCATTTCCAACTGATCTTAAAAAATTGTGTAATTGTAAGAAATCCTGTGCAACCAAAGCTTGTTACTGTAAAAAAAATAATATTAGTTGCATAATCCAGAAGACTGTAAAAATATAATATATAAAAATGATATTGATAATAAATACTTATTTTTAAATTTTGTTTCATTATTTCATACTTCTACATCTATAACCTTTCGTTTGAAGAAGCTATTCAATGTAATTACTTTCTGTTTTAATAAAAAAAAGTAATATAAACTGATAAAAAAGTAATTTTAATTACATGTTCCGATTTATGCTTAAATAACTTTTGTAAAATTGATTCCAGAAAAAAAAATTGTTAAAACAAATTGTAGACAATTTCATTATTAATAACATTGCTCTCTTTAACAATCTTGATAAAGTTAATAGTTTTCAAGATAAATGATAAATAATAATTCAGGACACAGAGAGGCCGATGCAGCGCATGAGTCAGAGAGAGACGGCGATACTTAAAGGTAAGCGACTCATACTTGTGAGCGCGCGAAATTAACAATAAAAAACAGGTATAAACAATGATTTTTTTTTAAATATCTATTAAGAATATTATTAACTATTGTATAAAGAATTTAAAAAAAATATTATTTATATATATTTTTTTTTTAATATATTTTTAGATCAAAATACCCAAATTTGAGATTTTTCGAACCTTTAAATATTCATATCTCTAAAAATATTAACTTTATCGTGAAAAGTCATAGGAACTTTTTAATTTTATTTCTATAAAGAATATAAAAAAAAATTGTCCGGTTGAAAAATAACAATTCCTTGCAATTGTTTAAACAATTTCGGTTTAAACAATATGGCACGGGGTTGCCCCATGGCAACATGCCTTTATATCATCAGTAGGGCAATTTGAAGAGGATCGCATAAAAAAATTGAGGTGGAATAGTTTTCGGTACTCATGCGCCGATTCCTCCTAGTCTAAGTAGCTTTGGGTATTAACATTCATTTTTCTAAAAGAGGAATACATTTTGCCAGACCGGAATGAATAGTTACCCCAAATAGTCAGGGACGTACCAAAGTTATGTCAAAGGTACTTTAGCCGTTCTTAGTAACGGAGCTCTAAGAAAATGCTTCGTTACAACATATATCGCGAAAACACTAGAATGAAGTACCTACCTACGTGGAACCCTGGTACTATTGCAAAAAAATAGCTCAAAATCTAAATAAATGGATGAACTATGCCTTACTCATTATGATCCTGCACAAGTGGTTAATATAAGAAGATAAATTATAACTAGGCAACGCCGCAATGGATATTGATTTCTTGACATGTTTTTCGGGTAACCTTCCACAGTCTGAAAATGAAAATATAATCAGGAAAATCTATACAAGTGTAGAAAGGGCAAACTAATTAGTTCACCCCGATAAGTTATTGCGTTCACCAAATTATATTTCCTATAGAAAAATGATTCAATTAGCCAATAACTTGTCGTTTTCTGAATTTGATTATAAAAATTTTTTTTTCAATTCAAAAGTTACTCTATATAGTTTTTGATAGACGTTTCGGTGACTATATCTGCCTCCGTTCTCAAAATCTTCTAAATCTCCTTTAATTGTTATAATAATTTGGATTTTTTCTTGCAGAGTCTTTTTCGCTTTTTCAAATGGAGGATGAATCTATCATGAGTAAAATATGCAGGGTTTTCCATTTAACAAAAAAAAACAATGTCAAGTTGTCCTGCTTCTGTGAAACACCTTGTAGAGTTGGGAATATTCTTGAAGGAACAATTTCTGAATCTGGAAAAAAATTTATCCGTATATTATGGCTTTGAAGATATCAAAGTGAATACACACGGTGCATGTTGATAATTTGGTAATATTTCACTCATATTCATCCATCATACAAACTGAACACATTTCGCCAAGAACTATTCACAAATTTCATAAAGCAATCGAAAAAGGTTTCAAATTTTCCTACAAATAAACGGCATGAAAACGCTTAGTGGAGTAAGGTGGGGAGTAAACCACGAAGAACTAATACTAATAAGATATCGAAGCCTCAAGAATACACAAACATGTACAGTTCTCTACAAGGATACTTCTCTGAAGTTGGCAACTAGCCCTCTAGAATCAGTCTGACTTTGTCATTCGACACTATAGCTGTATTCCGCCCTCATGATTTCCAAAGAAATAAACTCCTAACAATCTATGCGATAAAAAAAATTGTTGAACATCCAAATAAAGAGAGAACTAAAAAATAGGACCTGAGTACCCCATGTCGAGAAGTGAGGTTGGTTGTACGTTTGTTGTAGGAGAACATGGACTGTCCATCCAACAACAATCAACTTTACTGCGGATCTATTCGTTCTTCTGCAAACCGTCCTCAAATGTGAGTTTGCTGATGATCTGCTCCGACTCTTTGAGTTCTCTGAAGGCTGAAGCGGTTGAACCAACAAACCAATTTTTTGATGGACCTACGATCCCAAAATGTCGATAAATTATCTCAAGCTTGGTTGGTTGGTTGGTTGAAAGCTGACGAGCCAGAGACAGGGTTGGCACTTAGCTTCCCTTGACACTGCGACCAGCTGGGGTCTATTGTATCACTAAGTCGTCAGTGGTTCCTCATTCAAACAGGTTTGTGCCTTTAATTAGGTTTAGAAGCCTGTTGATAAGGTTCTTCGGATTCATGCCTGTTTCCGGGCTGATCTCTCCGAAGGTTCTGTGTCGCCTACTACTTAGGGCGTCACAGTCGAAGATAATATGAGAGGCTGTTTCCTCCTCTTCATCACATAGCCTACACTCCACGGTTTCCCTGCGTACTCCCATGGTGTTTAGGTGTTTTCTTAGGCCGCAGTATCCAGTCAACAGACCTATTATTATACGAGCCTTCGTTCTGTTCAGGTTCAGAAGGTCAGCCGTCAGGGTCCGGTTTGGATGCCCTACCATGACTTTGCTGTGTATTTGCCCGACAGTTCGATCCCAATATTGTTGGTGTCTTCTTTTTATCCACTCGTCGATCAGGGTCCTGCATCGGTTTTTGCTAATCCCATGTGCAGGTTCTGGCCCTGTGAATAGCGTTTCAGATGCTTGTCTAGCTAGCTGGTCCGCTTTGACGTTGCCTTCAATGCCTCTATGACCTGGCACCCACATCAAGGTGACCTTGTTGTGTTTTGCCAGCTCGATGAGGTTCTGGAGGCAGTCCCAGACCAGTTTGGACTTTTTCTGTATAGAGTTGAGTGCTTTGATAGCACTTTGACAGTCAGATGTGTTTTTTCCCATAACCATTTTCTAGATTTTTCTGAATGCATACCATGATAGCATGTGTTTCAGCTTGGAATATCATGGAGCATTTGCCAAGTGGTATCATGTAATCCCTTCTTGGCCTCACCCCATGTATTCCTGCTCCCGTTCCTTCAACTGTCTTTGAACCGTCTGTATACCAGACTATGTCCGCAGTTGATTGTGATTCTATACTCGGGGCCCATCCAGATTCATCAATTCGTGTTTCGAATGGTTTTTCGAATGAGTATAGTATATATGTAGTCTGAAATCATTTCGAGTTCTTCGATGTTGATTACATGAGTGATTCTGGTATGTCCAGTTGTTCGGATTCTCCAGTTTTTTGTTTGTTCCAGTCTGTATGCACTCATCCTGGCCTCTCCAATGACATGTAAGTCAAGGGGTTCGAGGTTTAGGATGATCTCCATTGCAGCTGTTGGAGTGCTATTCATTGCACCCGTGATACAGAGACAGGCAAGCCTCTGGATTTTCCCAAGGTTAGTTTTTGCCTGTCTTTGATTTGTTTTTGGCCACCATAAGAGTGAGCCATAAGTTATTCTTGGTCTTATTACCGCTGTGTAAAGCCAGTGCATGGCTTTCGGTTTAAGCCCCCAGGTTTTTCCAAAAGCTCTCCTGCACATCATGAAGGTTATCTTGCTTTTATTGGTTACATGTTGGTTACATACAAGATGCGGGTTCCAGGTTAGTTTCTTGTCAAGAATCAGCCCTAGATATTTCGCCTGCTCTACTACTTGTAATGTTTCACCGAAAAGTCTGGGAGGTATGAGATTTCCAATGTTTCTTCTCCGGGTGGAGGGAATTAGTGTTGTTTTGTTCGGATTTGCCCGTAGGCTCTCTCTGTTACACCATTCCTCTACTGTCCTCAGTGCATTTTGCATTAGCTCTGAGGTTGTTCGAGTATTCTTTCCCTTGATGAGGATGACCAAGTCATCTGCATACCCTTGAGAGTAATACCCTTGGTTATTCAGAGAAATTAGCAGTTCATCTACAACCATGTCCCACAGAAGGGGGGAGAGTATGCCCCCCAGTGGGGTACCTCTGGAAATTTCAACCTGCTCTGTTTCCTCGAACATGTTGGCTTGGACCAGTCTATTGTGAAGCATTGAGTGTATCCACCTGCAGGTGGTTTCGTCAATGCCTCTTCGAGTGGCCGCAGAGACCATACTTTCAAAGGAGGTGTTGTCGAAGGCTCCTTCGATGTCTAGAAAAGTGCATAGTGCAATTTCTTTGTTTGCTAGAGACTCTTCAAGCCTTGAAACAAGCTGATGAAGTGCTGTCTCGCATGATTTTCATGTTAGATAGGCATGTTGGTTTTGATGTAAAGGCCGTTCTACAAGAGCGGTTTCCCTTATGTCTCTATCTATTAGTTTTTCTAAGCCTTTCAGAAGAAATGACGATAGGCTTATTGGTCTGTATGCCTTTGCCTGGTCGTATGAGTCCCGTTCAGGTTTTGGAATAAAGACCACGTTTACAGTTTTCCAGGTTTGAGGTAGTTATCCCAATGCTAGGCTCAGCCTGTACAGTCTGCACAGCTCTGGTGCTAGATATTCAACTCCGCTCTGTAGTAGTATGGGAAATACTCCATCTGGGCCCGAAGACTTGTAAGGTTCGAAGGAGTTTATTGCCCACACTACTTTTGAATGAGTTACCGTTCGTTTAGCCACTTTCCAGTCTACTCTTTTTGCCCTCAAATGAAGGTTTGCAGGGATTTCATATCTGGGGTTTCGATTTGTGGTGATAGTGGATCCTGGGAAGTGTGTATGGAGCAAGAGTTCTATAGTTTCCTTCCCAGTGTTGGTGTGATTGCTGTTGGGTTTTTTGAGAGTCCCCAACGGATTGATGGGGTCTTTGGAAAGGATGCGGTGGAGTCTTGCTCTTTCTGAGGTTTGTTCTATGTCCTCACAGAACTTCCTCCATGACTTTCTTTGTTCCCCTCTGATTTTTTTGTTGTATTCTGTGAGAGTTTTGGAATAATCCTCCCAGTCACCAGTTTTTTTCACACGATTAAATAGTTTGCGCGTTTTATTTCTAAGATATGTGATTTCGGTGTTCCACCAGCTCACTTTACCTTTAGTGGTGCAGCGCTCCAAAGGGCAGTTGTTATGATATGAAGTTATCATGGCCTCCTGTAACATTAGGGAGGTTTGCTCTATTTCATGAATTGTATTTGAGTTAGGTTTGACATTTTTGAAATTTGTGAGATTTGCCCTGAGCTCCCCCCGGTACCCCGGCCAGTTGGTTTTTCTGGGATCCCGACACATTACTGCAGGTTCATTGGCATAGCCAATCTCCACATGTATGTGTCGGTGATCTGAGTTTGAAGGTTCCTCAGATACTGCCCATTTGCCGACGTGCTGAACCACCAAAGAAGAGCCCAAAGTGATGTCAATGATTTCCCGTCTGTTACGGGTTACGAAGGTTGGCTCATTGCCTCTATTAAGTACTTCCAGGTTACTGGAGACAATAAATTCAAGCAATGACTCACCTCTTGTGTTCGTGTCGGTGCTCCCCCACACTGTGTTATGGGCGTTTGCATCGGCTCCGATGATAAGCTGGAGTTTGTGGTCCTCACAGTGTTTAACCAAGGCCCTCACTTGTTCTGATGGTGGAGGGCTTGTTGAGTCATAAGGCATGTAGACAGAGGCTAGTACTATGTTCTCCTCTCCATCCTTGATGTAGGTCGTCTTGATTGCTTTATGTCCCTGTAACAGAATTCTATCAGATTCAAGACTTTCAAATCATTCCCTGGCAATAATGCAGGATCTGGCGTTTCCACAGTTTAGATTATAAATAAGCTACTCTTGGATGTTCCGAGGCCTGATACTCGCCCTTTGACCAGCCATGGTTCTTGTATTAGGGCCACGTCGGTGTTGCCCTGTGCAAATATTCTGCACAGGGTTGCAGTACAACCTTACTATGCTGCAGGTTGGCTGAACGCCCGCAGCATCAGGAATGTTCCTGTTCCGGCTAACTAGCTTGAAGTTTACCTGCGTAAGCCCCAGGAATGCTTTCATTCCTGGCTTGCAGGTTCTTCAAGGAGGTCTCGTCGATTTGAAGACAAGAGTTAGACCGAGGCCTCCTCTGTCTCTGATGACACCATTCTTCAGTATCTATCCCCATGTTCTGGGTTTGATGAGCTGAAGAATCTTTTGGTTTCCATTTTACCAAATGGCTTTGGAATCCATACCACTAATCTCAAGCTTACTTTCTTAGTCACTGAAGGATTGTATAGGTTGGTAATTGGTAAACAAGACATGTTTCTTTTTTCACATATCACAGACTTTTCTTTTGGTTCTCGAATTGGTTAATCTGGATGGTGCTTTGATTGCAGTAGTTGAAGTCGAAATGACATTGAGTAGTGGTGATTTCCATCTAGTCGACATCTTGACGAATACTAAGAACTGGATCATTTCAGTCGGGTTGGTAGACATTGTTTAACATCTGCACGATCTACTCTGGATTGATAAGGGGCAAATACTTCGGAAACGGTACCAGGTAGTACATATTTGAATTGACTAATATAACCATTCCACCGCCAACATATGTATTCCAATGTTCTTCAAGTATTGCCAAGAAAGTAATTGTTTTCTCATGGATATTCAACCTACCACACACCGTTTGCATGCCTTAGTAGTAGTAGTGAACAGTCTTGAAAATTAATACATTTTTCATTTGAAATTTTTTGTCAAATTAGTTATTAATGGGAGTATCAATCAAGTAATCGTGACATTGCCATGAATCAATCTTTGGGTTTTACGACTTTTTGAGGAGCGCTTTTTTCGACAAAAAACCCTGTGTCTCTCTGATTTGAAATGCAATCACAACAGGAATGCTATATGTATACAACAGAAACTTTGGATTCATCATTGTGATTGTGTGTGAATGAAGTAGCACACCTTACCCATTGTTTCTTTGGTAGTTACTATATTGACGGTCCAAGGAAAACTTTCCAGTGACCTTACTGCAATGTCTATATATGCAAAATTCATATTGAATTTTGTTTTGTTTGCAATTGTTCACTGTCGTTTAAAAATAACGAAGTTCATTGATACCCAATGAATAAAGAAATGGATATGTAAAAACAACGTTTAATCTCTGATTGCATATTCATGTTTTACAAGGTGTGCAGGCCAGAACCGTGTGTATAATGGGTCGGAATATTACATAGGTTATTTTGAAGCTAAGGTGCTGAATTCGACTAAAATAAACTATTATGGAAAAAATCAACTCCAATCAAGCGATTCACTTTACAAATACTCGACGTGAGACAACTTTATTTTAATCAACTTTTAATCACTCAGTACCAAAAAAAGTCGAATCAAGAAGGTGTGTTATGTTTATCTACCGGTGTTTCGTCACCGTTCTCTAGACGTGATCATTTGCAAAGTTTTGAAATAGGTCTTGGTCTTCACATCAGCCACGCACGAACTTGATTGTCTTTTCCTAGGTATGTGGCTATAATTTTTCCAAGAGGCTAACTATTCCTTGGTAATCAGTTATGATCACCTGGTACAACAGGAACACTTTTCTTGTCACTTGTCTTGCTGCTTGTCACTTACTGCAGGTACGCAGGTTCGGACTGTGAAATGATGGGTAAACTCAGCCGTCGGGCGTTTGCTTTCAGGTAGCACCGCTGGATATGGAAATAGCAAGATACAAGGAACCAAATAGTGGAGGGGTTGAGAGAGACGAGAGAGAGACGAGAGGAGACAGGAGAGGCGAGAGAACGAGAAAGACGAGAGGAGACGAAGAGAGGCAAGAGGGACAAGAGACAAGAAGGTAGAGAGAGAGACGGGGAGAATGACGAGAGAGAAGAGAGAAGAAAGACAGGAGAGAGACAGAGACAAAAGGAGAAAAGACAGAAGAAGACAGAACAAGGGAGAAAAGCGAAGAGAGAGAGAGAGAGAGAGAAGAGAGAAGAGAGAGAAGAGAGAGACAGAGAAGAGAGACGAAAAAGACGAAAGACGAGAGAGAAGAGAGACGAAAAGAGAAGACGAGACAGAAGGGGAGGGCGAGAAACAGAGAGAGAGAGAGAAGACGAAAGAGACAGAGAGATGAGAGGGGGGGACAGAGGAGACAGAGAAGGAGAGAGAGAGAGAGGAAAAGACAGAGACAGAAAGAGAGAGAAAAGACGAAAAAAGAAACGAGAGAAAAAGAGAAAGAAGAGGGAAGAAAGAGAGACAAGAGAGAGAAGGAGACGAGAGAGAGAGAGGAAAGAGACAGAGAGAGAGACGAGAGGAGACAGGGGAGAAAAAACAGAAGGAGACAGAGAAGAGACGAGAGAGAAGACGAGAGAAAGAACGAAGAGGACGAAAAACGAAGAGAGAGACGACAG